>BPTQ01000002.1:64477057-64798470 GCA_019973895.1 Chrysanthemum seticuspe
TTGCCATTTGGACCCCCCCTTATTATTAAAAGCCAGTCAAACCACTCTTTGACTCCTCTTTTCCCTCCCAAGTCACGGGTAACACCCTCCATCATCACCATTGCCTGCTACTCGCTTGCTAACACTCCACCATCATCATCCCTACCCCCTCCTCCTCACAACACTCCAAAGGTGCATTTAATGCCTTCTCCAACCCCACACTCAACTCCCAACTGTTAAAAACAGTTTTGGCGCCAAAAATGCTCAAACGACCAAGATCACTTCTACACATCCAATGGTTGGTATTGTTGCTGGGAACTATTCAGAGAGGTGAGAGAAAGATGAATTGGGTATAAAAGAGAAGGAAGACAGGCAAGAACAAGAGTAGTTTGTTTATTTTTTTCAAGTGAATGTCGTTTATAAGTTTAACATGTCTTAAATAGTTCTTAAGTGTAATTTCCAGTTTATGTGTATCAAACAAAAGTATTTAAGCATCTTGCAACTTATTTTAAGCATCAATTCAAGATAATGTTATAATTTCATGTTTTTGTGCACTGTTGAGTTTTTCAGTTTCTAAATCTTAAGTACAAGCTTTTAGTAACTTGTTTTTAAGCTCAAACATGCTCATTCAATCTTATTAAATCTTTCTGTAAGCTCAATTTTCAATTTTAAACAATCTTAGTTACTGGTCAACAAAAGTCAACATAGGAGCAAAATTGATGCAGAAAGGGAAATGGTTGAAGCAGACATGGATTTGGGTTGATTTATAGTCAGTTGGGTTGGATTTGATAGGTTAGTAGTTCTGGTTCACTGTTGGCAAGCCATTGTGGCTAGGGACACTTGTAAGTGTTTTTCAACAATTCATAGCATAATCTGTTTATGTGGTTACAAGTAGTTAAAATCTTTCTATTAAGGTGTATTTAGGTTAATTAGACTTAGTTTGATTATTAATGTTTGTTGAATCAGTAGTTAGCTTTGAATTTGATTGCAAATCAGTCCATACAAGGGTGTTTGGCTCAATGGGTTTAACTGTCATTTAGGTATATGCAGTGGTTAATTTCTGTTGGTTCATGTCTATTAAGCTTATTTGAGCACATATCAGTCAATAACTTGGGTCTGCAAACACTGAAAGTCAACATTAGATTAAATCTGTCCCATTCACTTAACTGTTGTGGATTTGGATTTGCAAAAGCTCAATTTGTGTTTGAAAGTCATAGATAAAGCTTGCATCAGTGTTATTTCACCAAATAACATCATAATCAGTCTATAGATCATGATCAAAGTTCAATATAGTCAACATTTAAGTTTTGTTAAAAAGTCAAAAGTTTGAAAAATCCATTTTGAGCTCATCTGAGGTGATTTTTCATGGGCTCATTTTTTAGTCAAATTCAATGAAGCTTGTGGTTTTAGAAAATCCTACTGGTCTATTTTCTTATCTGTATTTTAGTATAATTTTGTCAATTTTATTTAAGCCTCAAATTAGCTTGTGAATATGGCTTTAGTTGCCCTGTGCACTGACTCAGTTGATACTGAGTCTGCACAGGGGTTTGGCAGTTCTTGCAGCCCTTGCCATAAGCTCAATTGAGCTTGTCCAGGTCTAGTATTTGGTCTATTGGTTCTTTGCCAGGTCTAGCTTGAGTTCCTTCTTTTGGTTTTTAGTTGCCATCTTATTTAGTTGCTTATTCTTTAGCTCAAAGTAAGCACCCTCTCACTGTTTTAAGCTTATTATCTCATAACATCAAATCTGCTGTACTTGCAAATCAGTGGTTTAGGCTAGTTAAAACTTATTGCATTTTGGTCATTTTAGCTTATCCAAGCTTCTGTTTCAGTTTGGTGGCCTTTGGTGCTCACTAGCTTATTCCAAGTGCTTATTTCTTAGCACTTTGCACATCAGTTCCCAATTCTTACACACATGCACCTGTTTTTCCATTTTTCCTAGATTCCTCATATTATTTTAGAGTTTTCTTGAATTTTTCAGATTTTTCCAAGTTGGTTTGCTATTTTTCTGCATTTAAATTAGTTTTTAAGCATTTTTAAATAGCATTTAATACAAAAAATTAAGAAAAGGCTCAAAAAAATAATTTTTCGTTTTTCTTAAGTTTAGATAAATATAAAAAGACAAAAAAATATTTTTCTAGATTTTTCTTAGTTAAATTTGTATTTTTAAATAATTTAATTAGTTTTTAATAGTTTAAAATTCATAGAAAATCTAAAAATATTCAGAAAATTATAAAAATAGTTTTGAAAAGTCTCTTTTGATATTTTAGATTTTTCTAAGTCTTAATTTTATTTTTCTAGTTTTATTTCCTAATTTCTTGTATTTTAGGTAATTATTTAATAGTTAAAAATAGTTTTTAATTAATAATAATTAGATAATTAGTTATAAAAATAATTTTCTCTTTCTAATAATTTTATTTTGTCATTAGGATTGTAAAAATATCATTTTCATATTTTTTAGGATTAATATAGTGTATGTTTCACATTTTTATTTGTACGTCGCGTAGTTTTTATTTCAGTTTTGTAAAAACATAAAAACAAAAACATCATATTAAATATAGTGATAGCGTTTATTTAATAGTTTTTATCTTTTAAATTCTCTTTAATTTGCATTTAATCCGTTGTAATTTGTTGGCTTTTTCTGTAGTTATAATCAATTCAAATCCCTTTTTCGTTCAAATTTCTCGATCACTTTTCGTTTGATAATCCATTGCATAGCTCGCTGGGACATAACGACCCGGGGAAACACTATACTCCCCAGATCTTCATTGCATTCGTGCTTAGGCGGTTTTAAGCTTATTACGGTCGGCCATTCACAAGTGGCCGGCTTGAGTGATTTAGCTTGACTGTTTGGCACGCATCAAATTTTTGGCGCCGCTGCCGGGGAGATGTGCTGATCTATCTTCCGTTTAGCAGATTAGTTGTTTGAATACTCACTCTTTGTTTATATCATCCATCTATCTATATCTATATATATATATCTTCTTATAAAAAATCCAAAAACCCAAAAACAGCCAAAAACGTATAAAACACAAAAATATTTTGCTTTTGTTTCTATATATGTATCAAATATAAAAAAAAATAATACAAAAAGATTTGTCGTTTTCTTTAATAAATAACAACATAAAAGATTACCACCGCAAACCAAGGCAGTGCACTACCTAACTGGGGGTGCGACCATAATAAGTTCCCGAACTAAAGATTTAAAACTTGCCTTTGTGTCCTTGTGATTGGTGTACCTTTTTCAAAGAAGCCATTCATCTTGTGATTATTGGTAAAGTTCACTGTTGTTTTGCCTCGATTTTGTGTTAATTGATTTTGTTGTGTTATCTATTTGTCAGAACCAGAAAACCCATAAAGATTCTTCTCACCCCATTTTTATAAAATATCTTCATAATTCCATTCCTCTCCTTAGCTCTGAGATCCCTTAGAGTTAACTCTAGTGCATGCGCACTCGTTCTTCTAGATCATTGAGTCCTTTGCGTGATCTAGCAGAAATTCCTAAAAGACGTTCTCGTAGACGTGCTGCCCAAATAGTCGAACCCGAGATTCGTACTATTTCAAACAACAATATGGCAGACGAACGTACTATGGCGGAAATGCTCCAAGCACCCACCGAGGGTTATGGAGATGCCATCATTCTACCAGTAATCAACTCTTATCACTTTGAATTGAAGACACATTTGATCCAACTTGTGTCTACAAATCAATTCCACGGTTTTGATCGTGAAGACCCGTATGCACACATCCGTTGGTTTAACAAGTTGACTTCAACTATCAATTTCAAGGATGTACCACAAAAAGTCATCAAGTTGATGCTTTTTCCATTCTCTCTTGAGGGGACAGCCCGGATTTGGCTGGAAAAAGAACCCCCTCGATCTGTCGAAACTTGGGAAGATCTTGTTCAAAAGTTTGTCAATTACTTCTTTCCTCCATCAAAGACGACTAATCTTAAAAATGAAATTTCTGGATTTCGTCAAAATTTCGATGAAAACTTTGGAGAGGCATGGGAGAGATTCAAAGATCTCCTCAGGAAATGCCCCCATCATGAATTCACGGAGCTTCAACAAGTCAATATCTTTTACAATGGGTTGAACGGTAACGATCAAGATTCCTTGAATGCAGCCGCCGGTGGCAATATCTTGAATCGTAAGCCTAAAGATGTGATTGAGATTTGTGAGTAAAAATCTAAAGTTCCTATTTCTCGCAACAAAGTCAATACTCCTAACCCTCCTTCTTCTTCTTCATCCAGTAACTCTTCTGAGTTAGCGGCTCCGATAGCTGCTCTAACGGATGCCATCCGTTGTATGATTAAGGATGTTAAGGAAATCAAAAGCGAAATTCATAAGCCAGAACCAGTCAAAGCCGTAAACAAGGTGTGTGAAACTTGTAGTGGTCCACACGCGTATTATGATTGTCAAGCAACCGATGCTTCCTTTTACCAAGCTCCCGTAGCTTCGGTAAACCACAATCAATACCGACCACAGGCTGATCCTCACTACCGTGCACCTAGCGGTATGACACCACCTGGTTTTCCTCCCGTGCAAAACCATGGCAATCAAAATCGCTTTGTTCCGAATCAAGGACAAAATTTCAATAACTCTCAAAATTTCAATCAAAACCGGAACAATTTCAACCAACCATATCAAGCTCCTAATCATCAAAGTTATCAACAACCTCCTCAAGCTCCCATGCCAAATGACTTCATGAAAATTACTGAGTCAAGCATACGTTCAATGCAAACTCAGATCAATAACATGAGAGTTGAGCTTAAAAAGGAAATTGATACCACAATGTCTCGGCAGACAAATGAGTTAAAGAATATGATGAGCAGTTTCATGAACATGAATATGAACAAAGCTTCATCATCTTCTGGAGGACTTCCAAGCAATACAATTCCCAATCCCAATGCCGAGTTGAAAGCCGTCACCACTCGGAGTGGTAAGACGCACAATGGACCTTCGACTCCTATGCCCCCTCCTCCTGTGGCAATGAGTCAAGTTACCAAGGATACAACGGACAAGGTGCAATTCTCAAGCCCACGAAGTACCGCACACGTCCCACCTTCGGTAATCCAAGCTTTAAGTCCGGAACCCGAAGTTCCAAAGAAAAATCTTGAGCCAGAAAACACTTCCATCCCGGCTCAAAAGTCTAGTCAGCTTCCTTACCCATCAAGAATGAATGATGAGAAGCTCAAAGACAAAAACAAAGAGCAAATGGAAAAATTTTTCCAAATCTTCAATGAGCTTCACTTTGATATAAGCTTCGTTGATGCTCTCGTTCTAATGCCTAAATTTGCATCCACGCTTAAAGGCTTACTCACCAACAAAGATAAGCTATCAGAGATGGCTAAAACTCCTCTAAATGAGCAATGCTCAGCGGTCATTCTCAAGAAGCTTCCCAAAAAGCTTGAGGACCCTGGCAGATTTCTAATCCCGTGTGATTTCTTGGGGATGGTTCAATGCTCCGCCTTGGCCGATCTTGGCGCTAGCATTAACCTCATGCCACTCTCAGTATGGAAGAAACTGTCTCTACCTGAACTTTCATCCACTTGTATGACACTCGAGCTGGCGGACCGTACCGTAACTCGTCCACTTGGGATAGCCGAGGATGTCGTGATGAAAGTGGGAAAGTTTCACTTTCCTACTGACTTTGTTGTAGTAGACTTCGATGCAGATCCTAGAGTTCCCCTCATCTTAGGGAGAGCTTTCTTGAGAACGAGTCATGCTCTGATTGATGTGTTTGCTGAAGAGTTGACCATACGAGTTGACAACGAAGAGCTCACATTGAATATCAACCAGAACTCCAAACCTCTGTCCAAACAGAGTGTTGCCACAATTGATCAAAGATTTGAAAGATTCAATGCAACACTCTCAAACTTCACGGTTAAGAGGAGTTTTCAAAAACGTGCTGAGCTTAAAGCTTTGAAAATCAACCCTGGTTCAAACAAATGGTTTGAAAGTTGTACCAGGGAAGTCAAGAGTGTTCTTGATGATGACGATCTAGAATCGGAGACTATATCGGAAGTGGTGGAAACTGCTAGCTCTAAGAGCACACCACTTGTCCCACCTCCGGAATCAGTTTGTCGCATCGAGATTATTAACTCTGTGGATGAAACCAAACTCTCTTCAGTTTCATCTGAATTGGATGATGATTGTGATCCAATGGGATACATTCTTCCCATTGATGAATTACTCAAAAATGATCCATCATCTTCTAGTCTTATTCCCGACTCTTCCATCCCTTCTCTCACTCCTGGTGAGGAAGATGACAACTTTTGGAATGAAGTCGATGCATTTCTTAGTGATGAGTCAATTCCAACGGGAATTGATAACACTTACTTTGATCCGGAGGGAGACATCCTTTTTCTGGAAAGTCTGTTGATTGAAGAACCGTTTCCCACCCTTAGGGATGGAAACGGGTCGGGTTCGGGGCGGGTTTTAGTGAACCCGTACCCGTACCCGTTTATAATATCCAAACCCGAACCCGCCGCAATACCCGATGGGTACCCGATTATTATTATCCATCGGGTTATCGGTTTTCCCCGCGGGTATCGGTTATCCCCAATTAAAATTATCATTGTACAACTAAACCTAAAAAAGAAGCAAAACACCCTAATATATTCAAAGCTTTTAGAAGTTAAAGAAAACGACTTCAATATTCGTAATGTTTGAAGATTAAAGAGTTAATGTGTCATGTGTGAGAGAATTAAAGCGTCAAACGTAAATATTAATTTAATAGTTTGTAATTACCAAGATATATGCTATTAAGGAGTAGAATAGAAAAAAAAAATTGTACAAGGTTAAGAGCTCAAAACTTATTAAGACTTTATATAAATTAGCAAAAAAAAACGGGTACAAATTCGGATATACGGGTACGGATACGGGTACGGGTAAACGGGCGGGTATTACTAGAACCCGTACCCGAACCCGTACCCGAAAAGAAAAGAATATATCTACCCGAACCCGTATCCAAACCCGCGAACCCGCCCCCGAACCCGACCCAACCGGTTCGGGTTTCGGTTTTCCCCATCGGTTTCGGGTGCTTTTGCCATCCCTACCCACCCTCCCTCCCGGATATCTTATTGACAATCACCATATAAGCTTCAAGTTTAAGCTTAAAGATGTCAAAAATGGTGATTTGCTTCTTTCTGCTGAGGAATGGACTTGCATTCTCATGTACGTCTTTATTCCATTCTTCACAGATGGTGTGGTTGCTCTTTCCCTTTTCTCTTTCGGGAATGAGGACACCATCTTTGACCCCGGTATCATCCCTTATAGTTTCTACTATTAACAATACCGCGGTTATATCTCGTCGGTGTGGAACTTTCTGATGTTCATATGTTTATTAACATTGTGAACGAAAGTCCGATCGAGATTGGTTTTCCACGATACTTTCCCCATGAACCAATGAATGCGGGGATCGAGTCAAGCTAGCGACTCGGGAATCAAAAACAGTAGCATGCCATATGGGTTATCACCCATATTTCTGAGCTGTCTGAAGTTTGTTACGGTTAGACATTCACAAGTGGCTAGCTTGTGTGACAAAACTTGACAGTTTAGCTTCTTCTTTCTACTTTCTACCACCCTAGTGTGTGGGGGGGGGGGGGGGGGGTTGCCCCACATGTTTTGTATATAAGTCTTAAAAAAAAAAAAAAAAAAAAAAAAAAAAAATCTTCTTTCTAAATAATGGCCGTAGTATTTCCCTTTTACGTTCTCAGTTTCGGCATAACCGCCGGTACTTTGAATATTGAGGGCAATATTCATTTCTAAGTGTGGGGGGGAATTCTCACGAATTTTATCATGTAATTATACCGCCTAATTCCCCCATTTTTGGCCAAATTTTTTTTTGGAGTATGTGTTTTACACTTACTCATTTGGTTATCAGTCCGCCTTGTCTAATAAACAAAAGGATTGGCTAATCCAGGAGCAAACGGCTCTTGGTAAAGATTTCTCAAATCCGTTGATGGCTTGCAATTTGCCCAAAATTGTATGGTATTCGACTCACCATATCCTTAAAAGTGAAGAGTTGGCTAGCCCGCAAGTTTATGGCTTGTGGTAAAGGCAGTGGAAAAACCATAATTGGTAATCAGCTCACCAAAGATAATATTGATAATTTATCTAAGAGTTGGCTAGTCCAGAGCAAACGGCTTCTGGTAAAGACAAAATCAAATCCGTTGAAAGCTGGTGGTTTGCTCAAAATCACATGGTTATCGGTGTACCATGGTTCTTACGTGAACTGAAACATTTGGCTACTCCAGAAGTAATGGCTTTTGGTAAAGAGATTCAAATCCATTATGTTTTTCTCAAAAGATTGCTAGGGACTAGCAATAGTTTAGTGTGGAGGATTGATGAGTGTGTAAATACTCATCATTTTTGGTTTAATCTGAACTGCAAAACGTCTAAAAATGCTCAGAAATGCATCAAAATACTGAAAATATTCCAAAATTGCATTTTATATGTTTCAGATGCAAAATGTTCAAAATCAGATGAAAAATGAGCAAAGTTTGCATAATTGGCAGTTTCAGTCCCCCAAGTTTCAAAAATTGTCAGAAATAGTCCCTGAGTCAAAATTTCAAAAGAAAAATCACCAAAGGTCCTTTTAATATCATAACTTGTCAAAATTAGTCCTTTGGTGAAAAATATAAAAAGTTTGAGAAAATTACAAGTTTGGTCCTCCAACTTTGAAATTTGGCAAAAATGGTCCCTGGAAAAATTGAAAATATCAAGATTGGTCCTTGTACTTTTAGAACTTGTCAATTTCAGCCCTTGGATCAACTTTGAGATATTGGCAGCCTAGGTCCCTACATTTTCAGAAGTTGCACAATTAGTCCCTTGATTATTAACCCCCTATACCACTTGGACTTGTCACAAACCTATTTTGGACCCCTGCCTTCCCAAGTGACCCCCTGCCAATTGCCATTTGGACCCCCCCTTATTATTAAAAGCCAGTCAAACCACTCTTTGACTCCTCTTTTCCCTCCCAAGTCACGGGTAACACCCTCCATCATCACCATTGCCTGCTACTCGCCTGCTAACACTCCACCATCATCATCCCTACCCCCTCCTCCTCACAACACTCCAAAGGTGCATTTAATGCCTTCTCCAACCCCACACTCAACTCCCAACTGTTAAAAACAGTTTTGGCGCCAAAAATGCTCAAACGGCCAAGATCACTTCTACACATCCAATGGTTGGTATTGTTGCTGGGAACTATTCAGAGAGGTGAGAGAAAGATGAATTGGGTATAAAAGAGAAGGAAGACAGGCAAGAACAAGAGTAGTTAGTTTATTTTTTTCAAGTGTATGTCGTTTTTAAGTTTAACATGTCTTAAATAGTTCTTAAGTGTAATTTCCAGTTTATGTGTATCAAACAAAAGTATTTAAGCATCTTGCAACTTATTTTAAGCATCAATTCAAGATAATGTTATAATTTCATGTTTTTGTGCACTGTTGAGTTTTTCAGTTTCTAAATCTTAAGTACAAGCTTTTAGTAACTTGTTTTTAAGCTCAAACATGCTCATTCAATCTTATTAAAGCTTTCTGTAAGCTCAAATTTCAATTTTAAACAATCTTAGTTACTGGTCAACAAAAGTCAACATAGGAGCAAAATTGATGCAGAAAGGGAAATGGTTGAAGCAGACATGGATTTGGGTTGATTTATAGTCAGTTGGGTTAGATTTGATAGGTTAGTAGTTCTGGTTCACTGTTGGCAAGCCATTGTGGCTAGGGACACTTGTAAGTGTTTTTCAACAATTCATAGCATAATCTGTTTATGTGGTTACAAGTAGTTAAAATCTTTCTATTAAGGTGTATTTAGGTTAATTAGACTTAGTTTGATTATTAATTTTTGTTGAATCAGTAGTTAGCTTTGAATTTGATTGCAAATCAGTCCATACAAGGGTGTTTGGCTCAATGGGTTTAACTGTCATTTAGGTATATGCAGTGGTTAATTTCTGTTGGTTCATGTCTATTAAGCTTATTTGAGCACATATCAGTCAATAACTTGGGTCTGCAAACACTGAAAGTCAACATTAGATTAAATCTGTCCCATTCACTTAACTGTTGTGGATTTGGATTTGCAAAAGCTCAATTTGTGTTTGAAAGTCATAGATAAAGCTTGCATCATTGTTATTTCACCAAATAACATCATAATCAGTCTATAGATCATGATCAAAGTTCAATATAGTCAACATTTAAGTTTTGTTAAAAAGTCAAAAGTTTGAAAAATCCATTTTGAGCTCATCTGAGGTGATTTTTCATGGGCTCATTTTTGAGTCAAATTCAATGAAGCTTGTGGTTTTAGAAAATCCTACTGGTCTATTTTCTTATCTGTATTTTAGTATAATTTTGTCAATTTTATTTAAGCCTCAAATTAGCTTGTGAATATGGCTTTAGTTGCCCTGTGCACTGACTCAGTTGATACTGAGTCTGCAAAGGGGTTTGGCAGTTCTTGCAGCCCTTGCCATAAGCTCAATTGAGCTTGTCCAGGTCTAGTATTTGGTCTATTGGTTCTTGGCCAGGTCTAGCTTGAGTTCCTTCTTTTGGTTTTTAGTTGCCATCTTATTTAGTTGCTTATTCTTTAGCTCAAAGTAAGCACCCTCTCACTGTTTTAAGCTTATTATCTCATAACATCAAATCTGTTGTACTTGCAAATCAGTGGTTTAGGCTAGTTAAAACTTATTGCATTTTGGTCATTTTAGCTTATCCAAGCTTCTGTTTCAGTTTGGTGGCCTTTGGTGCTCACTAGCTTATTCCAAGTGCTTATTTCTTAGCACTTTGCACATCAGTTCCCAATTCTTACACACATGCATCTGTTTTTCCATTTTTCCTAGATTCCTCATATTATTTTAGAGTTTTCTTGAATTTTTCAGATTTTTCCAAGTTGGTTTGCTATTTTTCTGCATTTAAATTAGTTTTTAAGCATTTTTAAATAGCATTTAATACAAAAAATTAAGAAAAGGCTCAAAAAAAATAATTTTTCATTTTTCTTATGTTTAGATAAATATAAAAAGACAAAAAAATATTTTTCTAGATTTTTCTTAGTTAAATTTGTATTTTTAAATAATTTAATTAGTTTTTAATAGTTTAAAATTCATAGAAAATCTAAAAATATTCAGAAAAATATAAAAATAGTTTTGAAAAGTCTCTTTTGATATTTTAGATTTTTCTACGTCTTAATTTTATTTTTCTAGTTTTATTTCCTAATTTCTTGTATTTTAGGTAATTATTTAATAGTTAAAAATAGTTTTTAATTAATAATAATTAGATAATTAGTTATAAAAATAATTTTCTCTTTCTAATAATTTTATTTTGTCATTAGGATTGTAAAAATATCATTTTCATATTTTTTAGGATTAATATAGTGTAAGTTTCACATTTTTATTTGTACGTCGCGTAGTTTTTATTTCAGTTTTGTAAAAACATAAAAACAAAAACATCATATTAAATATAGTGATAGAGTTTATTTAATAGTTTTTATCTTTTAAATTCTCTTTAATTTGCATTTAAGCCGTTGTAATTTGTTGGCTTTTTCTGTAGTTATAATCAATTCAAATCCCTTTTTCGTTCAAATTTCTCGATCACTTTTCGTTTGATAATCCATTGCATAGCTCGCTGAGACATAACGACCCGGGGAAACACTATACTCCCCAGATCTTCATTGCATTCGTGCTTAGGCAGTTTTAAGATTATTACGGTCGGCCATTCACAAGTGGCCGGCTTGAGTGATTTAGCTTGACTGTTTGGCACGCATCAGGAGGTAATTCCTACCAACCGCAAGGAGACCGAAACCTTCTCAGCTATCGTTCTAACAATTTCCTTGGACCACCCGGGTTTAATCAAAATCAGAACAATCAAAATGTGCAAAATAGAAATAATCAGTTCAATCAAAATCAGAGTCAGAATCGGAATTTTCAAAATCAAAATCAAGGTTTTCAAAATCAAGGAAATTTCAATCAAAACCGATTCCAAGCTCCTCAATAAACTGTTCAAGCTCCACCTCCTCAAGCTTCCATTGACATTGCTAATTACATCAAAAGCAATGAAGCTAAGATGGTGTCCATGCAAAATCAAATTACCACTTTGAAGAATGATTTCACATCCGAGCTTAGAGCTACTAGTAACAAAATTGATCAATCTCAAAGCAAGATTGAAAGCATGTTTGCTAGTCTCATGAGTCAAAAGAATCAAGCTTCAACTTCGGGTGCTCTTCCGAGTAATACCATTCCCAACCTAAAAGGTGAATTGAATGCTATCACCACCCGAAGTGGTAAGTCTTATGAGGGACCCTCAATGCCTTATCCTTCTCCGGTGAGGGATGTGGAACGAGAAACCGAGGTATCAAAGGACAAGGTGCATAACTCAAGCCCACGAAGTACCGCACAAGTCCAATCTCCGGTGGTCTTACCTCCAATTCCGGAACCCGTTGTTCCGATGACCACTCCTAAGCCTTCACTTCCTTATCCTTCAAGGCTTAATGACCAAAAGCTCCGTGATAAAACTAGTCAACAAATGGAGAAGCTTATCCAAATCTTTCAAGATTTGCACTTCGAGATTAGTTTCGCGGACGCTCTTCTTCTAATGCCAAAGTTCGGTCCAACAATCAAAAATTTGTTGAATAACAAAGAAAAGATTTCCGAAATGGCTAAAACTTCTTTGAACGAAAATTGTTCGGCGGTTATCCTTAAAAAGCTTCCCGAAAAGTTAGGAGACCCCGGAAAATTTCTCATCCCATGTGATTTTCAAGGCATAGTTCAATGCTCCGCTTTGGCCCATCTTTGTGCTAGCATTAACTTGATTCCACACTCCATGTGGAAAAAGATTTCTTTACCTCCGCTTACACCTACATGTATGATCCTCGAGCTTGTGGACCATACAAGTTCTCGTCCGCTAGGTATAGCCGAGGATGTATTTGTGAAAGTAGGCAAGTTTCATTTCCCCGCCGACTTTGTTGTTGTCGAATTTGATGCCGATCCCCGAGTACCCCTCATCCTTGGAAGGTGCTTCTTAAAAACGGGTCGTGCATTGATCGACATTGATGAAGGGGAAATTAGTTTGAGGGTAAACAAGGAAGCCGTTACTTTCAATCTCAATCAAGTCACGAAATACTCCCCCACTTATGAAGACAATTCCATCAACAAAATTGATGTCCTTGACATTGTGTCGGAGGAGTATTCTCAAGAAATTCTTGGATTCTCGAGTGGGAATCCCACTTCGGTTGATCCCATCGTTGCTCTCTCTTACCCTTCCTTCACTCCGTTTGAGGGAAGTGAGTTTATTTTGGAAGAGATTGAAGCATACTTGGCTAGTGATTCTGTTCCATGGGAAATTGATCACGCTCCCATCGACATTGAGGGAGATATTCTTCTCATCGAGAAGTTGCTCAATGAAGATCCTTCATCACTCCCTCCTCAAGAACTTCATAAAGAGGAAATCAAAACAATTGAAAAATCTAATGATCCTCCCGAGGTCGAACTTAAGGACTTACCACCTCATCTCGAGTATGCATTTTTGGAAGGTGACAATAAATCACCCGTCATCATTGCTAAAGACTTGAGTGAGGATGAAAAATCCGCTCTCATAAAGGTTTTGAAGTCACACAAGCGAGCCATCGCTTGGAACCTTTCCGACATCAAGGGTATTGACCCGAGATTTTGTACACACAAAATTCTCATGGAAGATGACTTCAAACCGGCGGTTCAACACCAAAGAATGGTGAATCCTAAAATTCATGAGGTTATCAAAGCGGAAGTCATAAAAATTCTCGATGCCGGATTGATTTACCCTATCTCGGATAGTCCTTGGGTTATCCCCGTTCATTGTGTGCCCAAAAAAGGTGGCATTACCGTTGTTGAAAATGATGAAAATGAGTTGATTCCTACTCGATTGGTTACGGGATGGCGTGTTTGCATTTACTATCGAAAGTTAAATGAAGCCACCCGTAAAGACCACTTTCCATTACCCTTCATGGACCAAATGCTTGAGAGATTAGCGGGAAATGAATACTATTGTTTTCTCGATGGTTTCTCGGGTTACTTCCAAATACCCATTGACCCACAAGATCAAGAAAAGACCACGTTCACGTGTCCTTATGGAACATTTGCTTACCGACGCATGCCTTTTGGCTTGTGTAATGCTCCCGGTACGTTCCAAAGGTGTATGATGGCCATTTTCCATGACATGATCGAAAAGACTATGGAAGTCTTTATGGATGATTTTTCGGTCTTTGGGGATTCTTTCCAAACATGTCTCTCCCATTTGGACAAGATGCTTGAACGTTGTGAAAACACGAATCTTAGTCTAAATTGGGAGAAATGTCACTTTATGGTTAAAGAGGGCATTGTCCTTGGCCATAAGATTTCTAAGAGCGGGATTGAGGTTGACAAAGCTAAAGTCGATGTCATTTCAAAATTACCTCCTCCCACAACCGTCAAAGGAGTTAGAAGTTTCCTTGGTCATGCCGGATTTTATCGTCGTTTCATTCAAGACTTTTCAAAAATATCCCGGCCTATGACCCGACTTCTTGAAAAAGACACTCCTTTCATTTTCTCTAATGAGTGCATTGAAGCTTTTCAAGCTCTTAAGAAGAAGCTCACTGAAGCACCAATTCTAGTTGCCCCCGATTGGGAATTGCCATTTGAGCTTATGTGCGACGCAAGCGATTTCGCCATAGGTGCCGTTTTGGGGCAACGAAAATCAAAACATTTCCATCCTATACATTATGCTAGCAAAACTTTGACCGAAGCTCAAGCACATTACACTACGACGGAGAAAGAATTACTAGCCGTGGTGTATGCTTTCGAGAAGTTTCGGCCATACTTGATCTTGTCCAAAAGCATAGTGTATGCGGATCACGCGGCCCTCAAATATCTCTTTGCTAAGCAAGATGCAAAGCCGAGATTGCTCCGATGGGTTCTCCTCCTACAAGAATTTGATATCATTATCCGTGATAAAAAAGGATCAGAAAACCTAGCGGCTGATCATCTCTCTCGTCTTGAAAATCCACATCAAAGTGTGCTCGAGAAAAAGGAAATAAATGAAACTTTTCCTCTTGAGACTCTCAATGTGGTATCTCATCATGAAAATTCGAGTACCCCATGGTTTGCCGACTTTGCAAACTATCATGCGGGTAACTTTGTTGTGAAAGGGATGTCGTCCCAACAAAAGAACAAATTTTTCAAAGATGTTAAGCATTATTTCTGGGACGACCCCTACTTGTTTAAGGTTTGTGCGGATCAAGTCATCTGACGGTGTGTTCACGGCCAAGAAGCCGATGAAATTCTCAAGGCTTGTCATAATGGACCCACGGGGGGACATCATGGCCCGAACTACACCGCTAAAAAGGTGTTTGATTCCAGTTTCTATTGGCCCACAATTTACAAAGATGCCCATGACCTCGTCAAATCTTGCGACTCTTGCCAACGTCATAGCAACATCTCTAAAAGAGATGAAATGCCTCAAAATGCTATTCAAGTGTGCGAGATCTTTGACATATGGGGCATCGATTTTATGGGGCCGTTCCCGTCTTCTCGAGGGAACAAGTATATACTCGTGGCGGTCGATTATTTGTCCAAATGGGTGGAAGCGAAAGCGCTCCCTACCAACGACGCCCGAGTAGTTGTGAAATTCTTGAAGTCTCTCTTTACCCGTTTCGGAAGTCCCCGTGCCATCATTAGTGATCGCGGTACGCACTTTTGCAACGACCAATTCGCAAAAGTCATGCTTAAGTACGGTGTCACTCACCGTCTTTCTACCGCGTATCACCCACAAACTAGTGGGCAAGTGGAAGTTTCGAATCGTGGTTTGAAAAGAATCTTGGAGAGGACCGTAGGTGAAAATCGTGCCTCTTGGTCGGACAAACTTGAAGATGCACTTTGGGCCTTCCGTACCGCTTACAAAACACCCATCGGGTGTACTCCTTACAAGCTTGTGTATGGAAAGGCGTGTCATCTCCCGATCGAGCTCGAGCACAAAGCCTATTGGGCCTTGAAGCATGTAAATTTTGACCTTAAGTCCGCGGGTGATCACCGGAAAGTTCAACTCAATGAATTAAATGAACTCCGTGATCAAGCTTACGAGAACTCATTGATCTACAAAGAAAAGACAAAGAAGATCCATGACTCAAAAATCAAGAACCGCGTTTTCAACGTAGGTGACCGAGTCCTTCTTTTCAATTCTAGATTGAAAATCTTCTCGGGGAAACTTAAGACCCGTTGGACCGGTCCATTCACCATTGCCAAAGTTTTTCCATATGGCACCGTCGAGTTATCTCAAACCGACGGACCAAACTTCAAAGTGAATGGACATAGATTGAAACATTATTTTGGAGACATACCATCCATGGTTGTCCCGGATCTACAAACTTTCCCCATGAACAAATGAATGCGGGGATCTAGTCAAGCTAGCGACTCGGGAATCAAAAACAGTAGCACACTATATGGGTTTTCACCCGTATTTCTGACTTCTTTCTACTTTCTACCACCCTAGTGTGGGGGAGTTGCCCCCCGCTGTTGTATATAAGTTTTCTAAAAAAAAAAAAAAAAAAAAAAAAAAAAAAAAAAAAAATTAAAATTTTCAAATAATGGCCGTAATATTTCCCTTTTACGTTCTCAGTTTCGGCATAACCGCCGGTACTTTGAATAATGAGGGCAATATTCATTTCTAGTGTGGGGGGGAATTCTCACGAATTTTATCATATGTATTACCATCTTATTCCCCCATTTTTGGCCAAAATTTTTTTTTGGAGTAAGTGTTTTGCACTTACTCAGATTACGGTTATCAGTCTGCCATGTCTAATAAACAAAAGGATTGGCTAATCCAGGAGCAAACGGCTCTTGGTAAAGATATCTCAAATCCGTTGACGGCTTGCAATTTGCCCAAAATTGCATGGTGTTCAGCTCACCATATCTTTAATTAGTGAAGAGTTGGCTAGCCCGCAAGTTTATGGCTTGTGGTAAAGGCAGTTGGAAAACCATAATTGGTAATCGACTCACCAAAGATATTTTATCTAAGAGTTGGCTAGTCCAGAAGCAAACGGCTTCTGGTAAAGACAAATCAAAACCGTTGAAAGCTGGTGATTTGCTCAAAATCATATGGTTATCAGTGTACCATAGTTCTTACTTGAACTGAAACATTTGGCTACTCCAGAAGTAATGGCTTTTGGTAAAGAGATTCAAATCCATTAAGTTTTCTCAAAAGATTGCTAGGGACTAGCAATAGTTTAGTGTGGGGGATTGATGAGTGTGTAAATACTCATCATTTTTGTTTCTTCTACACTGCAAAAACAGTCGAAAACACTTTGAAAAGTCTCAAAAAGACAGAAAAAATATTTAGACTGTATTTTATGCAATAATTGTCAAAATCTAGTCCCTGGTTATTCAAAACATGATAATTTTTCATAAAAGGCCCTCAGGGATTTTCAAGTTGTCAAAATTAGCCTTATAAAATTCAATTTTGCAAAATGGCAACTTTAGTCCCTGAAATTTCAAAGATTGACAGAAATTACCCCAGGACATTTTTAATTTGAAAATTATTATTTTTGGTCCTTGGGAAAATTAAACTTGTCATATTAGGTCCTTTTGATAAATTTTGGAAAAGTGCAGTTTCAGTCCCTCTAGTTTTGTGGAATGGCAAATGTAGTCCTTGTATTAATACTACAAACCAAACCAGCCCAATGTCTAACCCATTTACCCAACCAAGCCCAAATACCCAACCCAATCCAAAACAATAACCGACCCATTACCCTTTCCCTCTCTTTTTTCTTTCTCCCATAAACCCTATTTCTGCTTCTCCCTTTCTCTCCAACCCAGGAACCAGCAACCATCCTTTACCCAAGTCTCTTCACCCAAAACACTCCATCCTCACCATCACTCTATTACCCAGTTAACCCCAACTCCCAAACCCACTACTAAACCTTCCCTCCTTTCCATAACTGCCACCTAAGCAATCCAAGTCAAAAAGCTCCAAAGGGATGGTTCAGATTCATGCTCACATATACCTACTTGATGGATGGTCTGGATCAATTCAAGAAAGCACAAGGATGGTGTTATGGTCTGTTTTCACTTACAAAACAAGCACAACTGAAGACACTTGAAGAGATTGATGACCCTAGCTTTCTAGTATAAAAGGAACATGTAGCCAAAGTTATAAGGCATCCCTTACTTAGTTTTAAAAATTGTTTTTATGTTTTCTACTTTCCTGTTGTAATTCGTTTTTTTTATGAATGAAAATGTCACCTTTGTGAAATTGTTTCTCTTTGTTTTAGTTGAAGGTAGTAGTAGATGAGTTTACAATTTCGTTTTACTTAAGTTGAATGTTGTTTAAAGGGATCAAAAATCTGTTTGAAGAAGTAAAAAAAAAAAGAGTTCATCAAGGACTGTTTGGGATAGGGGGTTGTGATTAGTCAAAAATTCTGTTTTTACCCATTTGACTCCTAAAGTCAAACTTCTCTTCTGATTGCTAGTAAGTTTTTAAGGTCTGGAACTTGTTTTAAAAAGTTTTGTAGAAGTTTAGTTTGAACAAAAAAGAGATTTTGTTTTCACATTTGCCACAAGAACAGCAGCCTGAGCTGCTGTTCAAGCCCCTTTTTAATAGCTTAGATCAAGTCAAGAATTTTCGAAGATTGATTTTCTTAAGTCTTTACATATCAATTTCAATATTTCATTCACTTACTTGCTCTTAGGTTCACATTAGTGTAGGTTTATTTGCACTCCAAAATATGTCCCTCGCCCATTTTTTTTTGCATCTGTTCTGCATCAGCAAAAAGGGGCCCCAAGTCAAGCTGAAAATAGCTTAATTATAAGCTGTTAAAAGCTTCTTTCTTGGTCCAATCAGTTTAACTCTATTCCTTGTTGTGCTAACTTGTTGGATGCAGCTTGTATCTGGGTTGGGAGTTCATTTTGCAGCTTAAAAATAAGCTGAAACAGGCCCCAAGGCTGTTTGCAGCCTGCTGCACCACAGGTCATTTTTTTCATTCTTTAATTAGCTTATCAGTAGAGTTAAGTAGCTTATTTAGGATTCTTATTGATTATTAGGTTTGCTTTAGTGCTGTTAGGATAGCTTAGCTTAGGATTAGCTTATTAGACTTCCCTTAGTGCTTATTAAAACAAACTTAGTGCTTATCCCCACTCTTCTTAGTTTTAAGATTTTTTTTTAGTAAATTTCCTATAGCCAACTGTTTTTCCCATAGATTATTGCTTAATGTTAGCTTGTTTATGAATGATTTGGTCGGTTAGTCATCTTGTTAGCTTAACCATCAGTTGAAACTGCTTTTCATGCTCCATTTTGCTTAAAGTTTTGCTAGAGGTGCTTGTTTAAAATCTGTCCAAAAAACTTGTTCAAACCAGTTAAGGAATAAGCTGTTTCCAGCTTATCTCAAGCTTTTTCCAAGTTTCAGTTTTGGTGAAAGTCTTATTTTTGTTGGTACTTGAGTTTCCAAAAAGAAGAATCTAAAAAAAAAATGTTTTGCAAAAAACTGGCATAGCTGGGACTCGAACCCACGCCATCCAGCTCACACACAACACCTCAACCAACGCGTCCTTGGGACTTGTCTCGTTGGATTTTACACAAACAAACCATTTAACCCTTAAGTCAGTTTTACCTATAAGCTCTTTCGAGCTTATTCACTGCTTATTTCCCCAAACAATACCAGGTTTTCTTATTTTTCCTAGGTCCAGCATAGATCAAAGTAGTTTCTGTGAATTTTCCAGATTTTTCTTAAATAGTTTAGTATTTTTAATCATTTAATTAGTGTTTTATAGATTTTAATTCGTAGTAATTAATTTAAAAGTCAAAAAAATATCCGGTCTTTTTCTAAAATTATTTTTAGTCAAATAGAACGTAGGAAAATTGATTTCACACCCGTAGCCCTTAAATTGTAAAACTTTTACGTTTATGGCTCGGGTTGTTTCCCGGTTTTTACGTTTTTCCGTTTTTGCACCCTAGGACTTAGTGTAGCTTCGCTTTATCATTCCTTAGGTTTAGTGATAGTTTATTTTTAGTTTATTAGGGTTCCCTTGCCTTAATTACTTTCCCGTTAATTAATTTGTAGAAACGTAATTCAAATCAACAAATCATTAAAAACCAATTCAAGTTCAAATCACGAAACTCAACGAATCCTTCCATTCACACCTCGTTGGGACACGACCCGGGGAAATCACTTTCCCGGTATCACTTTTATCACACCCGTGAGGTTTGGCACGTTGACCTTTTTCCTAAAGGGTTAATTCGTCGAATTTTACGGTTAATTTGATATATTGATATTGTGCTTGTTTTTCACCACTCACCTCACAACGAATCAATTGATAACCTATTGATGTTACTATCTCAAAAACCATTTATTCAACCTTTGTTTCAAAAAGTTTATTACTTAGCAAAAGGTTTCTTCTAAAATTCATTTAACTGGTTTATTTCTGCAAACAGTACTTTGATGAAAGTACTGTCTGATCAGCAGTACTTTGAATAAAAGTACTGATATATCAAAAATAATTTATTCAAATAAGTCTCATACCAGTTTTTCATCATCTTCAGCAATGGTAGTCTAGTTGATAAACAAGTTGATAGCCATGCAAGCAGTTTCATTATCCTCTTCTACTTCCAATCCATGCTCTAGCATTCTTCTCATGAGCTCGACTGTGAGAGGGTATCTTCTTTCTACAAACATGTGTATCATTGTTCCATTTTCCAGCTCTAAAACATGAAATCCAGACTCTTCAAAGAATCTCCAGCAAACAATTTCCCAATTTTCTTGATTCTTCCAAATATCATCAGTGCTCTCTTCTTCAGTTTCCCATGTAATTATGAGATTACCATGTAAAACTAGACCAATCCCTTCTAATGGATTATGTTCAAAGTAATCTTTCACCACATGATATAAATAGAATAGATCTACTCTATCTATAATGTGCAATAAGTCCCATAGCCTATTGAAAACTTTGAAGCTTTCATCTTCTTTATGAAAAATCATATAATCTCCATCTTTTGATTTCACAACTTCAAAAACACTAATCTTTGATCTGTTCATCTTCATGTCATCATCTTCTTTTGAATAATCAAAATCTACCACTCTGAGATAATTCCTTAGTTCATCATTTGTCTCAGATCTTAATTCAACTTTTCTTTCTTTGAAAACTGAACATCTGTAACTTCAGATTTCCTTTTTCTTTTTAAACTTTTCTTTCTCTCTGCTGCAGTCCAAGCAGCTTCTTCTCTAAAGTCTTTAATGCCTGCAACATCTTTCTTATAAGCCTCTGTTTCAGCATCATAAAGTCTTTTCATATCAACATAGTTCAGCTTCTGCAATCCTTTATATCCTCTGCTTTTTAAATATGCCATCATTGCATTCCTTTCTTTAGCTAAATTAGGTCTTCTTGACATATATCTAACAGGAGTAGGTGACTGTAATGGTTCAGCAGCAACTTCAGCATCTAATTCATCTTGTAACTTTTTAGCTGCTTCTCTACTCTTAGCTTCTTGAGCTTCCTGAGCTTCTCTATCTTTAGCATTTAACTCTTCTTGAACCTTTCTAGCTGCAGCTTCATTCCTAGCAACTTCAATTTCTCTAAGTTCTGCCAAAGTTAGCTTTTTCTTCTTAGTTTCAACCAGAACACCCTTTCCTTTATCCTTAGGATCAATTGCAGGTTGATAAGTTCTTTGTTGTTCTTCTTCTTGTACATCACGAATAGTAACTCCACCTCTTGGTTGTGATAAATATCCTAAAATTGTAGCAATAAACTCATCATCACTTGCAGAATGAATAGGTTTGAGAATAGCCTCCTCTTCTTGTATAACTGTTGTAGAAGGACCAGCTTCCTCTTCAAAATCTAACACTCTTGGAGTTATTACTTCTTGTCTGAAAGTACTTTGAAAACCAGTACTTTGTTGTTCAGTACCTTGATCATCAGCAGTACTTTGAACTTGAACTTGCTCCTCAGTATCTTGACTGATCTTTTCTTCAAACTTTTTAGAACTTTCAGGTTCATTTTCTTTAACAGCATCTTCTTTCAAATTCTGTTCTTCCAAATTCCTCCCCAAATTGACAGAAGATGGTTTAGAAGCCTGTTTGACTTTTGAAGTCTTCTTAAATTTCCTTCTGCGCCTGTTTTCTTTCTTAACCCATAAGTTATAACGTTTAATAAAAGGCGCAACAAAAGTCTTCAACCGTTTATACTTAAGCATCAACTTCTTAATCTGTTTTGCCTGAGCCTCAGAAGTCTTTGTCAACTTCATTATCTCCCTTGTCAAAGCATAATTATCGAATGTTAAACCTTCACGAGGTATAGTATGTGGACCATCTCCTTGAATTGGTCAATGTTCCTCTGGTTGAGAAACAGGAACAGATGGTGGTGGAGATATAGAAGGTAAACCTGCAACGTCTTCTTGAACTTCAATACTTGGAGAAGCAGTATCATGAGTTGCAGTACCTCCTTGAGATGCAGCACCTTCTGAAAATGCAGCACTTTGAGAACTAGTACTTGCAGAAGCAGTACTTGCAGGTGCAGTACCTTCACTCTCTTCATCATCTTCAACCTCAGCTCTAACAGCTTGAACAACTTCCATCATGAAAGTAGTTAAAGGAGTATCAGGTCCTCTGAATAAATCACTCCGTCTCGCCATAAAAGTAAAAATCTTTGCTTGTTGGACGATAACAGGAAGTAAATCTGTAGTTTTTGGTACATCAGCAAGCTGTTTGTTTAAGAAAACCTGAATAAACCTTGGGTACATCAACCATTTTGACCCAGATGATATATGTGAAAGCATCCCATCCAGAATTAGCCTTGAAAAGTTAAACTTGCGATTTGTAGCTAATCCAACCACTGCAGATGCAATATTTGACCCAAACTGCTCCCAAGAAGTACTTTTAGCACTTATGCAATGAAGCAAAACATGAATCAAAAACTTCCATTGAGGACAAAATAAAGCTTTCTTGAACGTTTGTTCTGTCAAAGATCCTTCATAACCAATATGCCCAAACGTTTCCCAAATCAACTCCTTAGCAAAACGAAGAGCCCCTTCTTCATCATTAAACAACAAGTCTTCTCGAATAGATGCTTCAGTAATCTTCACAGTTCTTCCAACAACAGTTGATCTAATATAGTATTCATCTTCTTCCATATTATCTCTTGCATTAGCCCAAAATTCTTGAATCCAAGGTGCAATAATATCCGGCTCTACTAAAAGAGCATAACTGATTGACGACCCAGTAAGATAATCAATGATATCGTGAAAAGCCACATTCGCCTCAGTCTTGTCTAAATTAGCCACCGTATTGTGCTTTGAAACAGTAGGTCGATTCGCCATTGATGAATAGATGAGCACAATTAAAAGATATGATTCAGTTATAAAGAAATGGTGAATGGTGAGATAAAGAAGAAAAAGATTCTAATGTATCAATATTAGAGGGAAACTCGGAAAGTAGTTATTTATAGGTGGGATTTGAAAAATCACAGCCTATAATAACAAAGTTACCGTTACTAGCAATTACCCCTCAATATTACCGTTGGAACAGTACTTTAATACGACAAACAGTACTTTCCACATAAGCAGTACTTTCCCGAGCAGTACTTTCCAAGCAGTACTTTCCAAAATAAAAGCAGTACTTTCCGAAAAACCTCTGTAAAAACTAAGTATACATACATATCCTCCCCTCAAACAAGGGTTATGGTACAGAAAAGTTACTCAAGTTTACAAAAAAATTGTCCTAAGGTAATATAGTTTCATTTTGTTCAGTTAGGTTACTTAACTTTCGGTAAGCATACACTTCGAAAATTCAGTGTTAGTCCGAGTAACTTGGATGTATATTTTTTGATAAGTTAAGTAACCTAAATGAACAAAATTCAAAGTTCAATAACCTGAACATTCAGTTTTATAAGTTCAGTTACCTGAGTGAACAAAGTTTCAAAGTTCAGTAACCTGGATGAACAAAATGAAACTATATTACCTTAGGACAAATTTTTTGTAAACTTTAATAACTTTTGTGTACTATAACCCCTCAAACAATGCATAGGACTATACTAACACCTTATAGTCCTCCCCTCAAATGTAGCTCAGTAGTTAATCATGCCAATACTCACCACCAAGTGATTGAATCTTGAAACATCAAAGCCTTTGGTGAGTAAGTCAGCTACATTTTCATCTGTGTGAACCTTAACAACATTAATGAGCCTGTGCTCATAACAATCTCTGATGAAGTGATGCCTAATCTGAATGTGCTTGGTCTTAGAATGATAAACTGGATTCTTCACAATACAGATAGTACTCTCATTATCAATATTGATAGGAGTATTCTTAAAATTAAACCCATAGTCCAAGAGTTGATTCTGCATCCACAAAACTTGTCCACAACAGCTTGCAGCAACCACATATTCAGCTTCAGTAGATGATGTTGCTGCAATTGTTTGTTTCTTGCATTGCCAGGAGACTAACCTTCTTTCAAGATATTGGCATCCTCCAGTTGTTGATCTTCTATCATAATTATCACCTGCATAATCACTATCTGAAAAAGCTTCCAAGTGAAAAGGTGACTCCTTAGGATACCACAACCCCAACTTGGGTTGTTGTTTTAAATAACTAAAAATCCTCTTTACTGCATTCATATGAGAGACCTTTGGTGAGACTTGATATCTTGCACATAAACATACTGCAAACATGATATCAGGCCTTGATGCAGTAAGATACATTAGACAGCCAATCATTGCTCTGTATAACTTGACTTCAACAGGTTGTCCATCTTCATCTTTACCCAATGATTTGATTGATTTAATATGTGTAGTTACAGGCTTCATAGCATCAAAACTGAACTTCTTAAGTATGTCAGATACATACTTGTCTTGACTGATAAAAATTCCTTCCTTAGACTGCTTAACCTAAAGTCCCAATAAGAAAGTTAACTCACCCATTGAACTCATCTGAAATTCTTTCTGCATCAGCTGCTCAAACTCTTTCACCATAGACTGTTTGGTAGCTCCAAAGATGATATCATCAACATACACTTGAACTAACATGATATCCTTCTTGTCTCTCTTGATAAACAAAGTCTTGTCAATAGCCCCCCTTCTGTAACCATGTTTTAATAAGAAAGTGGACAGCCTCTCATACCAAGCTCTAGGTGCCTGATGAAGGCCATAAAGAGCCTTAACCACCTTGTAGACTTTGTTAGGGTGCTTAGGATCTTCAAAACCTGGAGGTTGTTTAACATACACCTCTTCTGTAATAGTGCCATCGAGAAAGGCACTCTTGACATCCATTTTGTAAACCTGAAAACCCATATATGAAGCAAAAGCAAGAAATATTCGAATAGCCTCAATCCTTGCCACAGGAGCAAATACTTCATCATAATCTACTCCTTCTTCTTGTCTGTAGCATTGAGCTACTAATCTTTCCTTGTTTTTAATAACATTGCCTCTTTCATCTCTTTTCACTCTGAAGACCCATCTGGTTCCAATAACTCTCTTCCCATCTGGAAGATCACATAAAACCCAAACTTCTTGAAGTTTAAATTGAAGAAGTTCTTCCTGCATAGCTTCAACCCAGCTTTCTTTAGTCAATGCTTGAGCAATATTCTTGGGTTCCTCTTGAGAGATGAAACAAGTAAATAGGCAGGTTTGATGGTCCTTATGATTTAGCCTGTTTTGTTTATACACAAAGCTAAGTAAAGCATTGTGAGGTGTCGTGAAACTCTTAGCTTTGTGTCTTGTCATAACTCCAGAAGTAGAAGGACCAATGATTTGATTAGTTGGATGATTCTTATTGATTCTTAATATTGGAGACTGTGGAACTCCATATGCATCATCTAAGTTAGTATAATCAGCACCTTCATTGGGATCTGAGAAAATACCTTCATCTTCAAGCTCATCATCAGTTTCTTCTAAACCAGGCATGGTAGGATCATCCAAATCATCTAAAGTACTGTCAACTGGTGTATCAGTAGTTTGGTCGAAAGTACTGTT
Source organism: Chrysanthemum seticuspe (assembly GCA_019973895.1). NCBI lineage: Eukaryota > Viridiplantae > Streptophyta > Magnoliopsida > Asterales > Asteraceae > Chrysanthemum > Chrysanthemum seticuspe. The sequence continues at coordinate 64,502,978 of BPTQ01000002.1, forward strand.
CAAAGTACTGTGAGAATACTCTGCATGCTTATTCTTTTTCTTTGCTTCTTCATAAGCTCTTCTTTATTCATCAGAATGAGAATGTGCCAGTACATCTTGAAGAAGCATCTGATTAAGTGTCTCTTGAATAGCTTGATCTTCAGCAGATAGTGAAGATTTTGGTTCATCAGTACTTTCCTTTGGTTCATCAGTACTTTGGTTTGGAGCATCAGTACTTTGGTTTGGAGCATCAGTACTTTGCTTTGGATCTGTATCAGTAACAGCATCAGGTCTAATATGAACTCCATGAACAACATATTGTGAATCTTCTCCATGATAAATAGGTTGATTTTCTTCTCTGACAGGTACATAGTTCATGGAAGGAGTCAAGACCTCAAGATCAAACATCCAATCAGGACCTTTACCTTTCTGATTCTGTTGATCTTCTAAAAACTCAACATGAAGACAATCTTGAACCTTCTTAGTAACTCTGTTGTATACCCTAAAACCCTTGCTATTGGTACAATATCCCAATAAATATCCTTCTTCTGACTTGCCATCAAACTTTCCCAAATTATCAATAGTGTTTAAAATAGTGAGAGGGCATCCAAAAGGCTTCAAAAATCTAATGTTTGGTTTGTTACCCATCAGCAACTCATAAGGTGTCTTCATTTGTGGTTTGGTGACTGATACTCTGTTAAGTACATAACAAGCAGTACTTACAGCCTCAGCCCAGAATTGAATAGGTAGTTGAGAGTCTGCAAGCATAGTTCTGGCTGCTTCAATCAAAGTTCTATTCTTTTTCTCAGCAACACCATTCTGCTGTGGTGTTCTGGCAATACTGAACTCCCTCTTGATTCCTTTGTTAGTACAAAATTCATCCATTTGCTTGTTCTTGAATTCAGTCCCATTGTCACATCTAATACCTCTAACCTTGAGTCTCAATTGGTTTTCCAGTGCTATGATTAGAGTCTGAATAGCATCAAAAGTGTCATCCTTAAAGCCCAAGAAAAATACCCAACTGAATCTACTGCAATCATCTGTAATAACCAAGCAGTACTTCTTCTTGTTTAAACTTGCCACAGAGACAGGTCCAAACAGATCCATATGTAACAGCTCCAATGGTTCTCTAATATTTCTCTCCTCAAGCTTCTTGCAGGAAGCTTTGTGTTGTTTACCCTTCTTGCACGCCAAGCAAGATTGATCATTCTTGTAATTCTTTGAAGGTAAACCTCTAACTAGATTGCCTTTGACCAGTTTGTTGATATTCTTGAAATTAACATGGCCCAATCTTCTATGCCATTGATGTGCCTCTTCAGATGTTGCTTTAGCCACTAAACAGGTGGCTCTTCCATAAGAGTAAAGACTCTTCATGTCTAGACTATACACGTCATTCGTTCTTGGTACTCTGAGTACTACCAAGTCATCAGCAACAGGCGTGAAATCAGATGAAAGAATGAGACATTCTGTGTCAGTGAATAACACAGGATGCTTTTTATCACAGATTTGAGATAATGACAATAGGTTGAACTTTAGCTCCTTCACATATTGAACATTCTCAAAATCAATTCTTCCAGTTTTGATTGTTCCTTTCCCAGTAATCTTTCCTCCATTGGGATCATTCCCAAATGCAACTCTTCCTCCACTAATATTTCTAAAATCAGACAGGATCTCCTTATCTCCTGTCATACTTCCAGAGCAACCACTATCTACAATCAGATGATCTTTAAGCTCCTCCTCTGGGTTGCCCTGCACAAAAATATAGAAAGTTAGTTTCTTTTAGGAACCCAAGCCATTACTGACTTGTGTTCCCCTTGTGGAGTTACAAACTCAAATTCTTTGAGTATGTAATTTCCACTGTTTTTCAAAACATGATCCAGTATTATCTTTGGATTTTTAGCATGTGGATTTTCAAAACTTTCTGGATTTTCAACAGAACTCTCTTTTGCAAATTCATTCTCTTTTTCCTGTATTATGAAAACATCAGATTCACTTTTTGTTGAAAGTACAGTCTGTCCCTCAGCAGTACTTTCCCTTTTAACCCATTCAGTTTTAATAGTTGGTTCCTGTGATCTAGATCCCCTATGTGAGTTATAGTACCTTCTAGGTTGATAATAGTGAGATCTCCTAGGGTTCCTATTCCAAGTAGGGTGAGCAGTACCTTGTGTTGACTGAGCAGTACTTTGAAAAGGTACTGCTTGTGTAGGTGCTGGTTGTCTAGAAAAAGATCTTCTTTGGTGAGGGAACCTATGATCTGATGAGAAGTTACTGTGATTGACCATTTTAGAATTATTCCAGACTGGTTTGTTCTCTCTAGGTTTCTGGTTAGTAGACCTATTCTTTGGAAACTTGCTTAGATATTCTGAGTGTCGGTCACAATCTTTGATTAAGTGATTAGGACTATAACATACAAAACACAGTTTTTCACCCATACTTCCAAAGTGCCTACTCCTATGTCTATGACCAAAAGTATTTTGCCTTCTAGGTGAATGATTAAATCTGTTTTGACCAAAGTTATCCCAAAAAGGTTTAGCAGTACTGTTTTGAAAAGGTTTTCCTGAAGGTACTGCTTGTGGAGCAGTACTTTGAGTTGAATGTACTGCTTGACTTTGAACATTGTTATTAACAGTTCCTTTTGGGGTTTCAGTCCTAGATTGACTAATAAGCTTCTTCCTAAACTCAAGGCTGTCTACACCAAATCGTGAAACATCAGGTCTTATGGGTTGATGACTACCAACTGGATGTGGAACAGCATGATAACCTTTGTCTTTCTTAAGCTCAGGAGGTGAAACACTAATTGAACCCTCATTACTAGATGTGTCTACATAATTAATGAGTTCATCATCACTAGTGGTTACATCTTCTAAGTCTAAGTCATCCTGATCACTAGATGTGTTCTCTTCTATGTTAGTAAAGTCCATGCCAAATCCTAAACCAGTTCTAATGTAAGCCCTTCTCTGTTTTTCAACATAAGCAACATGAGACAAGCCAGATTCTTTCCAGGCATCAAACTTAGCTAACAGATTATCTCTCTCCTTAGTGAGTTTCTCAATTTTAGCAATTTTACAGTTTAGTTTCCATTCACTGAGTTTTAACTGGTAATCATGTTGTTCATACTTTTCAGCCCAAGCCATTTCATTATTTTCATGTGTTATAATTTTAGCTTCCAAAGACTCTAAAGTAATTTGATAACCTGCTACCTCAGACCTAGCCTTAACACAATTGTCTCTTTCATACACATAGTTGTTTAGCAATTTTTGATAGAAATCATGACAATTTGAGCATACCTCAGAGATAGGAGATGAACTTGGTGATGTAGCTACCATAGCAAGTAGTACAGGATCATCTTCAGACTCCAAGCTCCAGTCAAATCCTCCTAGACAGTCTCTGGGTCCAAAGCAGCATGTTCAGATTCCTCATCAAAAGCAGAGCTCCAGTCCAGTTCTTCCACAGAATCTCCAACCTCTTCCTCCATAGCAACCATACAGTAGGTTACTGGTTCATCATCAAACTCAGCACTCCAGTCAACCTCTGATAAACTTTCTTGAGCAACCAAAGCTTTGGTTTCAGTAATAGGGATTTCTTTGAGTTCCAGCTTTGGTTTTTCAGTCATCCTATTTGCTTGATACTTAGCAAATCTGCACTCCCTTGCAAAGTGTCCAGTCTTTTGACAATTGAAGCATTCAATCTTTGATTTGTCAAAAGTTATTCCCTGTTTTGGCTTGAAATCAATGTTCTTTCCTGTTTTCTTCATATACTTCTTAATCCTTGCAGTAATCATTGCTACTTGCCACCTTATATCAATTTGTTCCAAAGCATCCTCTTCAATCTGTGAGAGATCTTCTTCATAGGTGACAGGTAAAGAAGCCTGTTGAGCAAAGAAGGAACACACAACTTCATCTGAATGCATAGTAGGAGGTGGTAGTGCATGATGAGCATGGGTAGGGGCAGCATACGAGACAGTACTTTAAGTACTTTGAGTAGGAGTAGCAATACTTTTAATGGAAGTACTGCCCTTCTTTTCAGATGATAGAAAAGCAATACTGTGAGACTTAGAACTTGTTTGACCATTCATCTCATGCTCATAAACCTATAGATTGTTGTAGAGATCATCAAAGTCCATGACATCTAAACCAGGTTGTCCTCTGATCATCGTAGTAATAACATGACATGTAGATGGCAAACTGCTTAGAAACTTCAGATTAGCATCTTCAACTGATACTTCTGCCTTGTAAAGCTCCAACATGTTGAGAAGATTCTGAAACCTATCATATGCAGCATCAAGACTCTCTCTTTCACCTATAGTGAAAGTTTCAAATTGTTGTTTCAGTAGATTTTTGTGCATCTTCTTAGAAGCTTCATTCCCTCCAAATCTGGTCTTGAGAGCAGCCCAGAGCTGCTTAGCATCTTTTGCATCATGAAATTTGAGAAGATGGCCATCTAGAATGGCAGACAAGAGAATATTAAGTGCCTTCTCCTGATTCCTTAAAGTTGCTACTGGTAGGACTGCTTTAGGTGCTATAGGTTGTCCAGCAATCTTTACAGGTTCTGGAACTACTTCATTACCATTGACAATTACATTCCATAAAGCATGGTCTGTAATGGCAATGTACTGCCTCATCTTCATACACCATAAGTCATATTCACCCTTTTTGATGACAGGAATCCTCATTGAGGTGATGGAAGGTGTTGGAATTGAATCAGTCGACATCTTTAGGGTTTGTTGAAATCGGTTTTCTTCTTAGTCAGAGTTTCCACACAAGCTCTGATACCACTTGTTGGATCGATGTACTCTAACCAAACTAACTTAACTAGCTTGTTTAAGGTTTAATAACCTCGGATAAATCCTAAGTTATTAACAATGAAACACTGAGTAATCTTTATTAAGTACGCGGAATTTACTCAATAAATCTAAGAAGAACAACTTTATTAATAACTCTAAATCTGCTTCTTATGCAGATACTTTTACAACTCTAAGATTATCGAACTTTCTAAACTCTAAACAACTTGTAATCGTAAACTCTAAGACTTGTGAATTCGTATCTCTAATGCCAATCTAGGGGTCCTTTTATAGGCTCAAGGATAACCCTAGTCGGTTTATAATAATGTATCCTTGTACGACAAGTAATCTATTCTAGAATTACAAGACTTTCCATAAACGAATAGACAGTTCTTTAACTCTTGTAGTACTTTGACCTTCATGTGCAGTACTTTGACTTTATCTTTAGCAGTACTTTGACTCTTTGACTTTCTCCAGTTCTTTGCCATTCTGCAGTACTTTGTAAATCTTCAGTACTTTAACTGTTCAGCACTTTCATATCCCAACAACGGTTTTCGAGGTTATTGAACCCACGTACATGAATGCCAGGTGTGTTGGGTTCAAGGGAGATGTTCGGAGAATAGAAGCTAGTGAGTGAAAAATCAAACTCATATTCATACGTCATAGTTGAACCTATAGAAATGAAGAGTTAAAAGAAAGTGATGTTTGTGTTCAACCTATGATTATCTAATGTTTTTACTAGATTTTTATTAACAATGGTTTTTAACAACAATGACACTTAACTCACTTATGGTTTTGACATTCTAGTGGAATATTTCTTTTAGAGAGAAAGTGGTTTTTATTTTGCATGAAAACTGTTTTCCAGTAGGACGGATCCCACGGTTCCTTTAAAAAAAGGGATCCGGCTAGTATATCTTCCGGGATCCGTAGATCTGTAGTAACAGAAACAGATTTGATAAAAACATAGGTTTTATAGTTTTGTACAAAGATATGTGATTCAGCCTACATTTTCTTTTAGCATGCATACATGACTTCTAATGTATCACGAAAGAGTACGAGACATATGAAACAAAAGAAATGACAAACACATTATGATAATAATAACCTAGATAAACTAGACTATTAATAATATTTCATTTCAATACTTAGAATGATACAAAGGATTGGGTATATAACCCCAATGTAGATTAACAACACAAAGTAAATGTCTCTGTATGTGAACTTCATCATAGGGAACACAAGTGCGATGAGTGTTAAGACAATGAGCACGAGGGCGATGTAAACCATGTTGAAGATGATCCTTCTTGGTTTCGGTTGGGATGAAATGGAGAGGAAGATGAAGTTTTCAATGAGAGGAAATTTTTGAAATTGGAAGATTTGAAAATGTGAGGATTTGATTGAGTGGAAGACGGTGGGTTTATTTATGGGGAAGGAGGAATTTTTGAGATTTGTGTTTTGTTTTATTATTTGAAAGATATGATTTTTGGATTAAATGAGACAAAACACAAATTTTATAAACCATGATTTTTAGACGAAAGAGTGACACGTATGTGAGAAAAAGCTTCCTAATGAAGCTACATGTAAAACGTGTGTATACACGAAATCTACTCAAGTAAATACCTAGGTAATCACACTTCTTTATTAAACTAATATCATTTAGAGATAAGTGGAAAGTCATACCTCAAATGCACTTAGGAATGTCTTTACAAATGACACAACAAGTGTTAGAAGACAATTCCAGCTCCTTTATGCTTAAGATACCTTCTTAGGGAAGGTAATCTTTATTATCAAGCAAATCCTGTGGCTTGATAGATGTGAGCTTTGACTAATCAACATGACAAAGAGGATTAGTGCAATTAAATGAAACAGTGAATAAAATATGTTGTTATCAAATCAACATCCAAACAAATAGTTTTAAAAGACATGGTGTTTGTTTTTATGAAAAACTTTCTTTGTAGTTTTCAATTAACCATGGATCGTATCAAGTTTTTAAAGTACAATATACTTTAGGAAACTTGGTAACGAAGCTCTGATACCAATTGTGGAAAACTAGAAGGGGGGGTTGAATAGTTTTGCCAATTAAAACTTCCTTTTAAACTATTTAGATCGACTTATGTTAATCTATTGGGACGTGTGTGTTGAGTGTTGATAAACAAGCATATAAAGGTATGTAATGAAAAGATAAGAGTAAGAAGCACAAAACCACAACGCGAGTATTTATAGTGGTTCGGCTACAAGGACACCTTCCTTGCCCTACTCCACTCCCCGAGTCACCTACTCAAGAGTTCGTAAACACTACACCAATCTCCTTATGGCGGAGAAGCCTTCACAACGTCGCCTACCCTTTTTCCGGTGCTAGGCTAACCACCGAGTTCTTTCACTCCAAGGTGAACCACACCTACACAACGTCACCTACCCTTTATAAGGTACTGGGCTAAGTACCTAGTTCTTTCACACCAAGGTGAACCACACCTACACAACGTCGCCTACCCTTTATCAGGTACTAGGCTAAGCACCTAGTTCCATTGCAATGGAGGAACTACTACCCAACACTACACCAACAACTAATCCCAAAGGAGATCAACTCCTTTCTACAACATCATCAAGGATATCAATATCCTTGGATCTAGTACTAATCTATCATGTACATCGAAACACACCATATCGAATGTACATCTAAGGCACCTTTCACTAATGCCTTTAACTAGATCTTCAAGATACCCTTCATTAATGTCTTGTGTCTTGACTTCTAAGCACCTTTCACTAATGCTTCTTGTCTTGACTTCTAAGCACTTATCACTAATGCTTCTTGTCTTAACTTCTAAGCACCTACCACAAGTGCTAATGATGTGGACGATAGATACCCTTCACTAATATCTTCGTCTTGACACTTGAGACACCTTTCAGAAATGTCTTCAACACTTCTTAGGAAAAGATAAACTATCATCAACAAGAAGACTTCAGTAGTCTTGATGATGAGGAAGCATGGCAACTCATGGACTTGAGCTTGCTCGACTTCAAAGGTGGTGATCTCGCCTTTAAGAGGAACCTAGAAGATCACACAAAAACAAAACTACAAACATAGATCTCTTGGATCTGAGGTTAGAGAGTTTTCAACTCTAGGGGAAAGTATGTTAGAAAGGGGTAAGAAACAATGAAGAAATGGCTCACTATTTATAGAAGAAAAAATCTACTGTTCTCCGGATCCCACGGATCCCTTCCACAAGGGATCCGTCTAGCGTAAATCTAGGGATCCGTGGGATGCTCCCTTTTACCCATGGGTATTTTGGTTATGGGTCATGGGTCATGGGTTGATCCATGGATCTTTGGCTAGATACAATGTATCTCTTGAGTGCAATGCACTTAGTCACTTGGGTATGGGTTGATCCATGGGTTATGGATATTATCCATGTATGATATAAGGATGATGTCATGCAATGGGTTATGGGTCAAGCTCCATGGGTCATGGGCTTTGGGTTGTACCCAACTACATTCAATGTATTTGCCCAATGGGTTATGATACTTAAATTTCTACCCATTTATATTACCCAATATACTACATACTAGTTATGTGTATATTTTACCCAAATATGTAAACACTAGTTGTTGTACATATGTAATATTAAATCATAAAATCACTTATACTTATTTTAGTGTTTTATGTGAAAATGTGAACATGTTAGAAACTATTAGTTCAAACCATTTACGTATTTTATTTGTTTCGTTAAAATGATTTTAGGTTTGTTATCGACAAAACATTAGAAGATCGTAAAATATAAATAAACGTTTTTACGGCTTATTTGTATTAACAAATAAGATATTACGTTTAAGGAATTTATTTCGTCGTTTTAGGTCTTTTATTAAGCGATTTGTATAACATGTGCCCGTTTGGCTTGTGCCCGTTTAGCCCGTGCCCGTTTAAGCCCGTGCCCATTCTAGCCCATGCTCGTTTTAGCCCGTGCCCGTTTTGCCACCTCTACCCGAGATATTTACCTTTCTTTCAAAAAACAAAAAACACTAAAAAGAATTTCCCTCAACCTTACCTTCTCGTCATACATCTCTTTCTAGCATCTCTATTCCACTAGAGAACGATCAACCCCCTGGGCTTACCCATACTATACTACAACGATTAGGTTCACTTCCTAGAGGGTTGTAAAGCTTGCTCTTAGAAAAGGAAGTCTTTCGACCCCGAACCCACGCATCACTCTATAAAAGAAAAACGCACAAAGGAGTTCGTTTATCAATCAAAGGTGAGCCGATTTTCGCAAGTGACACAAAGGCAAGTTTTGAATCTTTTGTTTGAGAACTTATTATGATAACACTCAAGTTGAGAGTGTTATATTGATGATGTCTTTTATCTTTTGTTAACACAATAAAAAGCAAAATGTTTTTGGGTTTTTTAACTTTTATATATATATATACAAAAAGAAAAGGAAAATATTTTTGTGTTTTATAAGGTTTTTGTGAAAGCAATAACTTCACGAGGAAGGATCTTCAAGTCACTAATCGTCAAACCTTAACGATATTGTCGCAACACAACCTCCTCGGCAGCGGCGCCAAATTGATAATGGCCTTTTTAGGGGTCAAATAATCAAATAGTATAGAAATAAAATCAAATACGATAAACGAGAGAATTAAAAATCTTCCCTTTAGGAAAAGAGATAACAAGTAAGGTCTTACAAGTACGATATATGATACCGGGCAAGTGATTACCCGGGTCGTGTCCCAACGAGGTGTGAATCGAGGATTTCGTTTGAGGTTTGTTATTAAAATGCTTAAATAATCGGGGTTTTACGTTTTTCGTTTGGTTTTCTAAGTTTTAATGAATGGGAAGGAAAATAAGGCAAGTAAACAAAGAAAATCACAAAATAAGCAATCAATAAGCTAACAAAACAATAATATGAAGTAAAATTAATGCACTAAAAACTAAAAACAGACAAAACAGGGGAACGTCCCGAGCCCTAAAAATTAAAATTTTCCAATTTAAACCTACGGGTGTAAATCTATTTTTCCTAAGTCCTAAATGACTAAAAATGATTTTAGAAAAAAGCGGGGTATTTTTTTGACTTTTCTATTTTTTATTATGAATTAAAAACTATTTTAAACTAATTAAATGATTAAAAAAATACTAAATGAGATTGGAAAAATCTGAAACCTTTTATAAAAATACTTGATAATATAAGGAAGCTTAGAAAAATAAAAACAAGTTGCTAGCTTATCTTAATAAGCTGGTAAAAAGCTAAAAGATCAAATAAGCTTAACTGGCTAAAACGTATTTAATAAATTGATTGTGCAAGAAAAGAAGTGTAAGACCCTAGGGCGCTTGTGGTAGAGAGTGTTGTGTGTGGTGTGCTTTATAAAGGGAGAGGTCCCTGGACCATCCCTTTTTGATTTTTTTTGCATTTTTTCTTTTGGAACTTTTGTAAAAACTAAAAATGAGACTTTTTGAAAAAGCAAAAATTTTAAAAACAACAAATAAGCCAGGGAATAAGCACTTAAGGCAACAGATTGAAAACTTAGTTAAGAACAAACATTCCAACAATGATGTGCACTAAAAGCTTGTAATAAGCTGCCCTAGGTCCAAATAAGCTAATAGGAACCTAAACTTAATCAAAATAAGCTAAACCAAACTAAATTAAGCAATGAAATAAGCTGGGAGAAGAGCTAAAAACAGCATCAGACACTTAACTTGGGACTGTTTGGGGTTTGAAGTTGCCAAATGGACCTAAAAGCTACCAATAAGCTAATTAAACTATGAAACTTAATACTCTATACCTAATAAGCTAAATGGGTCCTGAATAAGCAGATAACACAAAGCAATAAGGGCTTAAAAACTAAATAAGCACTTATGTCTACTGTTATTAAAACAGTCCAAAGGGGGGATTTTGAAGCTTAAAATAAAGCTATCAAATAAGCACTAATTTACCAAATAAGCTCAAACAGATAAAATATATACTACAAGGATCCTAAAAACCAAATTTGAGCTATAATGGAGCTAATTTAGAGCTTAAAAAGGACATGTGAAATGGTTGGGTCAGGACTGCTATGATTTAAGCCATATTGCAAACTGTCTAACCTACCTACTATGGGCTTAAAATTAAGCTAGTAAAGGACTTCCAAAATGCCAATAAGCTAAAAACAGATGGAATTTACCTACTGAACTTCAAATAAAACCAATTTTTAAATGTTTTGAAAAAGATATAAGTTAAGAAAAGAAGCTGCTAAGATGGACAGATAACCCATTTTTTGGTTTTTCAAAATTTGTGACACAGACACAAACGGACCTAAATGATTTGAAAACTTATGACACTTGAGTACTTGACTCAAAACACTTGAACAATTCTAATAGACTATATTGGAACTAAAAATGACAGTTAAAATACCTTAGGACATATTTTTACAAGATAAGCAGGTTTAAGGTTTTTAGACTAAGAACTTTTTAAAAACTAGCAAGATCCTATGAAACAAAGTAACAAAACTTAAAATGACATCCAAAACTGCCATTGAATCCAGATTAGTACTTTTTTGAAAATCTTCCAAATGACCAAAGTTCAAAATGAGCTTATTCCAAACACCACTTTAAAATAGAAAAGGGCGTTTTAAAACTGAATTAAACCAAAAACTTGTAAACTTTTGTTAAACACAGATTTTTAAGACTAAATAAAGGTTTAAAATTAGAAGTAAACTAAATTTGAGTGCTTGAACATGAATCATAAGAAAACTTGAAGAACATTAAAAAAAAACTTGACAAATTTTCATTAACTTATAAAAAAACATACAGACAGGAATTTAAACTAGAACATTATAAGAAGTAAAAACATAAGTAAACATGGCCTAGACTTAAATTTCTAGACAACCCATAAGGGTTTACAACATTCTATTTATATTATGTCTACACTAAGGTTCTTCATGCTTCTTTGTGCTTCCCAGTTTGTGTTTGTTTGTGTGAGAGAAAACATAGTCCAATCTGAGCCTTTGATTTCGCCTTGGTCCCCAGTCTGAAAATCTTGACCATTGGTGGTTCTTTTGACACCCAAACTTGTACACGGATTACCAGCTTGGCATTGGTAACATGTTGTCACAATTCTCAATTTTCGGTCATTTCTCAAACTCTATATTCATCATTTCATATCGGTTCATTCATGATTTTGCATTTCACCTTAAACGCGTAAATTTCATATTAAATAAACGCTATCGCGTAAGTTATTATTTTGAACATTTAATCCGATACTTCCAAAAATGATTCCGACATATTTTTATACTCACTTTTAGTTTGTAACAATAATATTTTGAGTTTACCCAATGTTTTAAATTTATTTCGTATAAAAATTGTTTAATCTATATTATTACGACGGTTTTCTTAAAAACTACACGATAATTATTATATCACTCAAATTATGCAAGAAATATATTTTTACAATTTTTATGACTCAATATATTTTACTTTGACCAATTAAAATTTATTAGCTAAAACTATCCTATTGCACAAATGTATACACAAGTTACAACAAACTTATACTTAACTACATTTTACTTACACATTTTATACATAATACATTTTATAAAAAAAAATATATATATATATTTGGGAAACAACCCCCCTAAAATCCGGCCAAGGGGGGGAGGTAGTCAAAGTGGGTAGATTTTTTTTTTCTACAAAACTAGATCTATACTCTATCTAAATTATTACACTCATTTCATTCAACAATTATTCTTAAGTTAGAAAAGTTCTTCTCTCTTGTTTATCCTCTCCAAAAACCGGTTCTACATAGGTGCTAGAGAAGATCATCAAGTTTTTCCATTGTCAAGTTTTAAACAATCTAGTATACACTCTTGTTTAGGTTTTGAAATAAAAACCTAGGGTGTTTAGGTTTAATCCTTGTTCTTGTCACCTCATCATAGTAGCTTGTAAGCATATCACTTTCAGTTTATGTCTTTCATTTTCATTTCATATTTATTTCTTCATTTTTGAGCAAGCATGCAAGACTTATGATTAGTTATACCATTTTTACATTGATTTTTAGAGTTTAATATATAAAGGTCATCCTATAATTATTCCCTTGTTATATATTTGTCTTGATGATGTCTAGGAACCCATGACACCCTAAGAAGGTGTATGGTAGGATTAGAATAGCTTTGGAGTTGATTTGAAGGGATTGTAATAGGTTTAGTACGAGAAAAACTATTTTCGACAAATATATAAAGTGGTCTGATCTTGTTTTGTTTTTCTGGAAAATCCGACAGTAGGCACGAATTTTTGGCCTAGATATTTAGAAAATATACTTTAAAACGAATCTGTGACCGCTTGAACGGATTAAAACGGAGTTATAACGAAGAAGTTATGAATTTTTCAAGTTTGACGACGAAATATATATTTTCTGAAATTTCAGCAACCTATTTTAGTTTTGTACGAGTCAAAAACGAGTCCTTAGCTTTACAAATTATTTCGACTTATCAAAAATATATTAGTATACTTTGATACGAAGCTAAGGACGTATAATACGTGGAAAACGGCTTTATAACGACTAAAATATACACGTTTTTACAAAATTGCCGTAACTTATTTCTAGGAAAACTATATTATTTTTACGAGACAAGTGTTACGGATAAACAAAATGACCATATTGAAGGCTGTTTTTAACGATGATGTAGAACTTTTTGTAACGAGATGTCTTCTAATAAAATCGAGATCACCAAGCATATTTTCCAAAACGACCAACCGTTTGTATAGCGGAGTTGTAATAAATTATTTACGGTTGCTTAAACTTTGCCGAAACTCACTTTTTACACAACATTTGGACAAAATCACCATATTTAACCTCTATTATCTTTATGTTCGAGACCTCTATGACGAAAACTCATGTACTAAAACTTCTAGATTTTGATACAAGCTTTCCAAAACCGTTGAGTTCGTTTCCTAACGTACGACGTACACCATTTTACGACAAGCTTTTCGAGGCCATTTTTGTCACTTTCATGAAATTTCCAACGACATTATTTTACGACGAAAAGTTATAATTTCATAATAAATCATTAAGAAACTATTGTAGGATGTCATTTTGACGTAAATACTTGTAAAGTAACTTAAGAATGGTCAAGACGTCAAAAGTGTATTTTTCGACGAAGAGTATTATTTTTCAAAATTCACAAGTGGTATAAATAACATACGAAATGCATGCATAACATTACATCATAACTCATTGCGTATCATATCATTCATTTTAGGTCGCGGATAGTTTCCGAGCCTCATTTTAGTGCACATCATTTTGTTAGCATATCAATCATACCAGGTGAGTTTTCATAGCCCCACTTTCTATTAATTGTTTACAAACTTTTGGGGGAGATACATGCTCAAACTATTTTCATTTACTTTCACCAGTACTTTAAACTTTTACATATTACTGTGAGTTCATACCCCGCTTTTACTCATTTAAATTCCTATAAACTATTTGGGGCGAGATATATGCTTATTTATCCAAACATTTAAACTCTTTTGCCAAACAACATTACTTATACTTTAGACTTGATTGCGTTATATACTTGATTGGGTTATACTTGATTTCATATGCATATTTGGAACAAACATACAAGAATTAGTGGCTCCAAATTAAGTTGTTGGAAGGCTATTAATTTACAAACATACAAGAATTAGTGGCTCCAAATTAAGTTGTTGGAAGGCTATTAATTTACAAACATACAAGAATTAGTGGCTCCAAATTAAGTTGTTGGAAGGCTATTAATTTACAAACATACAAAAATTAATGGCTCCAAATTAAGTTGTTGGAAGGCTATTAATTTACAACATCCCAATATTTATATGTTGGAAGACCCTTGTGGTGACATTTATACTTTTAACACATTTATACTTTTAACTACCTTAATGCGCATATACATGATTGACATACTATTTTTAGCAGTGGGTTGTAAACACACAGGTTGCAAGTTTTGTATGGGCGGAACTTGGAACTGAGTGGATTTATGATGCCTTTGCTTTGTGGACTATTTTAAATGACCAAAAACTTTGCCTTTGTTACATGAACGTTCTTTTAAGGTTTTACTTGTTAACCAAACTCTATGAACTCACCAACCTTTGTGTTGACACTTTTTAGCATGTTTTATCTCAGGTATTTAAGGCATTCACTTCATGGCATGCATATGGACATATCATAGAGTCGTGGTGACGACGCGTCTCACATGGGATTTATACACTTTAAAAACATCGTTTGGCTTGTATCAAACCTATTTCCGCATACATTGATTTTCATTTGGGACCTACATTTTGTAAACTCTGATTATTTTACTTAATCAAACGATGTATTTTTCAAACGACACTTTAGGTCGTTCGATATAACTGTAACTTTGATGCTATGACAGTCCTCCCAAAGGTATTCCATTCCGCTGCAAAACACGTAATTTGGGGGTGTGACACATGTGAAGGAGGGGAACCATGGGGGTGAACTGGATTTGTCTTGGACCAGAGCAGATGGTGAAAGTGATGGGGGAAGAAAGAACATATTTGGCGCCAAAGTAGTTTTATTTCTGGGTTTTGACTTTGGCGGGTCAAAGGTGGAAAACGGGTTAAAGGGATAAAAGTGGTATAAGTTTTTAATGGTGGATGGGTTGGATGGTTTAGGTGTTGGGCTTTGGGTAAAAGGTATTTGGGCTTGGTTTTAATAGTATCCGGATAATATAGTAAGGTTATTTGGATTACTGTAATTTAGTTTAAGTTTAGTTAAATTCTAGGTTTAGGGTAAATTGGTAAATTAGGGTTTAGGTTTAAGGGTAAAAAGGTATTTTTGGTTTCGGGTTCGGTTTTTCAATGCTCATACCGTAAACGTGTCCCGGGATTGACTTTGACCAAAAAAATGTAGAAAACCACTCCCGGCTCCATCTTTTACGCACTTATCCATTCCAAGCTCGGTTTTTGTCCGTTTTTGCCTTGTTTTCGATCCTTTGTACCTGAAATACATAAAAACACACTCCAAGGATATCTGCAATATAAATGGGTATATTTAAGTGTTTTTAGCCATTTTTGTGGGTTTTACGGGCCTAAAATGATAAGTAAAAGGCCGCTCATCAACTAGTTTCTTTCATCTCTTTTATTTTTCCTTTTACCGATTTTGGTACTTTTAGAACATTAGGGACAACGTTCATTTAAGTGTAGGAGGGTAAAAAGAGACACCTTAGAAACTAGCCATGCGTTTGTTATTTGTCTTGTTCTTAAATAATTGTGTAATAAACCGAAAGAAATACTTGTAAAGGTGATTTTAGCACAAATTTAAAAAACTTTATGACATTTACAAGTAAAACTTTATTATTAATAAAGCATCTCATAGATATGAATTATATAGCTAGCACAAAAACCAAACCGCTTAAAATTTCCACCCAAAAAGTGTGAGGTTCACCTTTTGATATACATGAAAAAGCATTCACCTTTAATGCTTATGAGTGTACCGATAGTATATAGATTCTAGAACTTTCTTTAGTGATGCATTTCAAGATTGCTAGTAAGATCACATTCGTGTGATTAGGATGTACTAAATGATAAGAGGCATTAGAATAACCCTTGTTTTTAGCATGTTTTTGTTATAATTACATTGACTTTATTGGTCAAGTAATTATCCCACACTCTTTCTATGTACTCATTTTTAGTCACGATACCCCAAGTACACCCCTCTGAGCCTATCTTTTCGCGGTTCTCATGATATTTCGATGGATTCCAAAATATTAATGAAGAGCATTGTTTACACCCCACTACCCAAATCCCCTTAGCCTTCCTTGTATGCACTCATTTTTAGTGCATTACTGTTACAACATGTATGTTAAACCCTTAGTTAATTATCTAATTGTTTACATGGTTGTTAAGTTGAGTCATATCTTGTAAATAAAATTTTGAAAAGATTGAGACTTATGTTAGTATTATTTATTATGGAGTAATCATCAAATTATTACCCCCATATGTATGTTAATGTTTAAGTACTATGCATGTTTTGATCATTGCAATTTCGGTCATTAGTTAGTTTCTGTTTATGCAAAAATGAAATTGTAGGGATGCAATTATAAATCCCGAGTTATCTATGTTATTTATTTTCAGAAGATTAGAAGATGTCACGGTAAAAGTGTATGATAAAAAATAGAAAAGAAATAAAAACATACGGACTGTCATTCGGCTTATGTTTAAGTCAAGAAATAGTCAAGAAAAAGAACGAAAGAGTTAGAGTTAGTTTATCGAGTCTTGGAATTGAAATGCCACTTTGTACATGTAATTAACTGTAACACCCCCAAAAATGGTTTACAGTGGAAGGAAAAGTTTTTGGGATGCTACTCAATTGGATCATAACACAAAGTGAAAAATAAAGATTTTTCTTAAAAGATTTCATTTATTGAAGTAAAATGGCCCATTAATAAAATATGGTCCTCATACGTAAATCAGAGTCATCTATGACCATGCCATGCCAATGCCCAAGCGCCTCCAGAGTTAGCTATCGCCTTTTCATCCTGAAAATACATGCTAAAAAGTCAACACAATGGTTGAGTGAATTCATAGGTTTAGTAATAAAGCAGTTGATCACAAGATTTTCAAGTTTCAAAGAAGCCATGGGCTACGCTGTTATACGCCCATAAAAGAAAGTTGATATTATTGCACTAAGCTCATGACACCAAGACTCAACTGCATACACCTAATTACTGGTGTAAGTAATAAATTGCCCCCCAAGAGATAATTGCCAATTATCTAAGAGATTCAAATATGGTGCGCCCCGGTTATGTCCGATAACCGAGTCGGGGTCGTTAATTCCCATAGTACTATCCACAATATTTGCGCTCACTCGCAAGTGACTAATGGTTCATGATGAAGGGGTCTTTTGGCAAACAACTTAGGCAGAGTCATAATATCAAGGGAACATTAAACAGTTTTCAAGCAATTGTGATCATAAAAGTAGTAGTAGCATGTATTATCCCCCAAGGAGTTTATAAAACAGTTAAAAGAGTAAAAGTGGGGCTATGAACTCACCTTAGTTGAAGAAATCCGAAATAGTGTAAATTCAATTAGTATGAGTGCACAGTACCGACACGCGACCTAAATTAGTATAGCAAGTCTTAGTTTATAGTTCTAGGCTTAAGACTCGATAAGTTTAAGAAAAGTTTTCAAGTGTTTGTTGTTGTTGTTGCTTATGTGGCAGCTTTTAAGTTTAAAATCGTTTTTCAAATAGTTGTAAGTATTAGCTCTTGAAAGACCATAAGTACATATGTATATAGGAAAAATATCAAGGACGAATGAGTCTTTGGTTTGATGATAACCAAGAGAAGATGTACGGAATATAATGTAACATTAGACGTTAGTGGATCACGTAACGTTATTTCCAAAGACATGTATGTGTGTATTTATCTTTATATAACACATTTATTAGTTAAAATAAAAGTATTAAAAAATTTAAGTAATAACCTTACTTAATACCATTTTATTCAAGGAATTTGAGAGATGAGGTGATTGATAAAAACTCCTTATTGTCGGTTATTATGAAATATAATAAGCTAAATATGTATATCGATAAAAATTGGGCATGACACATGAATAATAATAAGCCGTTTGAGTTATTGTTTTTAAAAGTCCAGTAAATCTTTATAAGCCGAAATGAGTCAACTGAATTTAGATACATATATCATTAATAGTATGTTCAAAACTTGGGATCTAATTTGGTGATACAAAATGTTAAGTTTTTAGCAATTAGAAATCCGATACCTTTATAAGTAATTCATGTAATGCGAGTTTAGTTTGATATAGCATTAATTGGAGTATGGACTAATGATCTAAGGATTAGTTTATCATCCATTTATAAAGTATGTTTGAGGCGTGTCACAATTCACATTTTCTTATTAGTTGGTGCCTATCTTAGAGTTTTAACGATATGAAAAGGTTAAGTTGTGATTGCTAGATACAATTTAATATTTATAAAAGGAGTTTAGTAGGCTAAAGTATGTCGTAAACGAGTGAGTCGAGTACACTGGCGTGTCGCAAACGAGGCGTCAGATGAACCGAGGGAAACCAAATAACCGTGACTTTATTAGAATGACGATTCAAGTATAGTATGTCAGTCGCTATACATTTTTAATTGTTGGGCTTTTGGTCGGAAGCAAAGAATAGTGATAGAGGAAATGAGTGGGCTCGGCCCACAATATGATTTAATCCAAGCACCCTAGCTGAAACAAGCTAAACTATTCAATAAAGTTTACAAGGTAAGTGATGGAATTGAGTTAATAGACAAGCTGAGATGTAAGCTCGAGTAAACATAAGCACAACCCGACATCCTAGTTTGACTGCTATACCGAAGCCAGCGAGCACCTCAGCTAACCAAGACGACAACCACACCTTCTCGGGGTTTTCCTTTTATAACCGAACCAAGGCACCTTCGTGGTGTTGGTTGAACCGAGACACGACATAGAAACCTACGCACCCAAATTAGATGACAACTTCAACAATTATCAAAGCTCAAACCAACATGTGACTATTCCAGGTCCTCAACCCAACCCCGAACCAGGTTCTACCCAATCCGTACGTGGGTACACTACCCGACCCGAGACTATAAACGAAATAAGTTCCTGGTTATAGTGTCAGTAAACCGAGACCCTATGGGTGTCTCTCTCGGTCTAATTGCAACTCGACACCATAAACCTTGAGCCAATACATTAAGCTTGATAAATCTAGTTTTTGATTTTTGTAGATTCTTTAATCAATTATTTGCCACACAACAACAATAAGGACATGTGTTCATGTCGATCAACCTCAAACCCGGTTTTTATTTCAACAAGATTAATAACATTAAGAGTATATGAAAATCAAAATAAGAGAACTTTGGAAATCCTTACAAGTGGTGGTGATGTCGAAGGAGAGGGTGAACCGAAACATCATCAATTATTTTCAACCCATTACAAATTTGATTACAACAAAACATCACTCCAACTTTGAATCTATTCAAGACTGATCACGGGAACAATCCAAATCCGGTTCATATACAAAAACCGAATACAGGGGGGGATAACCCAGATTCGAACCAAACTTATATGAAACCCTAACTTTACAAAACCCAATTATAAGTGATATAGTGTGTGTGAGATGTGTGAAAAACCTGAAATAAAATTCGACCCTATATATAGATGAATAATAAGAAAGTCTTGACTTCCTTTTCCTTGGCCTTCGAAAGTGGGGATGGGGTAAGAGTCCTTCTTGGGAAATCTCAAAAGGTCTTCACGTGGCTCCTCCGTCTTTGTCTTCAGCCGTGGTCCAAGGAGGACAAGGGTTTGTCGATTTCTTCATGAGATAAGCCAAGGGATATCTATTCTTGGTTTGGAGTTGCTTAAGATATTGGGAAGGAGTTTTTGGAGGGAGAGACGAAAATGGAGGGTGAAGGGTAGCATGTTTTTCAGAGGTCAGAGAAAGAGTGAGATGAGGGTGGGGGCGTGGGTTTTTGTGGGTTAGGATAGAGTCAGGTTTTGTTTGTTTTATTTTATTTTTTTGTAAATTGGTTATTAGTAAAAAGAAAAGGTAGTAAATATTTATTAGTTGTGTATAAATATTGTACACAATGTATTTCGTGCTCCGCTGTTTGGTTCGCAACCGTATACTGCTTAATGTAAAAATTATAATATTCATACTTCCGGACACGTTTTAAATAAACTGACATGATGATGTAATTTTAGATTTTTATTAGTTCGTTTTTATTTTCTCGCGTTTTCTTTTATTATATTGGTAGACGTGCGGACTCGTAAGACAAGAAAAACTTTCTTGTGAGACTGATTTAGAAATCAGTAAATATTAGGCATAATTAAATAAGACTACTCGGACAGGCATAAATTTTATGCAAGAAACGAAATGTACATGCTAAAAATGCTTAACTTAGATCAAATAAATTTTGATAAACGGTCTAGTTCATAAATATGAAGATTTAAAATAGCGAAATTTTCCAGGTGGCTACAGTACCTACCCCTTATGGGAACCTCGTCCTCGAGGTTAAGTTTGTGTTAGTCGCTTATGTGACAAAGGGAAATTTTTGAAATTTTCTAGTTTTGTTCGCAAACGTGATGTGGATATATTTATTCGAATAAAAGAATATTCCAAGAGGCACAATTTCTTTGGGATGAAAAATTGGGTAAGAGATTTGTATCCTCGAAAGGATCCCATAAAACCAATTTTTATACGTGATGCAAATAAAACAATCTCGCAAAGGTCGATGATTGATGTTTCATAGCATAAGAAGTTTTGATAAAGTTTGACCAGAAAATTTTTGACTCATTAGCATAAATATTTTTAGAAAAAAAATGTCACCATGTGTTTCATTGTTGACACAATTGTTATTTAAAGAAAAGTCATCGAAGGTGAAAACGTCATAGAAGAAGATGTGGTTGGGTATGTACGTTTCGATAAGTTTTAAAAATTTATGGGCAGGATCCAGTTGTTAAAGTTATGCTTCTCGAATGTAGGGGTATATATAAAATTATAGAGCCTTCAAAATTTTAAGAGAGAGTTTAATGTATGTAAAGAAAATTGCTAAATTTCAGCTTTTGTGAAGAAAACTTGTTAAATAAGGTTTTAGGCGACAACATGGAATCGGTTCTAAGTTGGAGGTTTTTATGTAAATTCAAAAGTTGTTTCTCAAAATAATTTCAAATACCTTAGCTTTTGTAGATGATGAATTAGTTTTTGTTTTCAAAACAAAGCACTTATTTTTACTCTGAAAATTTTGTTTATTTTCAAAAGAAAATATCGGTTATCCTTTAAAGCTTTTCAAGGGAGTAAATAGTTTATAAGGAAATTGCAGTAAGGTTTATGGAAAGGTTTGTAAAACCACTTTATTGAGTAAGAACAAAATATTTTTGTCATGATAAATCGTAGTTTGTTGTTCGGTATTAAAGCAACAACTTGGTAAGGTGATTTTTAAAACAGCTTATAAAGCAGTAGAAAGCGATTTATTATTTATAGAATAGTAGTGAAATTGAAGTTAACCTTGTGATATTTTGGTAAGACAACGATTCAGATTTTAAAATGACTCGTGAAATGATTTGTAAAATAGCTCATAAGGAAACAATTTATTGTTTATCAAATAGTAGAAGATTTCATAGTTCAAGAAATAGGGTGGTAGTAAAATACTTAGTACGGTAAAGGCAAAATAGTTTGTGAGGTAAGCGTACCAAGTTTTATGGTTTTAAATTAGACAGTGGCTAAAACATGTCACAAAAAGGGTAAAATAGTTTATAAGACCGTAATATAACTTGCAGGAAAAATTTGTAATATAGATTACAAATTGCTACCGTGATTGCTTGTTGTTTCATAAAATAATAGTAAGGCAATTAATCGGTTTAATAGTTTGCAAAGCATTTGTAAGGTTATTGTTTATAAAGTATTTGTAAAGTCGTAAATTTTGGTTTAATGGTACAGTAGTAAGACTTTTTGTAGAATGACCGTAAAGTGATCGAAAAAATAGTTGAAGTAGTTTGCGACAAAGTTTACTATTTTATAAGAGGGTAGTAGGACAGACAGTTGGTGTTTAAAAGGGATGAGTGAAAGATTAGGGATTCGTTCCCAGAAAAAGTGACTTGAGTTGCAAGTTGACTCTTGGTATGTTTTTAGATCTTTTAGTCATTCGTTTATTATTTATGTTTAGCGAGGGGATTCCTTTGTAGATGTCGAGGTGCATTGTTCCTAGAACGCTAGAGATGTAATCCGATTCATCGATTGAGTACGAGTTTTGGGGTAGAGGTGACACCGTTAGCGCAATATATGACGAGACAATTTCAATCTCAACGTATGAGAGAATAATGATAGGGTGGGGTTATGAAGACGTGGGTTGCAATGATCCAGTAATAAAGGTTTAATGATCCAGTAACGAAGACGATAAGTCGATGGGACGGGAAAACAGGAGACATGGTATTGTAGCAACCCGAAAATATAATCTAAACCTAGAGAAGTGTCGTGCGTTAATTAAAATTTAGTTAGTCGCGCGTAAACTGCTAAGCAAATCTAAATGGTAAATACAATCACTAACTCGCATCATGCAACATTTCATCGGTTATGTATTATCTGCTCAGCAAATCTCATACATAACGTAGGCACGGAGGGCGCGAAGTGGTGGCGTTAAGTGGTTCGTTTTAACATAGTTCGTTGTGGTGTCCTTGCGCGAAGTGGTAGTGTGCATCATCAGCCAGGAAAATCTCCATGCACATTGTTAGTAAGATGTAGATGCGGAGGCGTAAGGTAGTGGTGTAAAATGGTCGGTTTAGAGGGTGTAGTAATGAGAAAGGCGTTCCACTTAGGAGAAAAAGTATCGTAGTGAGAGGATGTTGTGACGTCGGTGTGTGATGTGTAGGAGTAAACCTTTATAACTCTTATGATGAAAACACATAAAAAATTTACCATTTTTTAGAAGTCAATCAGGAGGTCAAGTGGACATACCAATATTATAACTACTTTCAGTATTGCAACATTCACCTTTGAGTCAGACATAGGTGATCAGGCTATGTCCCACTGTCCCTGGCTGAATATAGGTGATCAGTCTATATTCACCCAAGGTTCAATGAATCTTGCAATGCTTAGCTTAGTTATACTAGTAACATGTCCTAATGCCTTTAAAGTTTGGTATGAAAGATTGAACAAATATTTCATTTATGTGGGGGAGAAGGCGTAGCGCAGTGGTACGTAAACATACGTATAAGTAAAGCAATCATAGCTAATAGTGAGACTAAGTTGTCAGTAATAAAACACATATCTTATAAAAGATGACTTCAACGAGTCATAAGTGAGGCAATTAGCTTGGCAGGCAGGCATGTGTCGGTCATAGGATTAAGTTTTTGTAAAAGTGGTTATAGTCTAGGTTTGAAAAATACCTAGTTCTCTATAACCTTGGCTCTGATGCCAACTATAACACCCCCAAAAATGGTTTACAGCGGAAGGAAAATTTTTTGGGATGCTACTCAATTGGATCATAACACAAAGTGAAAAATAAAGATTTTTCTTAAAAGATTTCATTTATTGAAGTAAAATAGAGTTTACAAAGGTTGATTTGTTGCGGAAAATGACCCATTAATAAAATATGGTCCTCATACGTAAATCAGAGTCATCTATGACCATGCCATGCCAATGCCCAAGCGCCTCCAGAGTTAGCTATCGCCTTTTCATCCTGAAAATACATGCTAAAAAGTCAACACAATGGTTGAGTGAATTCATAGGTTTAGTAATAAAGCAGTTGATCACAAGATTTTCAAGTTTAAAAGAAGCCATGGGCTACGCTGTTATACGCCCATAAAAGAAAGTTGATATTATTGCACTAAGCTCATGACACCAAGACTCAACTGCATACACCTAATTACTGGTGTAAGTAATAAATTGCCCCCAAGAGATAAATGCCAATTATCTAAGAGATTCAAATATGGTGCGCCCCGGTTATGTCCGATAACCGAGTCGGGGTCGTTAATTCCCATAGTAGTATCCACAATATTTGCGCTCACTCGCAAGTGACTAATGGTTCATGATGAAGGTGTCTTTTGGCAAACAACTTAGGCAGAGTCATAATATCAAGAGAACAGTAAACAGTTTTCAAGCAATTGTGATCATAAAAGCAGTAGTAGCATGTATTCTCCCCCAAGGAGTTTATAAAACAATTAAAAGAGTAAAAGTGGGGCTATGAACTCACCTTAGTTGAAGAAATCCGAAATAGTGTAAATTCAATTAGTATGAGTGCACAGTACCGACACGCGACCTAGATTAGTATAGCAAGTCTTAGTTTATAGTTCTAGGCTTAAGACTCGATAAGTTTAAGAAAAGTTTTCAAGTGTTTGTTGTTGTTGTTGCTTGAGTGGCAGCTTTTAAGTTTAAAATCGTTTTTCAAATAGTTGTAAGTATTGGCTCTTGAAAGACCATAAGTACATATGTATATAGGAAAAATATCAAGGACGAATGAGTCTTTGGTTTGATGATAACCAAGAGAAGATGTACAGAATATAATGTAACATTAGACGTTAGTGGATCACGTAACGTTATTTCCAAAGACACGTATGTGTGTATTTATCTTTATATAACACATTTATTAGCTAAAATAAAAGTATTAAAAAAGTTAAGTAATAACCTTACTTAATACCATTTTATTCAAGTAATTTGAGAGATGAGGTGATTGATAAAAACTCCTTATTGTCGGTTATTATGAAATATAATAAGCTAAATATGTATATCGATAAAAATTGGGCATGACACATGAATAATAATAAGCCGCTTGAGTTATTGTTTTTAAAACTCCAGTAAATCTTTATAAGCCGAAATGAGTCAACTGAATTTAGATACATATATCATTAATAGTATGTTCAAAACTTGGGATCTAATTTGGTGATACAAAATGTTAAGTTTTTAGCAATTAGAAATCCGATACCTTTATAAGTAATTCATGTAATGCGAGTTTAGTTTGATATAGCATTAATTGGAGTATGGACTAATGATCTAAGGATTAGTTTATCACCCATTTATAAAGTATGTTTGAGGCGTGTCACAATTCACATTTTCTTATTAGTTGGTGCCTATCTTAGAGTTTTAACGATATGAAAAGGTTAAGTTGTGATTGCTAGATACAATTTAATATTTATAAAAGGAGTTTAGTAGGCTAAAGTATGTCGTAAACGAGTGAGTCGAGTACACTGGCGTGTCGCAAACGAGGCGTCAGATGAACCGAGGGAAACCAAATAACCATGACTTTATTAGAATGACGATTCAAGTATAGTATGTCAGTCGCTATACATTTTTAATTGTTGGGCTTTTGGTCGGAAGCAAAGAATAGTGATAGAGGAAATGAGTGGGCTCGGCCCACAATATGATTTAATCCAAGCACCCTAGCTGAAACAAGCTAAACTATTCAATAAGGTTTACAAGGTAAGTGATGGAATTGAGTTAATAGACAAGCTGAGATGTAAGCTCGAGTAAACATAAGCACAACCCAACATCCTAGTTTGACTGCTATACCGAAGCCAGCGAGCACCTCAGCTAACCAAGACGACAACCACACCTTCTCCGGGTTTTCCATTTATAACCGAACCAAGGCACCTTCGTGGTGTTGGTTGAACCGAGACACGACATAGAAACCTACGCACCCAAATTAGATGACAACTTCAACAATTATCAAAGCTCAAACCAACATGTGACTATTCCAGGTCCTCGACCCAACCCCGAACCAGGTTCTACCCAATGCGTACGTGGGTACACTACCCGACCCGAGACTATAAACGAAATAAGTTCCTGGTCATAGTGTCAGTAAACCGAGACCCTATGGGTGTCTCTCTCGGTCTAATTGCAACTCGACACCATAAACCTTGAGCCAATACATTTAGCTTGATAAATCTAGTTTTTGATTTTTGTAGATTCTTTAATCAATTATTTGCCACACAACAACAATAAGGACATGTGTTCATGTCGATCAACCTCAAACCCGGTTTTTATTTCAACAAGATTAATAACATTAAGAGTATATGAAAATCAAAATAAGAGAACTTTGGAAATCCTTACAAGTGGTGGTGATGTCGAATGAGAGGGTGAACCGAAACATCATCAATTGTTTTCAACCCATTACAAATTTGATTGCAACAAAACATCACTCCAACTTCGAATCTATTCAAGACTGATCACGGGAACAATCCAAATCCGGTTCATATACAAAAACCGAATACAGGGGGGCATAACCAAGATTCAAAACAAACTTATATGAAACCCTACCTTTTAAAAAACCCAATTGTAAGTGATATAGTGTGTGTGAGATGTGTGAAAAACCTGAAATAAAATTCAACCCTATATATAGATGAATAATAAGAAAGTCTTGACTTCCTTTTCCTTGGCCTTCGAAAGTGGGGATGGGGTAAGAGTCCTTCTTGGGAAATCTCACAAGGTCTTCACGTGGCTCCTCCGTCTTTGTCTTCAGCCGTGGTCCAAGGAGGACAAGGGTTTGTCGATTTCTTCATGAGATAAGCCAAGGGATATCTATTCTTGGTTTGGAGTTACTTAAGATGTTGGGAAGGAGTTTTTGGAGGTTTAGCTATTTTGGAGAGGCTAGCAGCGGGTGCAGAGGAGGAATGAGGGAGAGACAAAAATGGAGGGTGAAGGGTAGCAGGTTTTTCAGAGGTCAGAGAAAGAGTGAGATGAGGGTGGGGGCGTGGGTTTTTGTGGGTTAGGATAGAGTCAGGTTTTGTTTGTTTTTTTTTTTTTTTTTTTTTTTTTTTTTTTTTTTGTAAATTGGTTATTAGTAAAAAGAAAAGGTAGTAAATATTTATTAGTTGTGTATAAATATTGTACACAATGTATTTCGTGCTCCGCTGTTTGGTTCGCAACCGTATACTTCTTAATGTAAAAATTATAATATTCATACTTCCGGACATGTTTTAAATAAACTGACATGATGATGTAATTTTAGATTTTTATTAGTTCGTTTTTATTTTCTCGCGTTTTCTTTTTATATATTGGTACACGTGCGGACTCGTAAGACAAGAAAAACTTTCTTGTGAGACTGATTTAGAAATCAGTAAATATTAGGCATAATTAAATAAGAATACTCGGACAGGCATAAATTTTATGCAAGAAACAAAATGTACATGCTAAAAATGCTTAACTTAGATCAAATAAATTTTGATAAACGGTCTAGTTCATAAATATGAAGATTTAAAATAGCGAAATTTTCCAGGTGGCTACATTAACTTAGATGATTAGCTTGCCACCAGTAAATTTCTCCATAACCCCAAAAACCATGTTTTCCTTACCCTTACACTTAGCGTTACAACCCTTATAAATTCCTCTTTGATAGTTTATCCTAGGTGTTTACCCCAAAGTGGTGGAGGTTTTGATATTTTATCAAGCCTATGGTAATCTATGTATTATGACAGGTAGAGAGTGTTTATTTTCATTTTCATAATGTTATATCACTTATACACCCGAGAGATGAGAGAATCTAAACACTTTATGTGAGGTGCTAGTATACAATTTTCGTGCTTGATATGACTGTTGTAGAACGAATTATGTTAACCTAATGCTAAATGCCCCCAAGCTTGTAAATTGATTTAGATAAAAGCATGTTTGCTTGAGGACAAGCAAATCCCAAGTGTAGAGATATTTGATGAGGTGTAATTTTATTTATTTTTAAAGGGTCATTTAGCCTCTAAATTTGTGTATATTTGATCATTTATTGCCCTAAATCGTTACTATTTGAGTTTTAGGTACTTGTGAAGCAAATGTTGGAAAAGGATGCATTTTGAGCTTGATTGGACTGGAAAATGAAGAAAACGATAGCACCAAGAAAAACATCACAAAAAGGTCTTGTGATGGCGTCACGGCCAAAACTGTGACGTCATCACCTATGTTGTTCTGACGGCTCAGACTCCTGATATAGCCTCGAGATGACGGTGTCAAGACCAAGAATGTAAAGGCTGACGGCATCACAATTCCTAAGTGACATTGTCATAACTAAATCAGTGCAATAACGAAACCCTAGATGACGGCGAGCTGATAGTGTCACAAGTAACAAGTTACGTCGTCACATTTGTAAATCTATGTATATTTTTGCATTGTTTTCATTGTAAGGTGTGCAACTTTAGTGTAATTTTGGAGGTTCGACCCCTACCTGTTCTAAGGTCTTTTTCAGCCCTTTTGGCCACAAGTACTTTAATGTATTGATAAGATAAGTTATTTAATCAATCATTCAAATTATACTAGCTTGAACGTCCACTAAAACGTTAGTTAATAAGTATACTAGCTTGAACGTCCACCAAACGTTAGTTAATAATTAGTTGACTTGATATTCATTGTATTTAATGTGTGAACTTTGCTCGTATTTTGGAAATTGTGATAAAAGGGAATTCTTAGGCACCGCTCAATTAGAACATAGTTCATATGATTTCAGGCCTGACCACCCCTCAATTGGTATTAAGAAAATAAAACCCTCTAACTAAACAAAGACGTGACAATTCGACTAATCAATAAAAGATAACTAGGAAGTACTAGAATTCTAAGTAAACATACTTTCATCGTACTTGAAGTTCACCAATTTACTTTTCTTGCATTTAGTTTCGATTTAGTTTAATTAGTAGTAGTTATTAGTTTAAAAACCAAACTCTTCAAACCCGATATTTTACTTACTTTCTTATAAACATAAAAGACTAAAAATAATCTTCCCTCAACCCTTAGACTTGTTTCGACATACACTTCGAGTCTACCTCACTATTCCTCTAGAGAACAATCAATCTCCTGTGTCTTACTTATACTACACTACAACGGTCAGGTACTATACCTAGGAGGTTTGAAACTTAGTATGTTTACAATTACTCAAATCACCTAAGATACTATTTTCAAAAGTATGTTGTCCCAAGTCATTTGATGACTTGAAAAAAGTTTAATGGGATTCGGGTGACAACATTTCGAGGGGCCGCATTACTGCGCGGCTATTTGGTTGATAATAGGAAACAACACTTATGTCTAGAAGAGGCATCTGTTTTCCACTTGCCATATGAACTGAGAAGGCTTTTTGCCACTCTTCTTGTTTATTCGTGTCCAAATAGCCCTTGAGATTTATGGTTAGCCTATGAGAATGCAATTCTAGAAGACCTTTTAAGATTTAATCAAATGACACAGAGAGAGGCTACAAAAATGCACTACAACAAAAAATACATGTTTCTTGCAATCCATGGGTAAAAACATTCAATATTGTGGTATTGTGCCCCGGGATTTCTCAGACACATACCTAGAAGACCATACAAGAGTATTAGAGCTGAAAATGACATAATTGTTTCTCAAGAAGATCTCGATACAATTTCAAACTCATTGAAAGACAAAAGATCGCATTTGAAACAATAATTGAGAAAACGTATTCAAGAGGAAGTGGTGTGTTTTTGTTGATGGTCTCGGGGGCACTGGGAAAACTTTTGTGTACAGAGCCTTATTAGCTAAATTTAGATCAAAAGGTATTATTGCTCTTGCTACAACCACGTCAGGCATAGATGCATCAATACTCCCTGGAGGTAGAACCGCTCATTCAAGATTCAAAATTCCACTACACTCAATAGAAGGATCAGGTTGCAGAGTTAGCAAACAAAGTTCTTTGGCATCTTTGATTAAAGATTCTAGGCTGATCATTTGGGATGAGGCCCCCATGGCAAAAACAACTGTTGTTGAGGATTTAAATGATCTTCTTCAAGATATTATGAGCTCAATTGAACTTTTTGGAGGTAAGGTTGTTGTACTTGGTGGAGATTTTAGGCAAAAACTTCTAGTAGTGCGCAAAGGAACTAAATCAGACACACTGGAGGCGTGTATAACCAATTCTCCAATATGGCCATCACTTCATATATTACGTTTAAAAGAAAACATAAGAGCTTTGTTAGATCCTAGATTCACTGATTTCCTTCTCAACATTGGTAATAGATTAGAAGCTTCGCATAAGAATAAACTTGTGAACATTCAACTATTGATGTGCATTCAGACACATTCAGATAAAGAACTTTTAGATGCCCTCATAGACCCTGTTTACCCAAACATTCGACTCGACTCATTAACCACCCCTGTTCTTTAAATTGTGCCATGTTGACCACAAAAATAGTTTTGGTAATGAAATAAATGAAATTTTGATAGCACGGTTTCCAGGTGAAGAAACAGAGTATGTTAGCTTTAATGAAACCTTATATCCAAATGACCAAACTCAATACGAGGATATCTTGCATTCACCTATACAAAATGGTATGCCACCTCACAGACCGTGTTGAAACCAAATTCACCAATCACTTTGTTAAGAAACTTGAATCCTACCGAAGGACTATGTAATGGGACTAGATTAATTTGCAAAGGTCTGAAACTAAATGTTATTCATGTGGAGATTGCTTTTAGAGACTTTGCTAGAAAATAAGTCTTTACCCATAGAATTCCTTTGCAGCCTCCAAGTGATGAAGACTATGCAGTCCTATTCAAAAGGGTACAATTCACGATCAGGCTATGCTTTGCAATAACTATCAATGAAGCCCAAGGTCAATCACATGATTTTGTTGGTGTTTACCTCAAGGAACTGGTTTTTCACATGGACAAAGCTTGTTTTTAAGACTCTCTAAAGTCATCATATCCCTGATTTTCTGGGATTTTATCATTTTCCCCTTATTGTATATGATTATATATATATATATATATATATATATGGGTGGTGCTTTAAACTTACATTCCAACTTGCTTAAAAAATTACAACACTTTGGATTCAGGCTCATCAGGTTAACTTTACTTATCATCATAAGTCTTAGGAAGATCTTTTGTATGTTGCTTTCTTGATATTGATTTGTTATGCTCACAAAATATACAATCTTAACCCTTTTCCTAAATAAACTACATGCTTCATTATCATATAACATGTCCTCACACCAGTTGTTATTTGTCTTCTCATACTGGTGTTGCTTTTTTATACTTGAAATTGTTGATCTCACATGTATATTTTCAATTGAAGGTAAAATAACCAGGCCTATCTCAAATGTTTTAGATATCAGCCCACAGCTAAAAACAGAATGGACAATTATCATTCAAGTTCTGGAAAGTGGCCATGTTCAGCAACGCAAGACTAATGTCACCTATAAGCGATTTATCTTCACAGATTCTCACGTACTCATTCTTATTATCTTTCTTTAGTTTTTGGCCTTTATCTTATACTCATTTACTTGTTACTTATATACTAGTTTCATGTCGCTTACACTAGGGAACCAATGTCTGTGCAGTTATATATGACGACAACAACATAATATTTTTCGTAAACTACTAACACCACTAAGAGATACTATGTCTCAAATGCGACGGTCACAAGAACCACTGAAAAATTCCGTATTAGCTCTTACATTACTTGGATTATTACCAGTACAACTCTTGTCGAGGAATTAATTGAGTCTATCCCTACTCCACTTCCTTGTGAATTCGACTTCACAAAACTTTCAGACCTTTACAAATATGCTGACTCAGAATTTCCACAAAGTAAGTTCTTATTATCTATTCCTAAAAAAACCATGTATTTTTCATTTAAACAAACTATTAATCTGTTTCCAATTCAAAATACATATGTGAGGGGTATTGTTTTTCAATGCTTTCAAAGTGAAGAACTAGTATCACCACTGATCACAAAAAGGGATATTGTCATTGTCAATGAAGAGTAAGATGACTTAATCCCTTTTTCTATGTTCATTAATATTTTATCCTAACCTTCTAATCATTTCTCTGAAGGAAAATGTTGTTGATACTTGATACTGTCATTATGGAATCAATATGATGAGAAAGAAGGAAACACCATTGGCAAATTATTGGATCAGGAGTTATGATCTTTGCCACGAGGCTCAAAGTCACTACATTTAATTGTGAGTTATGTAGGCATACTTTATGTACATCAAGACTTAAATGTATCAATTATAATATCTTCAATCACTACAAAGTTATGAAAAACAATGAACTTTATCGAGGCCTCTCATTGACTACAAGAGGGGTTTGGGAATTATGATAAACCCACCTGTTAATTGTGACTTACAAATGTAAGAATGGTAATTTGTTCAATATTATAGTATGTATAATAGTTTAACTAGACTTCTGTTAACATCATTTTATGTGCACTTTCAAATGTAAGGTACAGTGAGAACAAAGCTGAAATCTAGGAGCTGCTCTACATGAAAAGTTACAAGAATGGTGACATCTTACTCCCTTATCCAAATGATGAGGATATCATTTCTATTGCTACAATTGTCGCTTCATTGAGAACTGTAAGTAGTTGTGCTTTTGTGAGGGTGCCCGCATATTTTGAGACTATACATGAGTCCTATGTATACTTAACCATACAATCTTACTTTCAATATAGATAAACGCAAGTTGGGTCAAAGGGAAGATAACCCTTCCTAGGCAAGACAGGAGCACATAGTTTACAGCCTGCGCCAACTGTAAAAAATCATTAGAAGCAGATCTTACTTGGATTGTTACTTGTCCATCTTGTCACCAAGAATATGAAGTAAAAGCATTGTAAGGATTACTTTTATCTTCTTATCTATTAAATATTCTTTATATATAATCCATATGGATTTGTTCCACACTTCTACCTAATAATAATGTGTAAATATATTAAGTAGATCTAGAATGACCATTCAGATTGACGATAGAACAACAACTTTATGTGCATCTATATACATACGTAATATTGAGAAGATTTTGCAGTATACTACAAAAGAACTCATGGATGCCAATGAACACGTAAATTCATATTTAAGTTGTTTTGGTATACTCAATAAAGATGTGCATGAAAGTCCTTGTGTATACAACATTCAAAATTTCAGTCATTTTCTATAATCATAATTGTTGGCTTTGTGTGGATTATTATTTAAATTAGATATTTGTTAGCGTGCTTAGCATATTATGTGATTTCACTTTCAATTAATTTTTTTTACCACCGATCGGCATATCCACACTAATAAATATTACCAATATTATGTTTGGCAGGTTATTAATCTTCATGACGATATTGGTGCGTCAGTCCAGCAACATAAATTTGTTGACTTTATTTGCTTCTACGAGACAACCTTTCGTGGCCAAGCAGAAATGAAGGTTACTGTCATCAAAGCTTACAAATTAGATGAACGCCCTGCACCCAGTCTTATCAGTCTTCAGCCAGTAAAACAAGCATATGAATCCACTTCGTGTGTTGTTAATCCATCCATAATCAGCTTTCCAAAAAAGGAAATTGTTGAACCTGTTGCAAAACCAGCTACCAACAAGAGAAAAGAACTATTCACCCTATCTACAAAACACGTGTTAGAAGAAATCAGCTCTACATTTGAATCAAAACCTGTCAAAAGATCACTTCCATTTTCTAACAAAGATCTCGATACTGAAAGAACTACGACCCTTCTTGCTATAAAGAAGGAGGTTGGTCAACAGGTGATGAAAGGAAATGTAACCAGGGGATGAAAGACTCGAAAGACTCATGAATGATATGTGTATCTTCTTTTGCAGCCAGGTTATAGAATTTCCCTTTACAAGTCTCCGCATCATTTACTTTTTTACTAATGTAATGAATGATCTCCTATAATATGGCTTTTGTTACAAGATTTCTATGCCCTCATTACTTACTTTTGTAGTTGATGAGAGCATTAGAAATGTTGGGGTTTCCTAAGTGACTCAATCATTTATGACATATATAAGTTATCAGAAAGTTGTGTTTCATAGTTTAGAACTAAATGGTGCATCAAATGATTATAGACAAAAATGCACTGTTGGTCCCTAAACTTGTCAAAAAACATCACCAGTGGACAAAAGTTAATATTTTCGTTGTTGTTAGTCTAAAACTTGGGATTCTGAGGCCAAAGAGGTCCCTTGACCCATTTTCCCTTAGTCAACGTCTGTTTTGAGTTATATTAACGAGGGTGTAATAGACTAAACACATTTTCACTTAAATCTAACCCAACCTAACAAAACCAATTTGTATACACTCTTTATTGTTTCTCTCCATCTTCACCTAACAACTGACTTAAGAAAGATCCGATCATCTATTACAAACGTTCTCAGATACTCTTGAATCCTTCACACAACCCTCACAAACACTTTAACAATGGTAGACAAGGACCTTAGTATGATATCAATCGCGGATGAGATGGTAGAGTATGTGAAGGCCAAATATGGGGATACTCAGTTACAAAGAGATGAAATGTTTGATGAGATATTTGAAGATTTATGCAGATTTACGAAAGAAGCTGAAGTGATGAAACGTTAATTTGTTTTTCTATATTTGTGTGATTGACATACTAAGCTTAGTAGTCAAGTGTGACCCTAAATAACCCTATTTTATTTGCAAGAAATCCAAGCAATGTCCGATTCTGGAAAAATAGGATTATAGCAAACTAAAAGTCTCTGACGATATGATTGACTATGTTATGGCTACTTGTCGGAATAATTGGTATATATAAGATGAAATTGCTAATGTGATACTTGAAGACTTGTGGCAAAAATATAAGAATAAGGAGGTTGCAAAGGGTTAAACTTAATGTTTGTAAAGTAGGATAATAGTAATTTCTAAATCTGCATGTTGATGATGCAAAGTATGATAGTAGTTTTGATGTTGCCATTTTAATTAGTTATAGTGATGTTTGGTTGTCCATTACCTTGTTCAATTAAACCAAACACCCCTTTAGACAAACGCACTAATGTTTATTTTTGGCTATCTTTTCAGATAACAACTCCAAGGGAAAGGAGGTTGATGTCATCATCATTTCACATTATGATTTTGATTCTAATGATGATATCTATATTTCAGGCACATTTGAGGACTTGGTATATTTTAGTAATTGGTCTATTACTTCCTCCTTAAGGGTGACCAATGGAAAGGCTTCCACTTCTAAGCCTAATGCTTCCTCCTCAAAGGTGAGAAAGGTAAAAGGAAAGGCTTCCACTTCTAAGCCTACTGCATCCACCCTTAGTCATAGAGATCCTAGAAGTGAGATTAAGAGACCAATTGTACTTGATCTTGGAACAAAAGTGGGTTGCTCAAGAAAAAATAGGCAGAAGTGGTATGTGTCACCCCCAAAAAATTTAAGACATGAAGCAGTAACATGAAGAGGTGTTTGTCTTTTGAAAACAATGTTATGTGTTTGCTTTAACTGGTTCATATTTTGGTGGTGAAAACAATAGCTTTTAATTGTTATAACTTATGATGCAATTATGTATAGTTTAACTGCTGGAATAGCTTTGGATAGTTCCTTTTTTGTAGTTGATGGGAAATGTAGTTGATGTTGGTGAATTCTAGGAAGACATTTTGAATCTTGTAGCTATTATAACTTTTGGAGCTAATATATTCTACTTTAAATGTTAATCTTGCAGCTATTATAACTTTTGGAGCTAATATATTCTACTTTAAATGTTATGTTTTTTGGTATTAATCCTGGTATAGGTCTTCATTTGATTGAATGTTTGAAGGTTGAGGTGACATTGGCATTTTACAGTTTCGGGGGTGTTTGGATTTACCCATTTTGACTTTTTTAAAAGTCATCAAATACCAAAAACTGAGTAACCAATATGATGTTTGGAACTTTTAAAACATATGTTGTTTGCATTTATAGTTTAGGTTTGCTATTTGCAGTTTTTAGTTTGCATTTGCATATACAGTTTAGGGGGTATTTGGAATTACCCATTTTTACTTTTAAAGTCAACCTTTACCAAAAAATGACTAACCAAACTGCATTGTCATAACATAACAAATACAACATATCAATTAAGTTATATTTATTATCAAAATACAACATAGCAAGACTTGCAGTTGATTTACTTGGACAATGACTTGGCAGGTTATTTTCTTGGTTTATGACTTGCAGATGCTTCACTTGGTGTTTGACTTGGTCTTTGACTTGCATGTGGTTCACTTCCTTCATCATCACTGTCATTAGGTTGTTGAGTCCTACAATCATAAATTTCAGCAGGTCTTGTTATAGTCCCACTTCCACCCTCTATGCCCACTGAACCACCAACTATAGTAGATGCAAAAATATGTAGGCCCACTACATATCCACCACAGACAGCTGTTGTTGTATTTTCCCTTCTAACACCAAGACCCACAACACAGTCTGCAGCAACACCACTGTTACTTATGGTTCCCCTTCTGTTAAGATGCATTGGACAATAATTGTCACACCCCCAAATTATCTGTTTTGCAGCGGAATGGAATTCCTGGGGATTGACTGTCATAGCATCACAATCACAGTTATATTGAACGACCTAAAGTGTCGTTTGGAAAATACATCGTTTGATTTAATAAAATAATCAAAGTTTACAAAGTATAGGTCCCAAATGAAAATCAACTTGTGCGGAAATAAGTTTGTTACAAGCCAAACGATGTTTTTAAATTGCATAAATCCAATGTGTGACGCGTCGTCACTACGACTCTATGATATGTCCATATGCATGCCATGAAGTGAATGCCTTAGATACCTGAGATAAAACATGCTAAAAGTGTCAACACAATGGTTGAGTGAGTTCATAGAGTTTGGTTAACAAGTAAAGCTTTTAAAGAGCGTTCATGCAACAAAGGCAAAGTTTTTGGTCATATAGAATAGTGCACAAAGCAAAGGCATCGTAAATCCACTCAGTTCCAAGTTCCGCCCATACAAAACTTGCAACCTGTGTGTTTACAACCCACTGCTAAAAATAGTACGTCAATCATGTATGCATGTATCATAGTAGTTAAAAGTATCAATGTTTTAAGTATGTAACTATTATATTGATCACGTACATGTGCATCAAAACTTATGCAATTAGCCATGAGTCTCCACTCCATCTCCAGAAACCTCAGGTGGGTATGATGCTCACAAGGAAAGTAATAGCATTGGTTCTACTTCATCTCCAAAACCCAATGCGTGTGTTATCCAAGGAGACTTTGTGTTGCTCATAAGGAAAGTAATAGCATTAGTTTTACTTCATCTCCGAAACTCAATGCGTGTGTTATCCAAAGAGACTTATCATGCGAACGAGGGGACTGCTCAGTGTATGTTGGGAGACTTTCAAGTTTAGTATAACACAATCAAGTATAATGCAATCAAGTATAAATGCTATCAAGTATTATGCAATCAAGTATAAAAGTATAGCGTAGCATAAAAGTGTAAATGTTTTGAGTATTTGTATTTGTAAAAGCAAGTAGTTGAGCATGTATCTCCCCTAAAAGTTTGTAAACAATTAATAGAAAGTGGGGCTATGAAAACTCACCTGGTGCAATAGTTATGATGACAAAGTGGATGCACAGCAATGAGATGCAACTCTCTAACTGCGACCTATGATGAATGATATGATCTAATATAAGTCATGAAACAATGTTGTGCATGCAAACTCATACGATATCTATACCACTTGTGCATTTGAAAATAATGTTTTTCGTCGAAATATATGTTTATGACATCTCGTCATGTTATAAAATACTTTACAAGTATTTACGTTGAATCAACATCCTACGATAGTCGTTTAGTGATTTATTATGAAATTATAACTTTTCGTTGTAAAACAATGTAATTTGACAAGTCATGGGGGTGACTAAATGGCCTTGAAAAGCTAGTCGTAAAATGGTGCACATCGAGTGTTAGGAAACCAACTCAACGGTTTTGGAAAGCTTGTATCATTATCTCAAAGTTTTAGCTTTTAAGTCTTTGTCCTAGAGGTCTCGATCATGGAGATAAATGTAGGTAAAGTATGGTACTTGTATACAAAATATTGTTTAAGGGTGGTTTTTCGGCAAAGTTTTAGTGACCATATTTAATTTGTTACAACTCCGCTTGACGAACGGTGAGACATTTTGGAAAATATGCTAGGCGAACTTACTTTTACTAGGAGACATCATGTTATAAAAAGTACTACGTCAATGTTAAAAACGACCCTCAACATGGTCACTTGTTTGCCGTAATACTTGTCTATTAGAAATATAATAGTTTTTCTTATATAATAAAGTTACGGCAACTTTGTGTAAACGTGTATAATTTAATCGTTACAAGTCCGTTTTCTACGTTTTATATGCCCTTAGCTTCGTATCAAAGTATACTAATATATTTTTGATAAATCGACATAATTTATAACGCTTAAGACTCATTTTTGACTCGTAAAAAGTCGAGACAGCATGCTGAATTTTCTGAAACAATTAATTTTCGTCGTCAACTTGAAAAATTCATAATTTCTTCGTTATAGCTCCGTTTTAATCCGCTCAAGCGGCCACGTTTTCGTTTTAAAGTGTATTTTCTAAATATCTAGGCCAAAAAATTTTATCTACTGTCGAGATTTCCAGATTTTCAAAATATGGACAGACCCTTAATAATAGTTGTCGAAATGAGTTTTTCTCGCGCCAAACTTATTCTAACCCATTCAAAACAACACCGAAGCTAATCAAATCCTACCATACACCTTCTTAGGGTGTCATGGGTTCCTAGACATCACCAAAATTGATATGTTACAAGGGATAATTTATAGGATGATCATATTTCAATATAAGTAATAAAAACATTAAAAGTGGTATAAACTCATATGTAACATGCATGATTTCTTGCAAAAATGATGAAATAACATAAAAATGAATATGAAAGAATTAAGATGATCATGAAATGCTTACTTGAATGATGTTGTGGAAGAAAATGATGAAAACCTTAATTAATCTATAGGTTTTTATTTCAAAACCTTAACATAGATCACTAGTAGGACTTGTTAAACACTTGAGCTATAAAAATTTCATGGTTTATTCATGCTTCTTGCTATGGCCGGTCACAAGGATAGGAAGAGAGGAGAGTTGATTTTTATTTCACCATAAGAAAGTGTATGTATGTGTTTTCTAAGAAAATATCTAGCAAGTTAAGATAGGTGTAAAGTTAAAGTATCAAAATACAATTTGATCACTTGTTGTGACCATGTGGCCGGCCTTGGATATTTAGGGGGGGGGGATGAGGTGTTTTAATAAGTAAGTGTATTAGTTGTTATGTAAATGTATTTATATATAGGTATAATGTGAAATTTGTAAGTAGAAATAGATATAATTGTAGCGTTAACTAAAAATACATTTTAACGGAACAAAATAAAATGTATTGAAGTCATAAAAATTATAAAAATACATTTCTCACAAGTATTGGGTGAATAATTATTTATCGTGTTGAATTTACGAAAACCGTCGTAAATATATATATATGTAACAATTTGTATACAAAATAAATTGAAAACATCGGGTAAATTAATAATATAATTTTTATAGTCTTAAAATGAATATAAAAATATATTAGGAATATTTTTGGAAGTGTCTGATCAAATGTTTAAATAATCTTTACGCGATAGCGTTTATTTAATAAGAAAATAAACGTTAATGAAATATAAATTTTGAAAAATGACCGGAAATTGAGAATTGTGACATTCTTCCCATGTTAGAGGAATCACGTCCTCGTGATTCGATTATTGATAATTATAGCCCAAACCGCGACAAGGGTTCTAAAAGTTTATGATCGTGTATGGTCTAAATGATTATGTCAATGCTCATATATATATCGTGACTATATCCCATTCTAAAGACATGCTCCCTTATGATTAGGCTCGATGAGGCAGGCTTTCCCATTCTCGAGCGAAATCCTCAAAAGATTTTTAGGTAACCGATTTTTACTTAACCTCACAACTCATCAAACAAGAACTGTCATGAGATTAGGCTAAATCGGTTTGAGCAACAACTTGTTTCTAGCTTGATCTTTGCAACTCATCAAACAAGAACTGTCGTTCGGATCAAACTGGAAACAAGTGGTTTGAAGAAAATCTTTTGAAAATTTGACTCGATTACGGAATTGCTTACTCATATGAGACTACTACTCCCTTCATTGCATGATTCTTCCTGAATTAGACATAGGTGATCAGGCTATGTATAATTTAGGAGTAACTATGCAATGCTTGGACTAATCGACTCATATGATGTTTGTTGTTGAGTCATAAGTCCGCATGTATAAAGAATATGCACTTATAATGATATGATGAGATGCTATGATGATGTAGTTATAGTCTAGGGTCAATGATGCAACCTAGTTCT
The DNA here is from genome assembly GCA_019973895.1 of Chrysanthemum seticuspe. Classification (NCBI taxonomy): domain Eukaryota; kingdom Viridiplantae; phylum Streptophyta; class Magnoliopsida; order Asterales; family Asteraceae; genus Chrysanthemum; species Chrysanthemum seticuspe. The sequence continues at coordinate 64,543,316 of BPTQ01000002.1, forward strand.
CTGTAACCGATGCTCTGATACCAATCTGTCACACCCCCAAATTACCTGTTTTGTAGCGGAATGGAATTCCTGGGGATTGACTGTCATAGCATCACAATCACAGTTATATTGAACGACCTAAAGTGTCGTTTGGAAAATACATCGTTTGATTTAATAAAATAATCAAAGTTTACAAAGTATAGGTCCCAAATGAAAATCAACTTGTGCGGAAATAAGTTTGTTACAAGCCAAACGATGTTTTTAAATTGCATAAATCCAATGTGTGACGCGTCGTCACTACGACTCTATGATATGTCCATATGCATGCCATGAAGTGAATGCCTTAGATACCTGAGATAAAACATGCTAAAAGTGTCAACACAATGGTTGAGTGAGTTCATAGAGTTTGGTTAACAAGTAAAGCTTTTAAAGAGCGTTCATGCAACAAAGGTAAAGTTTTTGGTCATATAGAATAGTCCACAAAGCAAAGGCATCGTAAATCCACTCAGTTCCAAGTTCCGCCCATACAAAACTTGCAACCTGTGTGTTTACAACCCACTGCTAAAAATAATACGTCAATCATGTATGCATGTATCATAGTAGTTAAAAGTATCAATGTTTTAAGTATGTAACTAGTATATTGATCACGTACACGTGCATCAAAACTTATGCAATTAGCCATGAGTCTCCACTCCATCTCCAGAAACCTCAGGTGGGTATGATGCTCACAAGGAAAGTAATAGAATTGGTTCTACTTCATCTCCAAAACCCAATGTGTGTGTTATCCAAGGAGACTTTGTGTTGCTCATAAGGAAAGTAATAGCATTAGTTTTACTTCTTCTCCGAAAATCAATGCGTGTGTTATCCAAAGAGACTTATCATGCGAACGAGGGTGATAGTACATGACATGATGATAAAGGCGCGTTAGGAACATTCAATATGGAATAAGTTTGTTCTTGCTACCTTGGAGATTTACAATTCACCTTGCGAAAAAGTAGGCGAGATTATATGGTTGTTGAGTTATGAGACAATAAATCATGTGAGCACAACATGCAGGAAGAATGTCACGGTTTCCTCTAAGACTCCAAACGTTTCGTGTAGAATGACTGCGAGTGGTTTGAGATCATCTCGGATATCATGTGTATGGATTATGTTTGGATTTGTGTAATTGGATTGAGGAGTGCATAGAATGTGAGCTATTTCTTGAGGAGAGGGTATGTGTGAACAATATGGACTGTTTTCTTCACGGTAGTTAAAGAGAGAATCAAGAGACCAATCTTCAGTGAAGGCACATTGTCCATGATTTGGAATTCGGAGAATGTGAGAAAATTGTTCAAGAGTCAAGACAAACTTTTGGTTTTTGATCCAAAACCATAGTGATAGAGAGCTATCCTCGTTACAGACGAGTTCAACTTGACGGAAGAATTCCAAAACAAAACGCGGACAAATTTTCTCGTTAATTCCGAGAAGACTTTCTAGTCCTATGGTGTGGAATAAGGTATTGATACCTTCTTGGTATAGTATAGGTGAGTCAACAATACGTCCTTCATGAAAACAACGAGTTTCAATATTATTGAACCCACGAATATGATTGCCAAGTGTGTTAGGCTCAAGAGAAATATTAGGAATGTAGACACAAGTGAGTTGATGATCGAATTCATACTCATGAGTCATGATGAGACCTATAGACATGAAATGAATAATTTACATAAGTAAGTTAGGACAAAGTAACCCTTCAAGGGTGAGAACATTTTGGATTGATGACATCTTAGTTCAATCCTTTTTTAATGTTGAAATGATATGATCTCCTTATTGTTTTTATTGACTATTCTATTTTTATTAACAATGACAATTGACTTACTTTGTTCTAATATTCTAGTAGGGTTTTCCCTTTTATGGTAAGTTTTATGAAGTGGTTTTTTATGTTGCATGAGTTTCTGTTAATAATTCCCTTTTAAGAGGATCCGGCTAGCTACAAGTTAGGGATCCGTGGATCAGCAGTTTTGACAGAAAAATGATCTTGACGTAAACTGGATTTTTGAAACTTTTATGTTATAAGGAGGAATGTGTCTTAGCCAATGTTACTACTTAAGCATGCATTGTTGATTTCGAAAACATGTCAAGGTTTGATATGTGCGAAAAAAGAAAAACCGATAAACACACTATGAGAAATAAACGAGATAAACTACGACATTAATAATATTTCATTTCAACACTTAGAGCATTACAAAGGATTGGATATATGATACAAATATAGATCAACAAGACAAAGTACATGTCTCCATGAGAAAACTTGATCATGGGATACACGAGAGCGATGAGTGATATGATGATTGATGAGTGTCTAAATACTCATCATTTTTGTACCATTTAAACTGCAAAAACATCTGAAAACACTCAGAAATGCATCAAAATGATAAAAATATCACAAATAAGTGTTTTATATGTTTCAAATGCAAAAATATCAAAATCTGGTGAAAAACGTATCAAATTTGCATAATTGGCAGTTTTAGTCCCCCAAGTTTCAAAAATTGTCAAAAACAGTCCCTGGTAAAACAAAATAAAGAAAAATGTTATTCAAGGTCCCTGAAATATTTTAACTTGTCAAAAATGGTCCTTGAATAAATCTTTTGTCAAATGGCAGAAAAGGTCCCTGAACTTTTGAAATTGTCAAGTTTGGTCCCTGGAATTTTGAAAATGTCAAAACAAGTCCTTGTACTTTTGAAGGTTGTCAGTTTTAGTCCTTGTAACAACTTTGGAAAAATTACAGGATTGGTCCTTCACAATTTCAGAATTACAATCTAGTCCTTGTCATTATTATTCAAGACTTGTCAAACTGATTTGAACCCCTGCCAAAATCCTTGACCTCTCTATTTTGGACCCATGGTCAAAACTTCAGTCAAACTAGCAGTTTCCCACCATCCACTGTACACCTATCCCTTCCCCACCACTTGCCCTGCTACTCCTCTGCATACCTTCTCCCAACACCATCTTTTCACCTTATCTCCTTATCACCTCACCCACCTCATCATTACACCTCTCACCCCCCCTAGTTGCAGTCTAAAAACCACAGAAGTCAAAAACCACTTTTCCCGCCAAAATTGGAAAAGTGGCCAATTTGCCCCAAACTCTCCCATTGGCTCTGAAAAAAGGTGGGATTTGATCTAGAGGACACGTGGAAGCTGCTTGAAGTATAAAAAGGAAGAGAGAAGAAGAAAACAGGAGTAGTTAGTTTTTAAGTTTTTTTTCTTTATGTCGTTTTTAAATAAAATGTTGTAGTTTAGATTAAAAGATGTAATTTCAGGCTCATATGTATTAAACTCAGTTGTTTAACAAGTGCAATCCAGTTTTAAGGTTTAATTCAAAATCTCATTTATATTTCACATGTTGGTGTTCACTGTTGGAATTTGCAAATTCATGCTCCTATGTTAAAGCTTCCATTAGCTTCTTTTCTCATTCAAACTAGTGAATTTACTCTTATTATGGCTTTTGAGTAGCCTGGGAAACAGTTTCAAGGAATTCTCATTGATGGTCAACAGAAGTCAAACTGGTGCAGTTCGTTTGGGAAATGGCCATTTGGTTGATGCAGTGATGATAATGGGTTGTATTAGACTAGGATAAATTAGCATTTGGTTGGGTTTTGGCCTGCAACAACAGCTGGAACCTTGTGAGTTTATGTTTCACTTTTCAAGTTAAATCCATTTTGCATTTTATGCTTAACTGTATATCTGAGGTTACCACTAGTTTTAATGTGTTCCTATAGTTGTATCATGATCATGTAATCTCAGTTTGGTCAATGATATATGATAATATAGTAGTTAGCTTCTTTATTTTTGCAAATCAATGCTTAAAGGGGTGTTTGGATAACTTGCTTAAACTGATTTCAAAACTGTTTGGGTATAAGCTTATTATTGCTCTAGTCTCTATTATCTCTAGCATACTTATTCTAGTCACTTTATTGCATCAATAAACATTAAAAGTCAAAATGATGTGAATCTGTCTTGTATCACTTAACTGTTGGAATCAGTGTACTCAAAACCAATCAAAAAGGTTTAAAACTTGTTAAGCTTGCTTGATAAACTTTCATTACATCATATTTCACCAAGATCAATCCTAAATTTGCATTGGAATCTCATCAAAGTCAAAGTTTAACTGATTTTCAAAAGTCAAAAATGTGTCAAAAGTGGAATTATGCAGAACTTGCAGAGTGTGCACAGGTTTCAATAAGGGTTTGTAGGGTCTGATTTTTGGTCTATAAGTAGTCTACCAGGTGGTCTATAAGACCTCATTTCTGTTTTTGGCTAAAGATTTCTAGATAAGCCAGTGCATAAGCTCAAAGTGAGGGTCTGATCACTGTTGCTGTCTTAAATCAGTTAATCCGTTAAGTTGTCAAACTGCTTATCAGAGGTAGGGAGTAGTTAGATTTAGCTTGTATTAGCTTATATTAGTATAATTTTAGGTCTATAGAAGTTTGGTGGCTTATAGTGAATGTTTGCTTATTCTTAAGTGCTTATTTTAGCTTGAATTACACTGCAGCCCTTGATTTCTACACATAAGCACTACATTTCTCATTTTTCATAGAACCAGAATAACTTTTTAGAATTTTCCTGAAAATTTCATCATTTTTGGTCACTGTTTGCTATTTTTCTATATTTAAAATAGATTTTAATCACTTTTAAATAGGTTTTATTGCAAATAATTAAGAAAAGCTTCAAAAAAAATAATTTTTCAATGTTATTAAGTTAAGATAAATATAAAAAGCCAAAAAACTATTTTTCCATATTTTTCTTAGTTAAAATTGTATTTTTAAATAATTTAAGTAGTTTTTAATAGTTTAAAATTCCTAGAAAATTCAAAAATAATCAGAAAAATACAAAAATAGTTTTGAAAATTCTAGTTTGATATTTTAGACTTTTCTAATTCATAATTTTATTTTTCAAGCTTTATTTCCTATTTTCTTTCATTTTAGGTTATTATTAATTAGTTAAAAATAGTTTTTAATTAATAATAATTAATTAAATAGTTATAAAAATAATTTTCCTTTTCTATAAATTTTCTTATATCATTAGGATTGTAAAAATGTATTTTTCATATTTTTATGATTTATATTGTATAAGTTTCACGTTTTTATTTGTACGTTTACGTAATTTTGTTTTAAAACGTAAGTTTTTAGTTTTAAGTTTTAAACGTTCATCATTTTAAATATAGTGATAGCGTTTATTTAATAGATTTTATCTTTTTAACTTTCTTTAATTTGCATTTAAGCCCCTGTAGTTTATGGGCTTTCTCTTTAGGTATAGATCAACCAAATCTCCTTTTCTGTTCAAATCTCCCGATCACTTTACGTTTGACTATTCTCGCACAGCTCGTTGGGACTTAACGACCTGGGGAAACACTATACTCTCCTGATCTTCATTGCATTCGTTTTTGAGCAGTTTTAAGCTGATTACGGTCTGCCATTCACAAGTGGCAGGCTTGAGTAATTTAGCTTGACTGTTCAGCGCGGATCAAATTTTGGCGCCGCTGCCGGGGAGCAGTGCTAATAGTCTTACGTTTAGCAGATTAGTGATTTGAATATTCACTCCTTGTGTATACCATCTTTTAAAAATCAAAAACCCAAAAAGATTTTCATTCTTTGTTTCTACATCATGTTTATCAAAAATACCAAAAATATTCCTCTTTACCCTCCTACCCTTTTTGATTCTTTATCTCTTTACCCTCTATCCATTTGATTCTAACTACTTCTATTCTCATGGAATCTCTCGAGAACGAATTCTGGGACGAAGCTGAAAAGCTTCAGACTTTATCACAAATGTCTAGAATTCGTGTTGTTCGTGAAGATCCATTAATTCTGCTCAGGGAAATGGAAAGAAAAACCAGGGTGACAAAGGACCAGATACTTCCCTCTGATAATGGAAGTGCTAAATACGTCCAACCCACGGTTATCCAAAGATCTAATCCCTCAATTGCTCCTAAGCCGTCTAGAATTGATTCTAAACTTTCACGGTTTACGGTTAAAAGCAAACATGCAGAATTCAGACCGGTGACCAGCAAGAATGACTTGCCTAATCTTCACGTTTCTCAAGAACCAGAACCGGAGACCATAACGGAAGTGGTGGAAATTGTTAGCTCTCAGAGCACACCACTTGTCCCACCTCCGGATTTTTCAAAATGTTCTTCGAGACTTGATAGTCATTCGGATCACCATGTTGGTTTTGTTGATCCTTTGAATAAACTGATTCCTTCTCATAACTCTCAAATAGAATCGTTTATTCCTTGTGTCGGTTGTGGTGAGCCTCTTTATGGTTCACCCTGTCGTTGGTGTACATGTGTACAATGTGGTAATGATATCCGTAACGGGAGTTGTTTGTTTTGTGGTTCGAGGAATTCATTTGATTATGATCCTAATCAGAACTCATTTAACGACCCCTCAAACTTTTCCAATTACCCACCACAGCCCGACTCATCTTCATATAATCAACATAACTGCTGTGAATTTTATGGAGGTCCTCACCAAGGATTTGAGTGTCAATCCGGAAACACGTTTGTCTATGAACAGTTTTCTGGTAACACTCAGGACTTTGGAAATGACCAAATTCCATATTATTCACATGACCACCCACAACAATCATTTTGTTGTGAGAACTGTGGAGGTTCCCATTTCAGCTCTGATTGTCAAACAGGGAATCCATTTCCTTGTAACAATTACGACTATCCATATCACGACCAACCTCCACAGTGCCAAATGACTCAAACTCCTCAGCAAACCCAACAAGACACTTATCTAGAGCTTCTGGAGTTAGTGAAAAGAGCTGAGGAGTTCAATAAAACTGCACTTCATAATGTTCCCAGTATTTCTTGTGTATATTGTGGGGGTCCTCATGATGATTATCAATGTCAACCTTCCGGTCTTGACAAATCTCCACTCCCACAATGTCCTGTAATTCAAAATTCACATGAGAAATCCATGGAAGAATTGCTAGCTGAAGAGCAGGCTGCTAAAATAAATTCCCAAATTGCCTATGAAAAATCTGTTAGGGAATCAATTGCAAAAGAAAAAGCAGCCAGATCTAGCTCGCAGTTTCGTTTTATTCCTGATGACAGTGATGATGAAGATACACTTGATTCATCAAGTTCATCAGATGATATCCCAGCAGTTGAGATTCTTTCTCAAACAACTGCTATCACACCCGAAGCTCCCACTCACTCTCTGAACATGGGGGACGAGCATCTTGACACTGTTCATGAAAAGGAATCGGACGAATTCATAAAGTCTAGTGTTGAGAACCTTGTCCCAATCCCAAGAGAGTCACAGGGAATTCTTGATCATGTGTGTGATATCCCTCCTCCTCTTGTCTTCCAAAGTGATCATATTAAGATGTTCTCCGATTCTAATGATAATGATTCGTTATCTTGTGGAGACATCATTTATATGGAAGATTCACCTTCTGAGCTTGTTAGCTTAGAAGAAGAGAATGATGAAGTTACTGACACTGAAATCAAAGATGAAGCACTTCGTGCAACATTACTGAATGTCAGTCTTCTCATTTCTAAAATCGAGGCTTTCAGTAAAAAAACCTATTTCATCTCCTATCCCCATTAAGGATAGTGACATTCTTTCCAATGATTCTATTCCGGAAATGAAAGCCTTCTGTTCTAATGATATGGGAGAGAAGATTAGTGGCAGTACCACTTTTCATTCTCATAATTCTCTCCCCGATTATGAATCATGTACATTGGAGGAGTTCACCAGTGAACCCACTCATATCAATTCTGAATATGATTCATTCACCTTCATGGAGTTCTCAGATGAACTCACTGTTATCATATCTCCACCAGAGTATGATAACTTCTACTTTGATCTAAACACACCCGGGATATGTCTAGACCAAATGAGCTTAAAAGATGAAATTCATACTAGCATGAATTCCCCTTCTGATGATGATGAGTTAGTCAAGATCATTATCATGACTTTCTTTCTCTTCTTCACCTATCCCGTAGCTTCTCCTGTTCTTCACTCCTTCGGGAATGAAGACATTATCTTTGACCCTGGCATTTCCATGCACCATTTGTGAGCCGGGTCTGTCTGTCTGTATCTCATCGGTGTGGAACTTTCACGTACTTCAATGATTATCCAAACATCTTGAATGAAAGTCCGATGGAGATTGTCTCTTCCACTTACTTCCCCATGAACCAATTAATCTGGGGTCGAGTCAAGCTAGCGACTCGGTAATCAAAAACAGTAGCTTAACATAGGTTTTCACCCGTGTGTACCACCCTAGTGTGGGGGAGATACCCCACATGTTGTATAGATCTAAAAAATGAATGAAATTGTAAATATTAAAAAAGAGAATAATTGTTGTGTTTCTACACTTAGCTAGTAAATGTTATCTTTTTACGTTCTAAGTTTCGGCATAACAGCCGGTACTTTGAATATTGAGGACAATATTCATTTCTAAGTGTGGGGGGGGGGGGAAATTCTGGCGAATTTGATCATAAAATGTACCCTTTTAGTCCCTTTTTCCCCCAAAATGGCCAAATTTTAAAATGTTTTTTAGTGGAAGTACTATGTTCTAAACACAACAAATGGTAATCAGTCCACCATGTCTAACCCACATAAGGATTGGCTAATCCAGGAGCAAACGGCTCTTGGTAAAGATATCTCAAATCCGTTGACGGCTTACAATTTGCCCAAAATTGTATGGTATTCAGCTCACCATATCCTTAAAAGTGAAGAGTTGGCTAGCCCGCAAGTTTATGGCTTGTGGTAAAGGCAGTGGAAAAACCATAATTGGTAATCAGCTCACCAAAGATAATATTGATAATTTATCTAAGAGTTGGCTAGTCCAGAAGCAAACGGCTCCTGGTAAAGACAAATCAAATCCGTTGAAAGCTGGTGATTTGCTCAAAATCATTTGGTTATCGGTGTACCAAGGTTCTTACTTGAACTGAAACATTTGGCTACTCCAGAAGTAATGGCTTTTGGTAAAGAGATGAAATCCATTAAATTTTTCTTAAAACATTGCTAGGGACTAGCAATATCTTAGTGTGGGGGATTGATGAGTGTCTAAATACTCATCATTTTTGTACCATTTAAACTGCAAAAACATCTGAAAACACTTAGAAATGCATCAAAATGATAAAAATATCACAAATAAGTGTTTTATATGTTTTAAATGCAAAAATATCAAAATCTGGTGAAAAACGTATCAAATTTGCATAATTGGCAGTTTTAGTCCCCCAAGTTTCAAAAATTGTCAAAAACAGTCCCTGGTAAAACAAAATAAAGAAAAATGTTATTCAAGGTCCCTGAAATATTTAACTTGTCAAAAATGGTCCTTGAATAAATCTTTTGTCAAATGGCAGAAAAGGTCCCTGAACTTTTGAAATTGTCAAGTTTGGTCCCTGGAATTTTGAAAATGTCAAAACAAGTCCTTGTACTTTTGAAGGTTGTCAGTTTTAGTCCTTGTAACAACTTTGGAAAAATTACAGGATTGGTCCTTCACAATTTCAGAATTACAATCTAGTCCTTGTCATTATTATTCAAGACTTGTCAAACTGATTTGAACCCCTGCCAAAATCCTTGACCTCTCTATTTTGGACCCCTGGTCAAAACTTCAGTCAAACTAGCAGTTTCCCACCATCCACTGTACACCTATCCCTTCCCCACCACTTGCCCTGCTACTCCTCTGCATACCTTCTCCCAACACCATCTTTTCACCTTATCTCCTTATCACCTCACCCACCTCATCATTACACCTCTCACCCCCCCCCCTAGTTGCAGTCTAAAAACCACAGATGTCAAAAACCACTTTTCCCGCCAAAATTGGAAAAGTGGCCAATTTGCCCCAAACTCTCCCATTGGCTCTGAAAAAAGGTGGGATTTGATCTAGAGGACACGTGGAAGCTGCTTGAAGTATAAAAAGGAAGAGAGAAGAAGAAAACAGGAGTAGTTAGTTTTTAAGTTATTTTTCTTTATGTCGTTTTTAAATAAAATGTTGTAGTTTAGATTAAAAGATGTAATTTCAGGCTCATATGTATTAAACTCAGTTGTTTAACAAGTGCAATCCAGTTTTAAGGTTTAATTCAAAATCTCATTTATATTTCACATGTTGGTGTTCACTGTTGGAATTTGCAAATTCATGCTCCTATGTTAAAGCTTTCATTAGCTTCTTTTCTCATTCAAACTAGTGAATTTACTCTTATTATGGCTTTTGAGTAGCCTGGGAAACAGTTTCAAGGAATTCTCATTGATGGTCAACAGAAGTCAAACTGGTGCAGTTGGTTTGGGAAATGGCCATTTGGTTGATGCAGTGATGATAATGGGTTGTATTAGACTAGGATAAATTAGCATTTGGTTGGGTTTTGGCCTGCAACAACAGCTGGAACCTTGTGAGTTTATGTTTCACTTTTCAAGTTAAATCCATTTTGCATTTTATGCTTAACTGTATATCTGAGGTTACCACTAGTTTTAATGTGTTCCTATAGTTGTATCATGATCATGTAATATCAGTTTGGTCAATGATATATGATAATATAGTAGTTAGCTTCTTTATTTTTGCAAATCAATGCTTAAAGGGGTGTTTGGATAACTTGCTTAAACTGATTTCAAAACTGTTTGGGTATAAGCTTATTATTGATCTAGTCTCTATTATCTCTAGCATACTTATTCTAGTCACTTTATTGCATCAATAAACATTAAAAGTCAAAATGATGTGAATCTGTCTTGTATCACTTAACTGTTGGAATCAGTGTACTCAAAACCAATCAAAAAGGTTTAAAACTTGTTAAGCTTGCTTGATAAACTTTCATTACATCATATTTCACCAAGATCAATCCTAAATTTGCATTGGAATCTCATCAAAGTCAAAGTTTAACTGATTTTCAAAAGTCAAAAATGTGTCAAAAGTGGAATTATGCAGAACTTGCAGAGTGTGCACAGGTTTCAATAAGGGTTTGTAGGGTCTGATTTTTGGTCTATAAGTAGTCTACCAGGTGGTCTATAAGACCTCATTTCTGTTTTTGGCTAAAGATCTCTAGATAAGCCAGTGCATAAGCTCAAAGTGAGGGTCTGATCACTGTTGCTGTCTTAAATCAGTTAATCCATTAAGTTGTCAAACTGCTTATCAGAGGTAGGGAGTAGTTAGATTTAGCTTGTATTAGCTTATATTAGTATAATTTTAGGTCTATAGAAGTTTGGTGGCTTATAGTGAATGTTTGCTTATTCTTAAGTGCTTATTTTAGCTTGAATTACACTGCAGCCCTTGATTTCTACACATAAGCACTACATTTCTCATTTTTCATAGAACCAGAATAACTTTTTAGAATTTTCCTGAAAATTTCATCATTTTTGGTCACTGTTTGCTATTTTTCTATATTTAAAATAGATTTTAATCACTTTTAAATAGGTTTTATTGCAAATAATTAAGAAAAGCTTCAAAAAAAATAATTTTTCAATGTTATTAAGTTAAGATAAATATAAAAAGCCAAAAAAGTATTTTTCCATATTTTTCTTAGTTAAAATTGTATTTTTAAATAATTTAAGTAGTTTTTAATAGTTTAAAATTCCTAGAAAATTCAAAAATAATCAGAAAAATACAAAAATAGTTTTGAAAATTCTAGTTTGATATTTTAGACTTTTCTAATTCATAATTTTATTTTTCAAGCTTTATTTCCTATTTTCTTTCATTTTAGGTTATTATTAATTAGTTAAAAATAGTTTTTAATTAATAATAATTAATTAAATAGTTATAAAAATAATTTTCCTTTTCTATAAATTTTCTTATATCATTAGGATTGTAAAAATGTATTTTTCATATTTTTAGGATTTATATTGTATAAGTTTCACGTTTTTATTTGTACGTTTACGTAATTTTGTTTTAAAACGTAAGTTTTTAGTTTTAAGTTTTAAACGTTCATCATTTTAAATATAGTGATAGCGTTTATTTAATAGATTTTATCTTTTTAACTTTCTTTAATTTGCATTTAAGCCCCTGTAGTTTATGGGCTTTCTCTTTAGGTATAGATCAACCAAATCTCCTTTTTTGTTCAAATCTCCCGATCACTTTACGTTTGACTATTCTCGCACAGCTCGTTGGGACTTAACGACCTGGGGAAACACTATACTCTCCTGATCTTCATTGCATTCGTGTTTGAGCAGTTTTAAGCTGATTACGGTCTGCCATTCACAAGTGGCAGGCTTGAGTAATTTAGCTTGACTGTTCAGCGCGGATCAATGATGAACACGAAGGCGATGTAAACCATGATGATGAAAAACTATAACATATTGGATTTCAAAAACAAATCATATCATAATCACAAGTAGGCGTTTAATATTAGGTTTTAGAGAGAGAAAGAGTTAGAGGTTTGGGAACTTAGTGAGAGAAAATGAAAGTGTTATTATGAGCTCCAACTCTCTACCTTGGAAGGTAGAGAGTATTTATAGTCTTATACAAATCACCACCTACGGGCTGTGGATCAGGCATACAGTGGGTAAAGACCCGTTCATCCTCCACGGTGTTACTTAACTAAATACTACTAAACATTAAATAATCTACGACTACGAGCTTTCTAACGATTACATAAACTTGAGGTGACTGACTCTTTAATAACTGGATTTACTAAATCCTAACAATCTCCCCCTAAGGGAGGTCACCTCAAAAATACATTGAATACAAAGAGATATTACAATAAGATTGTCCTTGGATTCTTGTTAATGTTCTTTGCTCTATAGCTCGTAGTCATTGATTCATCATTTTTGCATGTTTGGATAATCCAAGTGGAGGTCTTTAACTGATCCACGTGATAATGAGTTTTGAGCCAGCTTTGAGATCATCAGCAAACATAAATCTCTGACTCATCCATTGTGATGTTGGTATTATGTGATATTGTGACTTATGGACCGACATGCTCACATTCTGGATCATGAGATATTCTCATCAGAGTAGCGGAAGCTTTCGTTGATTCATGATATTGGCAGCAGCGTAGCAGAAGTATGAAGTGAAAATATCAGAGTTGTTGATGCACTTATCATGATTTCTTTAGAGATGAATGTGTAGTGTGAGCATGCGGCTATGGATTGACCGCTTCATTCTGATCAGCTGCAAACGTTGGGCGTACCTGCATACAACAGTTAGCAATAAAGTGCACGAAAGTGTCTTTGATCACTTTCGTTGAATTGAGGTACACGGCCCACGGTTCCCCGTTGATCAGTACAAGTACTGCCTGTGATCAGGTATAATTCTGAAGAATTTCCTTGATAGGGTTTCGCAGCTGCTCTAGCTGTTCTCAAACCGGAACGTCTCAAAGAAGACAACACGGAGTGAGTGAACCAGCGAATTTAGATTCACTTATTGATGAAAAGAGATTTGAAAAACAATCGTGTACCGCTCAATAGAAATTGTTTTTGAAATACAACGAAGGTTTTAATGAAAATCAATTATCAATCATAAACACCTTTTATTTTGAAATATTCGAACACAGTTGATGTGCTAAAGAAAAGAGTTTTTAAGCACAACGACCGGTTTTTCAAAGGTATCCGTCAATCCATAACCTGAACCCGGATTGATTCAAAAAATTGAATCGCCCCATTGTTTCTGTTCAGTTGTCACATGGTTGATCTATTGGATAGATCTCACATGCCACCCACCAGGAGCTTGTTTGATGTTGGCTCCAGAAGGCTTTCCATCTTCATTGTGAATATGTTTGCATATCACTCAGATGTTCTGGCAATACCACAAGGATAATGCGTAGGACTCATAAGATATAATCTCTCTTTCCACATTGTGTGAAATAGAGAGCCTTCATTGACATTGTCCTAATGAGATTTATTTGATGATCTCGTGGCTCTAGACTCAATTGTGCATATTTTGGTTCCTATGCCGGAGACTAGGGAGAGGGTCTCCTTCTTCAATATCAACAAACTCTAAGAGAAAGTTGATAGATTATGTAGGTTCCCCGTGAGAATGAAACAAGCCCTTTTAAGACGAACTTGAGTAGCTTGGGATGTTTAGTGTAGTGCGTCACTGGGTCCATGACGTCTTGTCTTCAATACCAGTGTTACCTTAGTAACCACCAGTAGCATATGTGTTGAACCCGGTTTCTGCCCTAAGGTTGAATTATTGGAGGGCTATTTCTTTTCACCCTTTTCACATTCAATTCTTTTTCATTCTTCAACCCCTTCAGTGCTTACCGAGACTTCATGACTAGAACCTTGGTGGGTTTATTCTAGTTCTAGCTCTATCTCAGTCCGCACTTTTCCCACATCTCACTTTTCTGCTTTTTTTCATCATACCTAAGGACTCTACACTATCTAGTGGATTATCCCTGGGTAGATCCCTCCGGTTCTGGCGGATCGTGGGAACGAATACCTAACCTAACCATCCTTATATCACCATACATAAAGTAACTTTGGTCGGTCTATTTGGTATTGTTCATCTGCCGTTGAAACCAATTGAAAACCATTTGAAAGATCAATCCAGATACTTGTGATATATTATCAAAGTATTTTGTACCTGAATTGTTTTTGATATTTTTAGAAAAAGAGCTCCCCCTCTACATGTGCATTGTGTATTTGAAATCGTTTGGCACATGTGGGGAGGAAAGCTTGCTAAACACTTGTGAAACCATTTATCGAATTATCAGTTTAAATCCAATTTAAATCACAAGTTCTCCCTCGATCACAATTTTCAAATCATTTGAGATTTGTGATCTCTGTAGATTTAAATTGATTTTGAAAGCTTTTGAGGAGAATTGTGACTTGATTATGAAAACATTTTAACTGATAAGGATCAAATTATGAGACTTTAAACTCCATTGATTAAACATGCATGATTATCTTTTGAAAACAATTGTATGACAAATAATCATTTGATTTAATTGAAATCATTCTCCCCCTCAATCAATGACATAAGTTGTTGATTGAGAGATAGATATTTTTGACAAACATTAAGTCCAAATGATTTTCAAAAAGAGAGTCCGAGTTCTTTTTCAAAGCAATAAGTTTTCATTGGATAGTAAGTAATTGTTTATAGAATCAGAGCATGATATTTGAAAAACAAGATAAAGCATGGCTCTGTTCTTTCATTAAAAACGGGTTATAGACTGAAATGACTATAAACCTTGCTTCACTTTCTCCCAAAAATATTTTTAATTTTTTGATTTTTTTTTAAGAACATTCGAACAACATCTAAAGTCCCGGGTCATTCTTTGAATGACAGCACAAAGACCGTAGATATTATCGAATCGAGAAAAAATATGACAAAAAGACAATATTTTTCAAGATTTTTCAAATTTTTTATGGATTTTTGAAAGTTTTATAATTTTCTATTTGTTTTTTTGAAGGTTTTGTAATTTTGTATTTTGCTTTTCGAAATAAATATTTACAAGGGATGGATGAAGAAAGACCTTTACTCCTCGTCTTCCTCTTGAAGACGTTTGAGTGTTTCCAGTTGTAGACTCTTTAGACCAAGTCGTGGGAGGATAAACTCAAAATGTTCTCTAGGAAGAGCTTTGGTGAAGATGTCTGCTAACTGGTATTCAGTCCTCACAAAATAGAGTTCCACCACACCATTTTCTACTTGCTCCCTGATGAAATGATGTCGAATGTCGATGTGCTTTGCTCTTGAGTGTTGTACGTTGTTGCATGAGAGAGCAATAGCACTTTTATTATCACAGTACAGAGGAATTTTGTTGAATTCAAAGCCATAGTCAGATAATTGGGATCTCATCCATAGGATTTGAGCACAACAGGATGACATGGCTATGTATTTTGACATCCTGCATGATCAGCATTTGCATAGGCTGTTAGTGACATACCGGTGTCCTTCGGGTACCAAAGTCCCATATTGATGGTTCCTTGGAGATACCGAAAGACCCGTTTAACCGCTTCAAGGTGCTTTTTGGTAGGCTTAGCCTGATATCTAGCACACATGCAAACAGCGAACAGAATGTCTGGTCTACTGGCTGTAAGGTACATCAGGGATCCAATCATACTACGATATTTCGTTTGTTCTACCAGGATCCCTGAGTGGTCCTCATCCAGTTTAGTACGCTCTATCATGGGAGTGTCAACAGGGTCACAAGAATCAAATCCAAATTTATTTAAAATCTCATTTGCATATTTAGATTGATTTATAAAAATGCCTTCGGGACTTTGTGAAATTTGTAATACCAAGAAAAATGACATTTGTCCCATCATTGACATTTGAAATTTGGAACCCATTTCATTGGAAAAATGGTCACATTCATTGGGGTCAGTCGAGGCAAAAATAATATCATCAACATATATTTGAACGTGAATTAAATGTTTGCCTGACGTTCTGGTGAACAATGTCGAATCAACTGCTCCTTTGCTGAATCCAGTAGATAGAAGAAACTTTGATAGCGTATCATACCAAGCCCTTGGAGCTTGCTTCAAACCGTAAAGAGCCTTCTTCAAATGATAGACGTGAGTAGGATGCTCTGGATTCACAAAGCCTTCAGGTTGGCTGACGTATACGACTTCTTTAAGATCTCCGTTAAGAAAAACCGTCTTTACATCCATCTGATATACTACTATGTTCTTACTTGTAGCATTAGCCAAGAAGATTATGATTGCCTCGATACGAGCAACTGGAGCAAATGATTCTTCAAAGTCAATACCCTCCTCTTGACGGTATCCTTTTGCAACCAATCGATCCTTGTTCTTTAAAACATCACCATGCTCATCAAGTTTTACTTTGAAGATCCACTTTAGAGCAATGATCATAGCATAATCTGGAGCAGGAACTAATTCCCATACATCTAGTCGATCAAACTCATTAATTTCTTCTTGCATTGCATTGAACCAGCTGTCTTCATTCATGGCAGTTTTCACGTCTTTTGGTTCGACCTTAGAGAGTACGGAGTTGAAGAAGCACCATAAGGCATCGGTTGCAAGTTGTTTCCGTGTGGACACTGGACGAGAGAGGTTTCCAATGATGCTGTACAATAGATGATCATGTGTCCATTTTCTAAGGTGTTCATGTGGTTGTTGTTGAGGAACTGAAGTAGCAGATTCGATATCTCCTGATGAAGATGGTTCTGATGAAGATTCAGGAGCAAATATTTTTCAAAGGGGGCATCTTCGGGAGTAGCAAAGGGATTAACTTCATCATGGGTGCCAGAAACAATTCCATGATGTACACTTGATGATTGATGATTTGTTGATGAGACAGAGTGATCAGCAGCAGGCGCTTCTTGACTTAATGTCATAGAAACTGAAGGGTTAAATTCATTGACAGGGATAGAAGCAGCCTCTGTTGATGGAATTGACATATCATTAGCACTTGGCTCATAGTGTTCATCAAACATTGGATCAAATAATTTCTTCAAATCATCTTCTGAAGGAGGTACATAAGGAGTTGCTGGTGAGGGATTAGAAACAAGGGTAGAACTGATAGGACTACTTGAAGAAGGTTGAAATGTGGGTCCAGAACTGGATTGTCCTGGAGCCATTTGACCGGTCAGCTCATCGAACGTAACGTGAATTGTTTCCATGATATTTCGGGTTCTCTTGTTGTAGATTCGGTATCCTTTTCTGTTTGGTGCATATCCTACAAATACTCCAATGTCCGCTTTAGCTTTTAGTTTACCTAAATCTTGACCGTCATTAGTTGGGAAACATAAAGCACCAAACACACGAAGGTAGGATAGATCAGGTTTTCGTTTATGGACAAGTTCATATGGATTTTTTCCATGAGAGGTGTGAATAAGGGAACGATTTTGGGTGTAGGAAGCAGTGGCAATGGCTTCAGCCCGTAGAAACATTGGAACTAGAATAAATTAGCATTGTTCTTGCGGCTTCCACAAGAGTTCGATTTCGTCTTTCAACTACACCGTTCTGTTGAGGAGTTCGTGGAACACTTCTTTGATGACTGATTCCAACACTTTCATAAAACTGAGTTAAGTCTTTGTTAACAAACTCTGTGCCATTGTCTGTTCGAACAATTCTAACAGTATTGTTGAGTCGAACCTGAAGCTGTTTAATGAGTTTGATGATGACATCTAGAGTTTCATCCTTTGTCCTCAAAAACTTTACCCAAGTAAATCGAGAGTAGTCATCAACAACTACTAGAATGTATTTCTTCCCATTTATCGTTTGCACTCTCATTGGTCCGCACAGATCCATATGAAGAGTATGAAGAACTTCCATTACAGAGTTTGTGGGTTTGGGTTTGTGGGCATATTTCGTGCTTTTTCCCAATTGACATGTTGAACAAAGATGATCCTTTTCATACTTAATTCTAGGTAGTCCTCTTACTAAGTCCTTTCTGGAAAGATTTTTTATGGTACCAAAGTTCAAGTGATTGAGACGACGGTGCCATAGCCATGACTTAGTTTTAGAAGCCTTTGACAGCAGACAGATGGGTGAAGATTTCATCATGTCTTCGATAGAGATGGTGTATAGGTTTGAACCACGAGTTCCTCTGAGAAGTTCCACACCATCAAGTTCTCTAACAAAGCAAGTATGTTTTTTGAAGGCCACTTCTAAGTCAGAGTCACAAAATTGTCCAACAGAAAATAGATTATGTCCAAGACCTTCAACATAATACACCCTGAAAATCACACTATCTCCTACAACATAGTCTCCATAACCCATAATTGCACCGAAATGATCATTCCCGAATTTAACAGTCCCGATGAATTTACTCACAAAGTTCATGAGCCGTGACCGGTCTCTAGTCATATGGTTGGAACAGCTTGAGTCCAGGTACCACAAAACGATTTGAACGATCTGCAGTTGAACACAGACAAGAATGGATAACTGGATAATTGGGATCCCCATGCAAGAATGGGTTCCATTTGGTTAGTAACAGTGATTGGAACACCCACATCAGAAGTAGAAGCAATAGAATCATCAGAAATAGATGTAGTGCTAGTGTCCGTATTTGACCTATTCAAAGCGTGTTCACTTCTTAAGGGAATAGTTTTACCAGTAGGCATCCATTTTCTAGTGGGCATTGACTTAGCAAATTTAGGGCACAAATCATTAATCATATGGCCAGTAGGTATCCATTGATAACCTATATTACTAAATTTCCTTCCTGTAGGTTTTCACTGTTTACTAACTTTCTTTCGCCTTTGCCTTTTAGCCTTCTTCGCTTGTTTTTTAACATTAACAGTTTTAATTGGGCATTTGACAGCATTAGACAAATCATTCACACTACATTCATGATTAGTAACAGAAATCAAGAAGTCATCATTACATGGTTTGCGGATAGTAGCAGAATTTGAATTAATTACAGTACGCTTATAGCTAATACTAGAATCAACACGATTCGTTTTATTCAACTCAAACTTAATATTCCTAGGGTGATCTTCTACTCTCTTCCAATACACATTCCTAGCTTGCGAGGTCCTATCTTGCTTGGTATTTCCTGGAGGCTTTGACCCGCTTGCTTTTATGTCACTGATTACTCTTATAGAAGGAATTGTGGGAACATTAGTTGGTTGATCTACTTTTTGCATTCCTGAACTAGACGTGCAGGGATCTGAACTACTTGAAGGTACATTAGAGTTCACTTTCTTAATAGTGGGCATAGAATGGTTTGTATGCTTGGCACTTGGCATAGAACAAGGCATCACAGCTTTACCTTTCGCACCTAAGGATTTAGGACATGTTGCTATTAAACATTCTAGCAGCTCCTGAGATCGTTTGGCTTGAATGCACGCAAACCTAATTTCTTTGTCAAGAGGCTTATTTATGAAATCCTCTTCCACAATCTCACGGAGACATTCTAGACTATCCTTAAGGTGAGAAAAATAGTTATGAAACACAAGTTCGTTATTCCTAAGATGAGGAGGAATGTATTTAACAGTCACAGTATATTTGCAGTCTGAGGATGACCTTGATGCAACATTCTCATTAAAGACAAGTGGCAGTTTCCCTTTTTCCTGTCTCCTCAGATTCTCAATTTCCTTTTGTAAAGACGTTATTTTTTCGTTGTTCTTGTCACGAGTGACTTTAATTGAATCATATAACTCTTTAAAGTGTCGTTTAACTTTTTCATTTTCTTCAAGAAAACCCTCGTTTTCCTTTTGTAAAGCATTAGCCAAGTTTTGAAGATAAAAAGTCTGAGAATACTGAGAATCTAAAGGAGGAGGCATTTGGGATCCAGTCACATTGTTCTTTTCACCCTTTAATTGTGAAATTTGGGCTTTCAATTTTCTGATCGTGTTACAATGAGCTTGAATATGTTCATCACGTTTGTTTATCTGAAAAACTGCATCAAACTCTGGAACATCTGAGGATGTCTTGATATTTGAGGTTTTGACATTTTCTTTAAGATGTTGATATTTTAGTTGCAAATCAAAATGTTCAACTTCTAGTTTAGAAAGATGTTTTACCAAATTATCGTGATCATCCTGATCAATTTTCTCATTTAGTTCTGAGTTTTTGTTTTCAAGCTCAATGACACGATCATGGGAAACTTTCAATGCAATAGATAATTCATGAAATCGAGAAGCATTAATAGACTGCTTAGTAACAGTATAAAATACATCTTGCGCAACACAACTCGAAATCAAATTCTCATTTAAAATATGCAAGTTCTTTCTTTCAACTTCATTATATTTGAGTTCCTGTTCATAATCATTGACCTCAACTATCATTGCATCAAATTCCTTTTCCATTTCTTTAATATCTTAATTTATTCCTTTTTGAAGGTTCTCAAATTGACCTTTTAATTGTTTAAAGAAAGGCATGACCTCAGTTAAATAACATTCTTTAGTTTGTTCAAAACCCCTTTCCCCCTCAGTTATCCCTGTAGGTGTGATTCTCTTCTTACATGTCTTCTCAAAATCAATGAAAAGTTGATAAACAACATACAGGTTGATTAAGGTTTTACTATTAGTGGCAATCGATCTAGGAACTAGATGCATTGGTGTATTTGGAGGATACACTGTAGTTGCAGGCATTTTCCTAAGGGGAGTGCTTGTTTCAACAAGTACATTAACTTTTAGCTTATCCATATCTTTCTTCCAAAAGATCTGTTCTGGGGTTAATTGAGTTTGAGGCTTAAACATGTTCAAGGAGATCCAATTTTCCTTAGTGTAATCGTGGGGTTTGATAGTTATGTTATTCTTTTTACACGCAGGATCGTTAAGCTTCTTATCCATTTTCACCCTAGATGCATCATCTAGTTTTCTATCCTCTTCCTTGCACTCAGCACAACTAGGTTTCTGCCTAGGCTTAAGGATTTCATTACCATCATAGATCACATTTTGAGCAGCTTTTGCTATCTTACCATACTCAGGATTCGGTTTCTCTATAATGGGAATACTATGCTTATCGCTGAGAACTCTATGCTTAGTGATCATGTGAGCTGTCTGAATGGTATTCCCTTGTACGTACAACTTATTTTCAAGCTTGTTTTTCAAAGTTTTTAGATTAGAAAAATCATTCAAAAGTTTTGATTCCTTAGCACTGAATTCTTGTTTAAGCACTTTAACATTATCTTGCAGCTCTTGCTTTTGCTTAACAGTTTTAGAAAGCTTTTCTTGTAAGGAGTTTAACTCTTGTTTTAACACTTCTTCTCTAAAATTACTACTTTTTCTAATAATTGTACGCATTTGGTCATCCATTTCCTGCTCACGGGTAGTTAGCTCAAACTTAGCACGTTGTTCATAAATAGCAACTTGTTCTTTATAGGCATTCAGTTCAAAGATAACAGAATCATCAGGGGCACAGGCAGTGTATTCATCAAAAGCATAGTCATCATTGACTGCGGAAGATGCATTACTTGGTACAATCTCACTTTCACTTTGCTTCACTTATTGATCATATGGGACAATATTGCTATTACCCTCATCATCAATATCTGATTCATAAGTTTCAAGAGATTGTACTTTATTATGCATCTTTTTCTCATCAACATCATCATATAGTTTTACTACCTCTGAGATGATTGATTCTTTGGATGGGCCAGCATGCTGTGATGATGAAACCTTTGGAGAGACCATTGGAGAAATGCTTGCCATGAAGATTGTCTGTGCAATAGGTTCATCATCGACGTCAGAGTCGTATGCATCACAGTCTGCAACTTGAAAGGCATTCTAATGATTATGACCTATCTCCTGAATTGGCTGCTCATCCACATCTGCATCATATGTCTTGGCATTGCCCTCAGTAAGAAACAATAGCTCCTCTTCATCCAACACAGCTCCATTATCCTGAGCTTGCACAAGTAACATCTTGTCTCTGAAGTACTCTACATTTTGTGGTCGTTTTGGAGATGTGCAGTTTCAAGCTATATGTCCATCACCACCACAGTTGTAGCACTTGACTGGCTTTGCTTGTCCTTGATTTGGATTCCTTCCACGATTCTGATTAGCCATATATCCTCTACCAACTCCACCTCTTCCCTGTTCATACTGCCTTTCTTGAACTGGTTGCGCCATAACATTCCCATCTCTGACGGTAGCTTGATTGTGTGGATTGGATGTTGTTCTGAGGTTATTGTTGGTGTGTGGTAGAGAGTTCATGTTTTGACTAACAATGAGAGACAGTTGATTGATGAAGTTTTCCATGAATGTGTTTGGGTCAGGAGGCTTATATGTTGGATCAGGGATGAGCTTGTAATTACCATTACCCATGGGTATGACTTGAGAAGCTTTGGTGGTATGTCCAACATTGGTGTAAAAAGCTGTAGAGTCATTTGACGAATTTGTTTCTCCCTGGTTGGTTTTGAACTGTTCAAGAATCCTTTTTTCAAACATAGCATGTCTCTCATTCTGAAGAAGGAAGGCATATAGTTGCTCATAGTTTGTATTCTTCAATCCTTTGATTAGCTTCACAGAGGTGACAAACTTATGCCATTCGGGATTCATGTTGTTCACAAACTTTGAGTTCAGCTAAATATTTGGCATAGTCATTTTGATATTCCTCATATCATTCACAAGCTTGTGGAATCTCACATAATATTCATAAATACTCTCTTCTGGTTTCATCTTGAAGTGCTCAAATTCATCATACAACTGTGATTCTCTGTCTTCCTTAGTCAATTCAGAACCCGAGAGAAGCATCTTGACATTATCCCAAACAGCCTTAGCTTCAGTGTTGTGATTGATCAGCTTGTAAATGTCCTTAGGTAAACCCTGAAGTATGATGTTAGAAGCCCTGATGTCTGCATCGTATCTCTTCTTCTCCTTATCAGTCAGTTCATCATACATTTTAGGTCTGTCCAGTCCTAATATCACTGAGCCATCAGCAGCAGTGTCAAGTATGTCTCTGGTTGTCTCAACCTGATACGGTCCTTCATCAACTGACTTGAGAATGTTAACTCCATTATCCTTACCCAGACAATACAACCTAATTCGTTGAGCCCATGATTCATAGTCAGTTCTATCAAGCATTGGTGGACGAGTGTCTGAACCAGCTGCTTGAACATCCTCAGCAACAGTGGAGATGATTGTAGGTACGTTGGTAGACATGTTTACAGATTTCACGGGATTTTATAACTCTATGATTAAACCGGGAAATAGATTCTTTCACGGGATTTTACTAAATCAAGAGAAAACTGTATTACAAACAAAAAAATCAACCAAGTCGCTAAGAATCCTTGAACCAAGTCGCTAAGCACCAAGTCGTTAAGTAGCAACTCGCTAGACTTCAAGTTGCTATGAATCAAGTCGCTAAGCCCAAGTCGCTAAGACCCAAGTCGCTGGACACAAGTCGCTATAATACCAAATCGCTAAACAGTCAAGTTGCTAAAGAACAACTCGCTAAGATCCAAGTCGCTGAGAATACAAAGTTCAAGTCGCTAACAAAATTGAAAGCAAGTCGCTAACCTAACCAAGTCGCTAGCCGTAGTGGAGAATCCACTAACTTGTACTATTTGTCAGCTTGTCTCAATAGACAAGTCGCTAGGCTCAAGTCGCTAACAATTAACACTACAACTAGCTAACAATTACTGAAGCAAGTCGCTACGAAGAAAAACACTACTAGAGTCAAGTCGCTAGCAAGAAAAACTTCAAAAACACACTTTTCAATCCAAAACAAGCCCAACCACAGTGATTCAAGCTTTCCAAATCAAAACCCAAGCACTTACAATGATTCTAAACATAAAAGTACACCCAAAATTCAAACTTTAACACAAGAAATGATCCAAATGATGCAAAAACCACTACACTTTTTCAAACTCAAAAACCATCTAAAACCACTAGAAATCCAAGGATATGTAAGAGAGATGATCAAACCATGGCTCTGATAGCATTTGTAACATATTGGATTTCACAAACACATCATATCATAATCACAAGTAGGCGTTTAATATTAGGTTTTAGAGAGAGAAAGAGTTAGAGGTTTGGGAACTTAGTGAGAGAAAATGAAAGTGTTATTATGAGCTCCAACTCTCTACCTTGGAAGGTAGAGAGTATTTATAGTCTTACACAAATCGCCACCTATGGGCTGTGGATCAGGCATACAGTGGGTAAAGACCCGTCCGTCCTCTATGGTGTTACTTAACTAAATACTACTTAACTTATAATAATCTACGACTACGAGCTTTCTAACGATTACATAAACTTGAGGTGACCGACTCTTTAATAACTGGATTTACTAAATCCTAACAAAAACTTCCTTGGTTTTGATTTTTTCAAAGTGGGATGAAGAAGATGAAGTTTAAATGTGAGGTATTTTGAAAGTGGAATATTTGAAAAATGAGGTTTGGTGATATTGGACGATCGGAGGGTGTTTTATGGGGAAGGAGGAATTTTTGAGATTTGTGTTTTGTTTTATTAGTATTTAGAAAGATTTGATTTTTAGGATTTAGGTTAAGATAACACATATTGATATACCTAGGTTTAGACAGAAGATAACACGTATGCACGAAGGTTTTCTAATGAAGCCACATATATCACAAAAGCATATATTTTAAATAAATAAATAACAAAAAATCAATATAACCATATAAGTTTCTATTTAGTGATATGCAAGGATACTTATTTTTAGCTAATGTTACTTACGGATAAGTTTTATGAAAATCATACCTCTAATGCAATTTTGAGTGTCCATTACTTTTGACAAAAAGTATCAATGGACAACTCCAGTTTCTTCGAGATCTAGTTGGTAGTATGTTAAGACACCCTTTTTGAAAAGGTTATCTTATTACCAAGGAATTCTGATGGCTTGCTTAATATGAGGTTAACTAAACAAAATGACAAGAAAGGTTATTGCATTTTGTAAGACAAAATAAGATGTAGAAAAATTGATGTTGTCATCCAATCAACATCCAAAAAAAGTGTTATTAAAACATAGTATTTGTTTTAGAAAGTTTCCTTCTTTGTAGTTTTCAATCATACACGGATCGTATCAAGTTTTTAAAGTACAATATACTCTAAGAAACTTGGTAACAAAGATCTGGTACCAATTGTGGAAAACTAGAAGGGGGGTTGAATAGTTTTACCGATTAAAACTTGATTTTAAAATATTTAGATCGACTTATGTCAATCTAATTATTGTGTGTGTTGGATGATGATAGATAAGCATATAAACAACTAATGCAATTTAGTTATTTTAGAGCAACACCGTGGAGGACGGACGGGTCTTTACCCACTGTATGCCTGATCCACAGTCCGAAGGAGGACGTGTAATATGTAACTATAAATACCCACTACTTCCCAAGGTAGAGGGTTGGACCTTTCACTCAATCTAACCTTCTTTCTTTTGTTTACTTTCTCTCTCTAGAAAGGCTCCCATCTTCCACTTTCTCTCTCTAGAACTTGAAACTCATTCGAACCATATTGTGTTATTTGATGTGTTTGTGAAATCCAATATGTTACAAGGAATGCGAAGAATTTGAGCAAATGTGTTGAGAGGTAGAGTGAAGTTTTGTTTATTGATGATGAAGGTGATTGAAATGCTATCATCGGTGTTTCGAATGATCCTAATGCTTTTATATAATTCAAAGATGAAAACCGAGCAAATTTGTTCATCAATGTCAAGAAGATAATCAAAGTTGATTGCCGAGAAAACTTGACGAGTGTCGGTATCTTCAAGGAAACATTCCTTGACTACACGACCTTCGTAAATAAGTCATTTTTCAAGTCTTTTGAAGACTTTGCGATCGGTTTTTGATAACCCTTCTTTCCGATAGTAATGGGTGAGGTAATGGACGGTATCATGGTGGTATTGTTGATTGGCTTTAGGCATGGTTGGTCCTAGAAACACAAATATTCCAATTAGGTAAAATTAGTTGAGATGGGTTTATGGTTTTGATTTGTATTAACAATGTTGTGAACACAATGTAATCCTAATTGTGTTAAAAGCCCCTTTTAATGATTAATTTTGAAAACTCAAATTGAATTAATTGATTAGAAATTGTGAAACCATAAACCTTTGGATGAGAATGATGAAAACTAGACCAAGTTAGTGTAATTACTTACAATGGTGTTCTAGAGAAGAATACTTGAGGGTATGGAGTCCTATGAGGATGAAATCAGTTCTTGAGTCATTTTTGTGTTATGTGGGGGAAGGGAAACTGATCAGTGATGTTTTTCAAATACGTATAGTTGTGTTCTGTTCTACGGTTCCCCCGGATCCCTTGCAATTGGGATCCGCCTAGTACAACTAGATGGATTCGGCTCCTGTGGACAGAAAAAGGGTTGTTTGGCTTTATTTTTGTAGTAGGCTATAAACTAGCTTACGAAACAAAAATAGTTTAAAGGTTTCAAATAAAAACATGTTTTGGTCAACGGGATTTGATAAGTTAATTATCAAGGATCCATTTGTGACGACGGTGTTAGTTTGACGAAATCAAGAGGAATACTATTCCCGATGATGAGTAAGTCGAGAAAGTGACGAAATAGAGACTTTTAAGAGACTAGCAATTTATTAAACAAACAAGAACTATGATATTAACATAATCATGTAAGCTAGCTAATGAAAAAGTAAACATACCTTTATGCTTCTTGGTTTGGCTTATGACGACATAATACCAAAAATACTTCATGAGCTCTTAAAGTAATCTTTCGTACTTAGATTAAGTAGGTTGTGATTACTTTTAGATCCTTTATCGAAGGTTGACTTCATTATTCTTTGAATAGAAATGAAAGTTTTGAAGAGACCCTAGCATGAAGATTTCTTGAAACAAATATGTTAGAATGATCTATAAATGTCCAACATGAAAGAGAGAAAAGAAAAAAAATGTTTTGAAATATTTCCTTCTTTTTAGTTTCCAAATATACACGGATCGTATCAAGTTTTTAAAGTACGACATACTTTAAGAAACTTGGTAACGAAGCTCTTATGGCAATTGTGGAAAACTAGAAGGGGGGGGGGTTGAATAGTTTTACCAAATAAAACTTCATTTTCAAACATTTAGATCAACTTATGTTAATCTATTTGGTTGTTTGTGTTGGACGTTGATGGATAGATATATAAACGTGTAATGAAAGATAAAGAGTAAGAAGCACATCACCACGACAAAAGTATTTATAGTGGTTCAGCTTCAAGGACACCTTCCTTGCCCTACTCCACTCCCCAAGTCACCTACTCGAGAGTTCGTAATCACTACACGACACCAACTCCTTCTGGCGGAGAAGCCTTCACAACGTCGCCTACTCTTTTTAGGTACTAGGCTAACCACCGGGTTCTTTCTTACCAAGGTGAACCACACTTACCACAATGTCGCCTACCTTTATTAGGTACTAGGCAAAGAACCTAGTTCCATTATAATGGAGGAACTACTACCCAACACAGCACAACACCTAATCAAAAAGGAGACCCACTCCTTATTACAACATCATCAAGGATATCACCATCCTTGGAAACAAACTAATACTATATGTATAACAATGCACATCAACGATTATACGACCTTGGCATTCTTCACTAATGCCACTTGATTTGATTCTTATACATTCTTCACCAATGCCTTTGTCACAACGCTTGGCATCTTTCACTAATGCCTTCGTCTTGACACCTTTAGCATTCTTCACCAATGCTATTGACACGGACGTTAAGCACCTTTCACCAATGTTTTCGTCTTGACTCCTTCGGCATTTATCACTAATGCCTTTGACATAACAATTCTATGGAGGAAGAAAGAACTATCAACAAGAGAACCTCAGTAGTCTTGATGATGACGAAGCATGGCAACTCATGGACTTGAGCTTGCTTGACTTCAAGAAGTGGTGATCTCGCCTTTAAGAGGAACCTAGAGAATTACACAAGAACAACAGACAAACTACATAGAAAGATCCATTAGGATCAGTGGTTAGAGAGTTACAATACTTGGGGAAAGTATGTGTAAGAGTGGCAAGCCAAAAGGAAGAAATGGCTCACTATTTATAGAGGAGAAATGCTTACTATTCCCAGGTTCCCACGGATCCCTCCTACAAGGGATCCATCTAACGTAAAGCTAGGGATCCGTGGGACGCTCCTCTTTGCCCATGGGTAATTTGGTTATGGGTCATGGGTCATGGGTTATGGGTTGATGATAAAGTTTTAAATGGTACCTTTTTGAGGGGTTGTTTAAGCCCTTATTTGATCACTTTTGTATCCGTTATTGCTTAATATCGTTCCTTTTCACTTTTTAGGTCTCTTGAAGGCAAAATGCTGGAATGGCACTTATTTGGACGAAAAGGCGCGAATATACGAAGAAAATGGCCAAAGTCAGAATCGAGACACTCAAAGATGCTGAAAACATAAGGTGATGGCGTCAGGTGTTAAATTGCGACGCCGTCAGAGGATTTTGTGACGGGACAGAAGCCAAAACTCCTACTTTCAAGTGACAACGTCAAGTTATAAAAGAGTAGGCCGTCACAACTCAGACGGCCTAGATGCAATCCAGACGGCGTCAGAAGCTGAAGAGGACGGCGTCACAAGCATAAGGTGACGCCGTCGCAAGTCTAACGTGGCCAAGACGAAACCCTAATGACGGTGACCCGACGGCGTCACAAAACATAAGGTGACGCCATCGCAGATGTAATCTTATATATAGAATCCGAATTTTTCAGTTTTAGTGTGTAGTCTTTTGGAGTAAAAACCTAAACTGAACCAACGCTGTCTTGTACAGTATTTTAGGGTTCCAAACCCTATCTTACACCAATATATGTGTTTTACTTATTTAATACAATTACGTCTTTGATTATTTGTGTGTATGCTTGCATGTTTTCCATGTCCGGCTAATTTACTTGTGTGTTTGCTTAGGGAATATGAAACTTGATTATTGAATATTGATTGGTTGTCTCTTATCTTAGTTGATTAATGATCTAGTAATGCGATAGGTCATTCGTTGTGTACTTAATGCTTGATTTCATCTTTGTGAACCTTAGAATATGACTCCTTGAGTAGTTGTAAGCTAAACCATCCAAAGAGTGCCTTAGAGTAAGAGTTTATTATCCCTAGTGGGTTTGTAGACGAGACCCTTTGCTAAGTTCAAAGATTTAGGGAGAAACGCATACCCTACAACCTTAGACACACAACGCAACTAGGAATAAGGACGTGACAATTCAACCACCAATAGGAGATAATTAAGGAGTAGTAAAACCTAAGTAAACACATCTTTAAACTATCATACGAGCATACATTAATTAGACATAGACTACATACACCTTAGATTAGATAATTAGATAAGTAGAGTAATCGGTAGAAATACCAACCCCCCGAATTCAAACCCCGAGATTCATACCTTTCCTTTCCTTAAAAAATATAAAAAGATAAAAAATAATCTTCCTCAACCCCAACCTTAGCGTAGTAACTTCTCACTAGCATTCCTATTCCCCTAGAGAACGATATCCATACCCGTGGCTTACCCTAATACTACACTACAACGATTAGGTTCACTGCCTAGGGTGTTGAGAAACTTGCTCGACGAAAAGGAAATTCCTTTGACCCCGAACGACGCGTGTAGCGTTATCAAGTTTTTGGCGCCGCTGCCGGGGAATAGAATAGCTAGTTAGTAGTCCACCTCGTTTAGGTTTCTTTTCTTGATTCCTATCAAGTAAATTTTTCTCACTCTTAGCTTCCTTGTAGTCTATCCCTCTTCTTTGTGTTTGTGTTAGTAAAACCCCTTTCATTTGTCGCTATGGCAAGTGAAGTTGCATTTGAATCATTAACAAATGAGGAACAATTGAATTTCGCAAGTCGGGTTCGTTTTCATTGTTCTGATAAATTTGTGAGTGATCTTAAAGATATCCAAAAGAAGAAGGGTGTAAGATTGGATGGATTTGATATGTTTTGTGTGTGTGTGGCTTCTTGATAAGGTTTTAAAAGGTACCATTTTGAGGGGTCGTTTTAGTCCTTATTTGATCACTTTTGTATCCGTTATTGCTTAATATCGTTCCTTTTCACTTTTTAGGTCTCTTGAAGGCAAAATGCTGGAATGGCACTTATTTGGACGAAAAGGCGCGAATATATGAAGAAAATGGCCAAAGTCAAAATCGAGACACTCACAGTTGCTAAAATTAGAAGGCGACGGCGTCAGGTGCTAATTGCGATGCCGTCCGAGGATTTTTGTGACGGTTCAGAACCCAAAACTCGTATTTTCAAGTGACGACGTCCAGTTGTAAAAGAGTAGGCCGTCGCTACTCAGACGGCCTAGTTGCAATCCAGACGACGTCAGAAGCTGAAGAGGACGGCGTCACGGACATAAGGTGACGCCGTCGCAAGGTTAACGTGGCGAAGACGAAACCCTAATGACGGCGACACGATGGCGTCACGAAACATAAGGTGACGCCGTCGCATATGTAATCTTATATATAGAATCCGAATTTTTCAGTTTTTAAGAGAGTCTTTTGGAGTGAAATCCTAAAACCGAACCTAAGGTGTCTTGTACAGTATTTTAAGGTTTTAAACCCTATCTTACATCAAGATAAGTATTTACTTCATTAATTCAATTATGTCTTTGAATATTTGTGTGTATGCTTGCATGTTTTCCATGTCCGGCTAATTTATTTGTGTGTTTGCTTAGGAAGTGATCTGT
Source organism: Chrysanthemum seticuspe (assembly GCA_019973895.1). NCBI lineage: Eukaryota > Viridiplantae > Streptophyta > Magnoliopsida > Asterales > Asteraceae > Chrysanthemum > Chrysanthemum seticuspe. Next base: position 64,574,239 of record BPTQ01000002.1, read on the forward strand.
GGTGAACAGTCAAGTCTAAACAGACTTAAAACAGCTCAGACACAAATGCTAATGAAGATCAGAGAATACAGTGGATTCCCGGGTCGTTATGTCCCACGGAGACTCAATGGTGTGTTAAACACTGATTCAGACGGTAGAAGGATCACTAAGGATAATGATCCGAAAGGATTAGGATTGAATAATTACACTACTGAAAAAGGTTATAAACAAAAGCGACTTAAATGCAAATTAAAAAGATTAAAAAGTTAAAAGATATTAAATAAACGCTATCACTATTTTAAAGATCGATGAACGTTTATTTTATAAAACCTAAAACTTACGTTTAAATAAAAATAACGTAAACGTACAAAATAAAAAGTGAAACTTATTCAATATTAACCCTAAAAATATGAAAAATACATTTTTACAAACCTAATGATATGAGAAAATTTATAGAAAAAGAAAATTATTTTTACAACTATTTAATTAATTATTATTAATTAAAAACTATTTTAACTATTTAATAAATACTCTAAAATAAAAGAAAATATGAAATAAGACTAGAAAAATAAACTTAAGACTTAGAAAAATCTAAAATATGATAAAACTAATTTTAAAACAGAAAATATATTTTTTAGACTTTTTATGTATTTATTATTAATTTAAAACTATTTAAAACTAATTTAAATTATTAAAAATACCAAATATAAGGAGAAAAATAGGGAAAAATACTTTTTAAGCTTTTTATATTTATTTAAACTTAAGAAAAATGAAAAATTATTTTTTAGAACCTTTTCTTAATTATTTGTATTTAAAGCTATTTAAAAGTGCTTAAAAACTAATTAAAATCAAGAAAAATAGCAAATGAACTTGGAAAAATATGAAATTTGCAGGAAAAGTCTAAAACAATATTAGGAAGCTAAGAAAATTAGAAAAACAGGAGCTTGTGTGGAAGGATTTGAAACTGAAGTGGAATGAGCTTAAAAATAAGCACTTCCAATAAGCAAATGAGATCCAAAAGCCACCAAACTGATGATGAAGCTCTAATAAGCTAAATTAACCAAAATGGGGCAAGTACTAACAAGCTACAACCTCTGATTTAGCAAATGGAACAGATTTGATGCTTGAGATTATAAGCACAAAACAGTGACAAGGGGGCCTACTTTAAGCTTATGCAAAAGCTACTAAATAAGCTGAAATGGAAAACCAATACTTGGGACATGAAAAGGACCTGGCTAAGTACCTGTAAACCAATTTATAGACCTAGGGAAGCTATGATGGAACCTGTGCAGGCTCTGCAATTTCTGCATAACACCTGTGCAGTTAGCAGGCCCTGCACAGGGCACTTGGGGCAGTTTTGACAAGCTCCATTGAGCTTGTAGAAAAAATCACAAAAATCCTATAAAATACTCATAAGAAAATAGACCAAGAGGGCTCTCTAAAACTACAAATTTCAAAGAAATTGGCCCAGAAATGAGCTCTAGAAAATTCTTCCTAGTTGAGCCAAAACTGAGCTTTCAAACTTTTGACTTTTTAAGAAACAATGAAACTTTGACTTTCTTGAGGTTTGAAGCTAATTTATGGACTGAATAACATGTATTAAGGTATATAAGGACTGATTTAAGCTAGAACAACAACTAATAAGCTAAATGACATGATTTGGTTACATGAAAATTCCCACAGTGGACAGTTGGGTACAAATAGGATGATTTTGACTTTTGAGCTTAAAATGCACAGGGTATGACTCAAATAAGTTCTAAAATGATTAAACAAACATGAAACAACAATCTCTAAACACTGAGCTACCTTATGACAGATTTTACAAAGTTGATCCAAACACCCTTTATTGAAACAGATTTGAGATTTTTCAAAGGTTAACACAGATTAAGACATTGAATTTGATTCAGAACTTTATAATATCATTATACAAGACTAATGAAGCATTAAACAAGGACAGTAACAACATGAAACTGAGAAATGACCATTATGTTTATATAACTGCTAAACCAAGAATCTTGGCAGTTTCAATTCTAAAGTACAATCCTACTGATTTAATGTTTACTTTTGCTTAAATACACCTAAGAAACATACACAAACACAGATTATAGCTTATGAATAACTAAAACAGTAAAAAGCTAAAATGCTTTTGAAAAGCTTACAACTGCTTTTCAGCCAAAGATCATGAACTAGGTACCAAGAACAATCCTATAGGCTTACCACTAAGCCTCTAAACCAAACTCAATCCAGATTACACCTTGCTTCAGTCTTGATCTCCATTATCATTGATTTTTGATTTTACACTAATTTTTTGGTATTTTTGAGAATTTTTGAGTTAAAACTTTAAACTGAACTTTATGACTTCTAAAAGCTTAAAAGAGCTTAATAAAAGCTTATGTGAGCCTTTTCAATCCTTAACAGCAACTAAAAACAACATTTAGGTAATTTGAGATTTTGAACCATAAAATATGCATAAACTGAAATTGTGTACAAGAAGTGAAATTGGAACTGAAATTAAGTTTTTAATACACTGAATATTGATTACAAAGTATCTGAAAACTTAAACATTAACTGGAAAAACTTGAAATATTTAAAACGACATAGTTAACACTAAATTACACTAACTACTACTCCAAGCTTCTCTTTCTTTCTTCTTTTTATACTCAAAACTTCTCTCCTTGACTTTCTGAGCAAATCCCACTAGGAATTGAGACCATTGGATGAGTCAAGAGAATTTTGGCCGTTTGATTGTTTTTGGCGCCAAAAAGGTGTTAAGGCAGGTTTGAGTCAATAAATGGAGTTTGGAGTATGTGGAGGTGGAGGGGGGACAGGATATGGAGAGGGTGAGGTGAGGCAAGTGGGATGTTGAAAAAATATGGAAAACTGCTCTGGTATTTTGGTTTACAGTGTTTGTGAGAGAGAAGGGTGAATAGTGTCTGGTATTTGGGCGGGTTGAGATGTTTTGACCAAGATTTTGACCAGATATAATAATAGGGGGGTCAAAAAGGTTTAAGTGGCAGGGTTCACAATTAGGCAAGGGGTCATAATGGGTTTAAGACAAGGGTCAAAATGGTTTAAAGGCTTATTAATGACAAGGACTCTTGTGTAATTTCTGAAAACTCAAGGACCATTCCTGCCAATTCTGTAAAGTTGATCCAAGGACTAAAAATGACAAAGTTTAATAATGCAAGGACCAAAGTTGCCATTTTCAGATTTTCCGGGGGCCAATTTTGCCAATTTTCAAACTTGGAGGACTAAACTTGTAATTTTCTCAAACTTTTGATATTTTTCACCAAAGGACTAAATTTGACAAGTTTTGGTTTTAAAAGGACCTTTGGTGATTTTTCTTTTGAAATTTTGTGCTCAGGGACTGTTTTTGACAATTTTTGAAACTTGGGGGACTAAAACTGCAATTTTTGCAAATTTGATACGTTTTTCATCTGATTTTGATATTTTTGTATTTAAAACTCATAAAACACTTGTTTGTGATATTTTGATCATTTTGATGCGTTTTTGAGTGTTTTCAGATGATTTTGCAGTTTATATTGTATAAAAATGATGAGTATTTAGACACTCATCAATCCCCCACACTGAGATATTGCTAGTCCCTAGCAATGATTTGAGAAAACATAATGGATTTTAAACTCTTTACCAAAAGCCATTACTTCTGGAGTAGCCAAATGTTTCAGTTCAAGTAAGAACCATGGTACACCGATAACCATGTGATTTTGAGCAAACCACCAGCTTTCAACGGATTTGATTTTGTCTTTACCAGAAGCCGTACCCTTCTGGACTAGCCAACTCTTAGATAAATTATCAGAATTATCTTTGGTGAGCTGATTACCAATTATGGATTTTCCACTGCCTTTACCACAAGCCATAATCTTGCGGGCTAGCCAACTCTTCACTTTTTAGGATATGGTGAGTTGACAACCATACAATTTTGGGCAAATTGCAAGCCATATAAACGGATTTGATATATCTTTACCAAGAGCCGTTTGCTCCTGGATTGGCCAATCCTTTTGTTTATCAAACATGGCGGACTGATAACCAAATGAGTAAGTGTAAAACACTTACTCCAAAAAAAAATTTTTTGGCCAAAAACGGGGGAATTGGGTAGATAATATATGAAATTCGTGAGAATTCCCCCCCACACTTAGAAATGAATATTGCCCTCAATATTCAAAGTACCGGCGGTTATGCCGAAACAAAGAACGTAAAAGGGAAATACTACGGCCATTATTTAAAAGATTTTTTTTTTTTTTTTTTTTTTTTTTTAGAGAGAGATATATATATATATAACATGTGGGGCATTACCCCCACACTTAGGTGGTAGAAAGGGGGTAAGAAGACAGAAATATGGGTGAAAACCCATATGGTGTGTGCTACTGTTTTTGATTTCCGAGTCGCTAGCTTGACTCGACCCCGCATTCATTGGTTCATGGGGAAACTGAGTGGAAGAAACAATCTCCATCGGACTTTCATTCAAGATGTTTGGATAAACATTTGAAGCACGTGAAAGTTCCACACCGATGAGATATACAGAGAAAGACAGACCCGGCTCACAAATGATAAACGAAAATGCCAGGGTCAAAGATAGTGTCTTCATTCCCGAAGGAGTGAAGAAGAGAGGAAGATACATCATAAGTGAGGAATGGAAGAAAGATGTTGATAACAATCAAGATCCATTCTTCATCCTCAAATGTAGACATATCTGGAGGAAGGGTGAAGGTAGTATCATCAATAAGCAAACTCTTATGATAGAGTACACCTTCCTCCAAGCCAATATCATCCTCAAGATCAAAATGGAAATGATCATATTCCGGAGGAGATATGTCATGAGAGAGTTCACCGGAGAACTCTTCATGAAGGAAATCATTGGAAAAAGCCTCAAGCTCGGGCTTGTCCAATGTAGAGTCACTATCCACAACGGGGATAGGAGATGAAGCTGACTTAGCACAAAATGATTCGATCTTAGAAACGAGGAGATGTATATTGAACAATTGTTCACGAAGTATCTCGTCCTCAATTTCCAGATCATCAGAATTTCTCACTTCTTCTAAGCTAACTAGCTCAGAAGTCAGCTCCTCGACATAATCGATGTCTCCATAGGATAAAGAATCGTCAAACGAAGTACAATCGTTATCAGAATCGGAGAACATCTCGACATGATCATATGGAATGTCAAGAGGAGGAGAAGAATTATCATCAAGAGGCTCATCACACATATTACCGGAGATAACCTCGGACTCACTTGGGGTTGGAACAAGGCTCTCAACACTTGATGATTCCATTTCTGGAATAGTGCTAGAAGGCTCGTCCCCCATTATAAGAGAGTCTTTGGAAGTAATAAAAGGTAAGATAGGTGTGATAGCAATAGACTGAGGGAGTTGAGAAATGATATCTTTCCAAGGAATAACACTCTCCTCGTCACAATCATAGTATTCCCTCATTTGAATACTATCCTCATCATCATCGTCATCATATCTGATTCTGATATTCATCTGCTGAAGCTTACACACCATTCTTTTCATTTGTAGTTTCTTTAGAATGCGTATTTCTTCAGAACTTTGAGGAAGATTACACTCCTCGTAATCATTGAAATGCTGTGAAGGCTCAGAAGTCTGATGACTGATGGAATACTGTGGGGGTTGAAAATTGTCAAAACCGAGAGAATTGGAATTTTGAAAATTTTGATTCACCGGTTGACATTCAAAAGTCGCATGAGGACCCCCACAATTCTCACAACAGAGATAATTGGGAGAATAACTTTCACCAAAATTCTGATCGTAACATGGTTCCGGCTCATAGACAAGCGGAACCTGTGGTGGACAATCAAAACCGTAATGAGAATCATTCCCACAAAACTCGCATGAGTAGGATTCGTATTGGGGTTGTGGAGGTAGGTAGGAAAAATCGGGTGTTTCATTTGAAATGGGATCAGGATTATTGACAAACTTGTCTCCGAAACCCACATTGGTACATCGCCGACAATTTCCACCGTTAAATGGACCTCCACACCAGGAACATGTCAAATACCATGACATAGAGAATTAAACGGATAAGAGGGATAAGAGATGAAGAATTAAACAGATATAGAAGATAAGGAATGGAGAATTAAACAGGTTTGAGGATAAAGAAATGTAGAATTAAACAGATTTGAGGATAAAGGATGGATATTTTTGGATTTTTGAAAAATATGCTGCAAAAACAAAGAATGAAAATATTTTTGGCGCTTTTAACACTTTAGGAAAAGTGTTAATGAAGTTTTTGGATTTTTTGAAAACTTTACAAAAAACTTTTTACAAAAGATGGAATATGTGCAAGAATGGGTCTGAAAATGGATAAACACACGCTAAAGCCTCCCCGGCAGCGGCGCCAAAATTTGATCTGTGGTGAACAGTCAAGTCTAAACAGACTTAAAACAGCTCAGACACAAATGCTAATGAAGATCAGAGAATACAGGGGATTCCCGGGTCGTTATGTCCCACGGAGACTCAATGGTGTGTTAAACACTGATTCGGACGGTAGAAGGATCACTAAGGATAATGATCCGAAAGGATTAGGATTGAATAATTACACTACTGAAAAAGGTTATAAACAAAAGCGACTTAAATGCAAATTAAAAAGATTAAAAAGTTAAAAGATATTAAATAAACGCTATCACTATTTTTAAAGATCGATGAACGTTTATTTTATAAAACCTAAAACTTACGTTTAAATAAAAATAACGTAAACGTACAAAATAAAAAGTGAAACTTATTCAATATTAACCCTAAAAATATGAAAAATACATTTTTACAAACCTAATGATATGAGAAAATTTATAGAAAAAGAAAATTATTTTTACAACTATTTAATTAATTATTATTAATTAAAAACTATTTTAACTATTTAATAAATACTCTAAAATAAAAGAAAATATGAAATAAGACTAGAAAAATAAACTTAAGACATAGAAAAATCTAAAATATGATAAAACTAATTTTAAAACAGAAAATATATTTTTTAGACTTTTTATGTATTTATTATTAATTTAAAACTATTTAAAACTAATTTAAATTATTAAAAATACCAAATAAAAGGAGAAAAATAGGGAAAAATACTTTTTAAGCTTTTTATATTTATTTAAACTTAAGAAAAATGAAAAATTATTTTTTAGAACCTTTTCTTAATTATTTGTATTTAAAGCTATTTAAAAGTGCTTAAAAACTAATTAAAATCAAGAAAAATAGCAAATGAACTTGGAAAAATATGAAATTTGCAGGAAAAGTCTAAAACAATATTAGGAAGCTAAGAAAATTAGAAAAACAGGAGCTTGTGTGGAAGGATTTGAAACTGAAGTGGAATGAGCTTAAAAATAAGCACTTCCAATAAGCAAATGAGATCCAAAAGCCACCAAACTGATGATGAAGCTCTAATAAGCTAAATTAACCAAAATGGGGCAAGTACTAACAAGCTACAACCTCTGATTTAGCAAATGGAACAGATTTGATGCTTGAGATTATAAGCACAAAACAGTGACAAGGGGGCCTACTTTAAGCTTATGCAAAAGCTACTAAATAAGCTGAAATGGAAAACCAATACTTGGGACATGAAAAGGACCTGGCTAAGTACCTGTAAACCAATTTATAGACCTAGGGAAGCTATGATGGAACCTGTGCAGGCTCTGCAATTTCTGCATAACACCTGTGCAGTTAGCAGGCCCTGCACAGGGCACTTGGGGCAGTTTTGACAAGCTCCATTGAGCTTGTAGAAAAAATCACAAAAATCCTATAAAATACTCATAAGAAAATAGACCAAGAGGGCTCTCTAAAACTACAAATTTCAAAGAAATTGGCCCAGAAATGAGCTCTAGAAAATTCTTCCTAGTTGAGCCAAAACTGAGCTTTCAAACTTTTGACTTTTTAAGAAACAATGAAACTTTGACTTTCTTGAGGTTTGAAGCTAATTTATGGACTGAATAACATGTATTAAGGTATATAAGGACTGATTTAAGCTAGAACAACAACTAATAAGCTAAATGACATGATTTGGTTACATGAAAATTCCCACAGTGGACAGTTGGGTACAAATAGGATGATTTTGACTTTTGAGCTTAAAATGCACAGGGTATGACTCAAATAAGTTCTAAAATGATTAAACAAACATGAAACAACAATCTCTAAACACTGAGCTACCTTATGACAGATTTTACAAAGTTGATCCAAACACCCTTTATTGAAACAGATTTGAGATTTTTCAAAGGTTAACACAGATTAAGACATTGAATTTGATTCAGAACTTTATAATATCATTATACAAGACTAATGAAGCATTAAACAAGGACAGTAACAACATGAAACTGAGAAATGACCATTATGTTTATATAACTGCTAAACCAAGAATCTTGGCAGTTTCAATTCTAAAGTACAATCCTACTGATTTAATGTTTACTTTTGCTTAAATACACCTAAGAAACATACACAAACACAGATTATAGCTTATGAATAACTAAAACAGTAAAAAGCTAAAATGCTTTTGAAAAGCTTACAACTGCTTTTCAGCCAAAGATCATGAACTAGGTACCAAGAACAATCCTATAGGCTTACCACTAAGCCTCTAAACCAAACTCAATCCAGATTACACCTTGCTTCAGTCTTGATCTCCATTATCATTGATTTTTGATTTTACACTAATTTTTTGGTATTTTTGAGAATTTTTGAGTTAAAACTTTAAACTGAACTTTATGACTTCTAAAAGCTTAAAAGAGCTTAATAAAAGCTTATGTGAGCCTTTTCAATCCTTAACAGCAACTAAAAACAACATTTAGGTAATTTGAGATTTTGAACCATAAAATATGCATAAACTGAAATTGTGTACAAGAAGTGAAATTGGAACTGAAATTAAGTTTTTAATACACTGAATATTGATTACAAAGTATCTGAAAACTTAAACATTAACTGGAAAAACTTGAAATATTTAAAACGACATAGTTAACACTAAATTACACTAACTACTACTCCAAGCTTCTCTTTCTTTCTTCTTTTTATACTCAAAACTTCTCTCCTTGACTTTCTGAGCAAATCCCACTAGGAATTGAGACCATTGGATGAGTCAAGAGAATTTTGGCCGTTTGATTGTTTTTGGCGCCAAAAAGGTGTTAAGGCAGGTTTGAGTCAATAAATGGAGTTTGGAGTATGTGGAGGTGGAGGGGGGACAGGATATGGAGAGGGTGAGGTGAGGCAAGTGGGATGTTGAAAAAATATGGAAAACTGCTCTGGTATTTTGGTTTACAGTGTTTGTGAGAGAGAAGGGTGAATAGTGTCTGGTATTTGGGCGGGTTGAGATGTTTTGACCAAGATTTTGACCAGATATAATAATAGGGGGGTCAAAAAGGTTTAAGTGGCAGGGTTCACAATTAGGCAAGGGGTCATAATGGGTTTAAGACAAGGGTCAAAATGGTTTAAAGGCTTATTAATGACAAGGACTCTTGTGTAATTTCTGAAAACTCAAGGACCATTCCTGCCAATTCTGTAAAGTTGATCCAAGGACTAAAAATGACAAAGTTTAATAATGCAAGGACCAAAGTTGCCATTTTCAGATTTTCCGGGGGCCAATTTTGCCAATTTTCAAACTTGGAGGACTAAACTTGTAATTTTCTCAAACTTTTGATATTTTTCACCAAAGGACTAAATTTGACAAGTTTTGGTTTTAAAAGGACCTTTGGTGATTTTTCTTTTGAAATTTTGTGCTCAGGGACTGTTTTTGACAATTTTTGAAACTTGGGGGACTAAAACTGTAATTTTTGCAAATTTGATACGTTTTTCATCTGATTTTGATATTTTTGTATTTAAAACTCATAAAACACTTGTTTGTGATATTTTGATCATTTTGATGCGTTTTTGAGTGTTTTCAGATGATTTTGCAGTTTATATTGTATAAAAATGATGAGTATTTAGACACTCATCAATCCCCCACACTGAGATATTGCTAGTCCCTAGCAATGATTTGAGAAAACATAATGGATTTTAAACTCTTTACCAAAAGCCATTACTTCTGGAGTAGCCAAATGTTTCAGTTCAAGTAAGAACCATGGTACACCGATAACCATGTGATTTTGAGCAAACCACCAGCTTTCAACGGATTTGATTTTGTCTTTACCAGAAGCCGTACCCTTCTGGACTAGCCAACTCTTAGATACTCATCAGGAAGTATGAAACTTAATTATTGAATATTGATTGGTTGTTTCTTATCTTAGTTGATTAATGATCTAGTAATGCGATAGGTCATTCGTTGTGTACTTAATGCTTGATTCATCTTTGTGAACCTTAGAATATAATTACCTGAGTAGTTGTAAGCTAAACCATCCAAAGAGTGCCTTAGATTAAGAGTTTATCATCCCTAGTGGGTTTGTAGACGAGACCCTTTGGTAAGTTCAAAGAGTTAGGGAGAAACGCATACCCTGCAACTTTAGACACACAACGCAACTAAGAATAAGACGTGACAACTCAACCATCAATAGGAGATAATTAAGGAGTAGTACAACCTAAGTAAACACATCTTTAAACTATCATACGAGCACACATTAATTAGACATAGACTCCCACAACCTTAGTTTAGATAATTAGATAATAGTAGAGTAATCGGTAGAAATACCAACCCCCCAAATCCAATACCCGAGATTCGTACCTTTCCATTTCATAAAATATAAAAATACAAAAATAATCTTCCTCAACCTTAACCTTAGCGTAGTAACTCCTTACTAGCATTCCTATTCCCCTAGAGAACGATATCAATACCCGTGACTTACCCTAATTACTACACTACAACGATTAGGTTCACTGCCTAGGGTGTTATAAAACTTGCTCGAAGAAAAGGAAGTTTCCTTGACCCCGAACGACGCGTGTAGCGTTATCAAGTTTTTGGCGCCGCTGCCGGGGAATAGAATAACTAGTTAGTAGTCCACCTCGTTTAGGTTCTTTGCTTGATTCCTATCAAGTAATTTTTTCTCAATTTTAGCTTTCTCTTAGTCTATCCCCCTTCTTAGTGACCTTTGTTCATAATCTTATCACTTTTCATCATGGAAGGTGATAACCAACCACCACTCATCAACCCATCACCAAATGACCCGCCAAGAGCCCGTACTCTTGGTGAATACTCGAGACCAAGCCACCTAGGCTATAGGAACACCATTGAGCTTCCCGACCAAGCCCAAACTACGGCCCTGCGATCCGACACCATCCGGTTGGTGCAAAACGGATGTGCATTCCATGGACTTCGTTCCGAAGATCCAAATCAGCATCTGAGGGATTTCCTCAAAATCGTCGATTCCATCGACCTTTATGCTACTACCCGGGAGACCACGCGCCTGCGTCTCTTCCAATTCTCTCTACGGGACCAAGCTAGTAATTGGCTTGAGCGACTTCCCGCCGGCTCCATCTCAAGTTGAGCGACTTCCCACCGGGGAGAACCACTAAGCTTAGGAATGACATCTTGATGTTCCAACAACGTCAAGGTGAATCTCTCTACGAAGCATGGACTCGATTCAAGGACTTACTTCATAAAGTCCCTCATCACGGCATTGATCTTTGGCTCTAAGTCCAAATCTTTTATGATCATGTCAACTTCCCCACTAAGCGATCCATTGACCAAGCGGCCGGTGGAAAAGTTAGTGATCTCACCGCAGAAGAATCATGTGGTATAATAGAGGACCTCGCCCTCTATTGCAACGAAAGTTGGGATGACCCCCGTGAGCTGCCCAAAACCGTTAAGGCAATCTCCTTGCCCCCTTCCGACCGTAGGATGATTGAACTTGAAGATCAAGTTAGATTCCTCATGAGTTCCTACAAAAATCCTAAGTCTTCACGACAAGTGAATCAAATCACTCTACCTTGTGAGTTATGCAGTGGTCCCCATGACACTCGTGATTGCAAAAGGCTCCCCGAACAAGCTTTTGCGGACTACGCCTCCATACGTACCGACGGAGCGGGAGAGAAGTGGTACACTTTCAAACCCGAACAAAACAACTTAGGAAACTCATACAACCCCTCATGGAGAAACCACCCTAACCTTAAGTGGAACCAAGACCCAAGCACACCCCAAAGCTCATCTAGTTCGCCTACTAGGTTCAATTCTTCTAATACCGGGAACCCCACTAATCTTGAGGCAATTGCATCTAGATTTTTGTCATCCCAAGAAACTCGATTGAATAAGCTTGAAGCCGATTTTAAGCAAAAACAAAGCGAGATGACAACCAAGCTTGATGCCCTCTTAAAAGCCTTCAATGAGCGGGAAGTTGGAGCACTCCCAAGTGATACCATAAAGAACCCAAAAGTGAATTCGATTGCATCGACTTCATGTTCTAGTTCACCATGGGAGAGTGCACATCCATGCCCCTCCCACCTAACGGTTCACTCGGTAAATGCTATCAAAAAGGGTTCCAAGCCCTTCAAGAGGTCCCAAGGCCCGGCACCTTCGGTAGAGCTTACTCTTGAGAAATCCGTCAGCCAAGAATCCAAACCTAGTTTAAAGGAGGAGTACAAGGAACTCCATCAAGAAAAACCGATTCTTGAAGTCTTAGCTCATGCACCTTATTATAATGCTTTAAAAGAAAAATATGAGTTAGAACTTAGGCTTGGAAAACATGGGTCCGCTTTTGTGCGAAACAACTTACCTAAGAAACTAGACGATCCCGGGCTATTCACTCTTCCGTGTAGACTTGGAACTTCCAAACCACTCGATGCTCTAGCCGATTTAGGATCATGCATCAATCTTGTTCCGTTGTCCCTCCATAGAAGCCTTAACTTAGGTAAAATTGAACCAACGGAAACCATCTTAGGTCTAGCGGACGGTAGTGTAGCACGTCCGGTAGGAATAATAAAGGACATGGTAGTACACGTAGGAGAGTTGACTCTTTTGGCCGACTTTCATGTGCTAGACATGAATAAGGACCCGACATGCCCATTACTAGTTGGAAGAGGATTTTTAGCTACCGCTAGTGCCATCATCGATTGTAAGATGTCCAAAATAGTGGTAGGGGAGGGGAGTGCTAGATCCGTTTACGATGTTAAAAAGCATACATACTACAAGGATGAGGAAGTCCCACAAGAGATAGGGTTGGATAGAGAGCCTTCTAGATATGGACCTTGGATTGATAAGAACATCATAGGCCCCCAAAGACCTTTTTACCTAGATAAAGCCTTCGCTAGTGCAGCAACTTTCCAAGAAAAAGAAATGGCTAGGGACATGGAAGTGAACCCGTTCGAGGACGCCTTAGTATTTAGGAAGATGACCGAGTTCCTATGAAGCTTGCCCGTTAACCTTGTCATGAATAAGTGGAAAGTTGAGAAATCTGAACACAAGTGGGATTGGGATAGACCGCCTAGTGATGGTAATGGAGAGTGGCACATTAGGATACAAATCTATGATCCCGATGGTGAGAAGTTTGAAAAGACATATTTAACCGAACGTACTAGTAGGAACTTGAATGATAAGTTTGATCCTTACGACATTGTTGAGGATAGACTTACGTATATCGGTACGTAGGAGCACGACTATGAGTCTAGCTACAAGACTCTTAAATAAAGAAAAGCGCTTCGTGGGAGGCAACCCATGCATAATTGTTTGCTTGTTAGTGTCATATATATTTTATTAATTGTTTATCCTCATGTTTAAATTTGTAAAAATGCTTTATTTTGTTTTTAACCTCGTCTTAATTGCATATAAAGGTATTTTACATAAAGGATAAGTGTAGGGAGGATTACACACGTTTTCAAAAGAAACGTAAATATGAGAGTAACAATTAACTAAAAGATATTTATGTTTGTTTGTTCGAGTCAAATGCTTGTATCGAGTCATAATGGATGTTTTGCAGAAATTTTTCCAGATTCTAAAGATGTAAATTTTCCAGAATTTTTTCCAGAAAATCGCAGACCAGTTTTTGTCAGGATAACCTGACGGCGTCAGGATTGCAACCTGACGGCGTCAGGAAGGAGTAAAAACATCAGATTATTTTTTTCTCGTTTTCTGAGCTACTTATAAATTTTTGGAATTTTCCAGGTCTTAATTTTCTTAGAAATTCTGTAAACATCCATTCCACAAGCATTATATCCTAGTTTAAATCGAGTCTTATATATATTATTACCGCCGATTTTACGTGAAGGTTTCGTTTGTTTTCTTCAAGTGTGCAGGTTTAATTTATCAAGAAGAAGTTACATAAGATTGAAGGAGCTTTTCACGCAATAACTCTTCTTGAAAAGGATTTAACCACCACTTTACACGGATCCTACCGAGCTGATCAGGGGAGTACTAGTTTCTTTCGTTTTTAATTACCTTCTTTTATCATAACTTTGATACTTTCGGGGAACATTGGGGACAATGTTCAGTTTAAGTGTAGGGAGGGAAAATAAAACGGGAACTTTGAAACTATGCTTATCCTTGACTATTTGCTTTGTCCAATTATGATTGTGTAATAAACCATGAGAAAATGTCGGTTAGGGTAATTTTGGCACCAAATTTAAAATTTTTCATGACATATAGGAGTGGGCCATTAGTCTTAACAAAAGCGTCTCATGGATAGGAAGTTGCATGACTAGCACAAAAACCCTTTACCACCCAAATTCCACCAAAATGTGAGGATCGCCCTTAGATTAGTAGGAATTAAAAGCATTCATCTTCAATGCTTAGAGTGTGAACCGGTAGTATATTAGATTCTAGAACTTGTTTTGTGATGCATTCCGAGATCGCAAGTGAGAATACACTTGTGTAGTTAGGAATAACTAAATGATAAGAGGCATTAAGATAACCCTTGTTTGATACCTGTAATATAATTACTTCTTCCATATCGGTTGAGTAATTCCCCCACACCCTTTGCGTTTTACTCATCTTTAGTACACGATACCCCTAGTTAACCCCTCAGAGCCTATCCTTTTCGCGGTTCTCGTGATGTTTCGGTTTTTCCGGAATATCAATGAAGAGCATTGTTTACACCCCTCCCCCAAATATACACCCAAATCGCCTTAGCCTACCCCTTATGCACTCACTTTTAGTGCAAATGTTTGTTATCACCCCAAACCCTTAGTTCAATTATCTAGTTGCTTGCATAAGTTGCTAAGTCGAGTCATACCCTTTGTATACAGTTTTGGGACGATTGGGATTCATGGGAAAAGTTAAAGTTTATGAAATGACGGGAAGGGAACGTTAAATTCAAATTCCCTTTGTTTGCATAATAATATACCCCAAGTGTTTTGATCTTTTCAAATCGGGTCAAATTAGTGTTAGAGTAATAAAAACTCAAGTGTAGGGATATGCCTATAAATCCCTAGTATTTTGATGTTATCTTAGAGGATGGTAGAGTAAAAGTGTATGAAAAAAAAAAAAAAAAAAAAAAAAAAAAAAAAAAAAAAAAGTGATTAAAAAAAAAAAAAAAAAAAAAAGAAAAAAAAAAAAAAAAAAAAAAAAAACATACGGGCTACCATCCTACATCTATCCTTTAAATTTATGTTTGTTTATTTCCGTTACCTAGAGTTTTAGAGTGTCGAGTCTTGGCTTAGCAACGCCATTCTTCATATGCATTTAACATAGGGATTTTTGACTTGCCACCACTAAATAGCCTATCCCACCAAACCCTTTGTTTCCCTACCGTAAGCCTAACATTACAACCCTTTAAAAGACCTCTTTGACAGTCTTTCCTAGGTGCTTACGCCAAAGCGATGGAGGTTTGATCTATTCTCAAGCCTATGGTAATCTATGTACTAGGACCGGTTAATGAGTGTTTATCTTCCATTTCCTATCTGTTATATTTCATATATACACCCGAGAGAGATGTGAGTATCCAAACACCCCATGTGAGGTGCTAGTATGTAATTTCCGTGCTTGTTATGACTTTTGCGGGGCTTATATGTTATGTGGACCGTTTTGAATTAATGCTTCATGACCCCTAACTTATAAATTAATTGGTTAAAAGCACATTTGCTTGAGGACAAGCAAATAACAAGTGTAGGGATATTTGATAAGGTTTTAAAAGGTACCATTTTGAGGGGTCGTTTTAGTCCTTATTTGATCACTTTTGTATCCGTTATTGCTTAATATCGTTCATTTTCACTTTTTAGGTCTCTTGAAGGCAAAATGCTGGAATGCCACTAATTTGGACGAAAAGGCGCGAATATATGAAGAAAATGGCCAAAGTCAAAATCGAGACACTCACAGTTGCTGAAATTAGAAGGCGACGGCGTCAGGTGCTAATTGCGACGCCGTCCGAGGATTTTTGTGACGGTTCAGAACCCAAAACTCGTATTTTCAAGTGACGACGTCCAGTTGTAAAAGAGTAGGCCGTCGCTACTCAGACGGCCTAGATGCAATCCAGACGACGTCAGAAGCTGAAGAGGACGGCGTCACGGACATAAGGTGACGCCGTCGCATGGTTAAAGTGGCCAAGACGAAACCCTAATGACGGCGACACGACGGCGTCACGAAACATAAGGTGACGCCGTCGCATATGTAATCTTATATATAGAATCCAAATTTTTCAGTTTTTAAGAGAGTCTTTTGGAGTGAAAACCTAAAACCGAACGTAAGGTGTCTTGTACAGTATTTTAGGGTTTGAAACCCTATCTTACATCAAGATAAGTATTTACTTCATTAATTCAATTATGTCTTTGATTATTTTTGTGTATGCTTGCATGTTTTCCATGTCCGGCTAATTTATTTGTGTGTTTGCTTAGGAAGTATGAAACTTAATTATTGAATATTGATTGGTTGTTTCTTATCTTAGTTGATTAATGATCTAGTAATGCGATAGGTCATTCGTTGTGTACTTAATGCTTGATTCATCTTTGTGAACCTTAGAATATAATTACCTGAGTAGTTGTAAGCTAAACCATCCAAAGAGTGCCTTAGAGTAAGAGTTTATCATCCCTAGTGGGTTTGTAGACGAGACCCTTTGGTAAGTTCAAAGAGTTAGGGAGAAACGCATACCCTGCAACTTTAGACACACAACGCAACTAAGAATAAGACGTGACAACTCAACCATCAATAGGAGATAATTAAGGAGTAGTACAACCTAAGTAAACACATCTTTAAACTATCATACGAGCACACATTAATTAGACATAGACTCCCACAACCTTAGTTTAGATAATTAGATAATAGTAGAGTAATCGGTAGAAATACCAACCCCCCAAATCCAATACCCGAGATTCGTACCTTTCCATTTCATAAAATATAAAAATACAAAAATAATCTTCCTCAACCTTAACCTTAGCGTAGTAACTCCTTACTAGCATTCCTATTCCCCTAGAGAACGATATCAATACCCGTGGCTTACCCTAATTACTACACTACAACGATTAGGTTCACTGCCTAGGGTGTTATAAAACTTGCTCGAAGAAAAGGAAGTTTCCTTGACCCCGAACGACGCGTGTAGCGTTATCACTTCTATTCAACGATCGTTGTCAAGATCAACTCCTTTTAGTGACACCATCTTTAGAATTTTTCAGAAAAGCCTCCTATGCATAAACCTTCAGTTGTTACAACTTGAGGAAATGGATAAGAAGGATTTATCTAACCTTAGGCATCATGATCAAAAAGACCTAGTTTTTAAGAACATGAAACCTAAACCCAAACAAGATTGTGAGATGGTTGAAGCTAAAATACCTAGTTGCGTGTGTGGGATAGATTTCAAACATTTAGGAGATCTAGATATAATGGAGAAAAAGGTGGAAACTCCAAGCCCACAAGCCCTACTATCACTTGAGGAACACACATCACCTATAACTTACCCGGAAGAAGTAGAAGAGACTATAGGAGCCCCGATTGATAGAGAACCTTTGGACCAAACGCCACTAGAGAATGTAGGTTTAGATGCTTGTTGTCATGACCTCTCTCTTAGTCCTAGGGAAGTTCTTAATTTTGATGAACCGGAGCCTCAACCAAAAACCTTACCCAATGTTCCGTCTTTAGATGTGAATCTTGGAATTGAATTAGGCCCCAATCTACCCATCAAAATTGATAGTCCGGGTAGTTGCTTGATAAAGGTGGTAGATTCTAGGCCATGTAGAGTGGAAGCTAATATAAGAGTAACCCATGACCTTACACACTTATATCACCCATTCATGGTTGATAACAAGAAACATTATGGGTTTAAACCGGGTTTATTAGGTCAAGATGGATCCTTAACTAAGAATCTTTTGAAGTTGATAGAAGATGATCCATTTTTAGGAGAGAGATTTGATTCACCCGCTACACCAATTGAATTAGGTAAGGTTATAATGAATGGAGCACACTCCTTTGAGCACATAAATCACCCATCACCCTCTCCTCACGTATTAAATTTCCACCCTAAGGGTGTGTATCGCTACTATCACCCGCACTTAAACTTAAGTGTAGGGAAAAATTCCCCTTTATCTGTTAAATAAGGGTAGAGTCAGGCTCGTGACTCGAACAAAAACAAGCGCTTCTTGGGAGGCAACCCATGTGTATTTGTTTTTCATTTTCATTTGTGTGTCGTATATCTTTTATTAATTGTTTATTCTCATGTTTGAGTTTGTAAAAATGCTTTATTTTGTCTTTAACCTCGTCTTAATTACATATAAAGGTATTTTACATAAGGGATAAGTGTAGGGAGGATTACACACATTTTCAAAAGAAGCGTGAACATGAGAATTACAATTATTTAAAAGATATACATGTGTGTTTGTTCGAGTCAAATGCTTGTGTCGATTTATAATGGATGTTATTGCAGGAAATTTTTCCAGATTTTAAAGATAAAAATTTTCCAGAATTTTTTCCAGAAAATCGCAGACCAGTTTCTGTCATGATAACCTGATGGCGTCAGGGTCGCAACCTGACGGCGTCAGGAGGAGTAGAAACTGCTTCCTACTCTTTCTCGTTTTATGTGCTACTTAAAAATTTTTGGAATTTTCCAGGTCTTAATTTTCTAGAAAATCTGCAAACATCCATTCCACAAGCATTATATCTTAGTTTAAATCGAGTCTTATATATATTATTACCGCCGATTTTACACGAAGGTTTCCTTTGTTTTCTTCAAGTGTGCAGGTTTAATTTATCAAGAAGAAGTTACATAAGATTGGAAGGAGTTTTTCACGCATAAATTCTTCTTGGAAAGGATTTAACCACTACTTCACACATGGATCCTACCGAGCTAATCAGGGGAGTACTAGTTTCTTTCATTTTTTAATTACCTTCCATTATCATAACTTTGATACTTTCGGGGAACATTGGGGACAATGTTCAGTTTAAGTGTAGGGAGGAAAAATAAAACGAGAACTTTGAAACTATGCTTATCCTTGAATATTTGCTTTCTCCAATTGTATTTGTGTAATAAACCATGAGAAAATGTCGGTTAGGGTAATTTTGGCACCAAATTTAAAATTTTTCATGACATATAGGAGTGGGCCATTAGTCTTAACAAAAGCGTCTCACGGATAGGAAGTTGCATGACTAGCACAAAAAAACCCTTTACCACCTAAATTCCACCCAAAATGTGAGGATCGCCCTTAGATTAGTAGGAATTAAAAGCATTCATCTTCAACGCTTAGAGTGTGAACCGGTAGTATATTAGATTCTAGAACTTGTTTTGTGATGCATTCCGAGATCGCAAGTAAGACTACACTTGTGTAGTTAGGAATAACTAAATGATAAGAGGCACTAGGATAACCCTTGTTTGATACCCGTAATATAATTACTTCTTCCCCATTGGTTGAGTAATTCCCCCACACCCTTTGCGTTGTACTCTGTTAGGTCACTAGTTTTACAAACACAAGTAATATAGAAAGAGATAAGGTGATTGAACAAGATTCAAGCACACACACACGAAATACAAGACCGGTTATGCGTAGATGTATGTAAAAGAAAAGAACTTGAACAACCAACCCTCAAATGAGGGTTTACAAGAGTATTTATAGGAGGAAAGCTAGGGCAACACTCCTAGTTTCCATCCTTTCTTATATGGGCTTGGGCCTAAGCTCATGGGCCTTCTACATAAGCTTAAGGCTAATAACAAACATAAAGGCCATAATAAAGCTAACTATTACATATTAATTACTAACACTTGATTATGGTTTAGGAGTGATTCCAACAATCTCCCCCTCAAGTGTTGGTGATGAACGGTGAAGGCGTTGATGTAATAGTAGCTCTGACGTCTTCTGACATTCTTCTTTCTTGTGAGAGGAATTGCCTTGATTCGAACAATCTCCCCAGTGTAGAGAGATAGTTATCTTTGAACAGTTATGCTTTGACGTCATCTTTAACTTTGTTCTTTGATCATTGTTCTTTGTGGTGAAAGTGATAGTATGTTGTTGTCTGCATCAAGTCTGCCTCAGGTCAGCTTCGCTGCTCCTGTGTCTCCACGTCATTCTTCAACATGCTCACACGCTCTTTGATGTTGGAATTCAATACTGATGAAGTTCTCTAAGTCTTTAACTTTGTAGATTCTTTGGTTTGACGAAGAATCATTCTGACGGTTGTGTTGCTTTTGAATAGAACTTCCATTAGTGATGATGTTGGCGTGAGCATGAGAAGAATCAGCACGATCATCCTGCTCTCGACCTTCCATAAGAAGAAAACATTTCAAACGGTTAGTAATAAGCAGGATCCGGCACTTACAAGTTTGAACTTCGAGAGTGTTAACAGCATAGTGTGAAAACACAACTCTAATTCTTACAAAGGCCATTCCTGAACTAGAGTCCCACAAGTGAGATAACACGATGTACTGAAGTACATCTACAGTTCAGATGAGTCGCTGAGGTACACCGTAGCATCACCTCACAACTGTAGACCATTTGAGACACACTGCGCGTAATCCACGGGGAGTTACCGAAGTGACCTGCTGTCAGGGCTGTTTGATGTTGACCCTGGCAGGAGTTTCCATTCAATCACTGAGGATCACAGATGTGAACCTCTCATAAATGTTCTCGACAGATTGCTAAGATCTGTGAAGGACTCGATATGAACCACTGATAATCTTATTTGGTGATCGTCAAGTGATAAAATGTCAAGTGTTCCTAAGAGATCTTTTGATGAATCTCGTGGCTCTAGACTCAATAGTGCGTTTTGGTTTTCCTGAGCGGAGACTAGGGAGAGGGTCTCCTTCTTCAATACCAGCGATCTCTAAGAGAAAGCCAATAGTTTACGTAGGGTTCCCTGTGAGAATGAAACAAGCTTCTGTTGAGAGAAACTTGAGTGGCTAAGAAGGTTTAGTGCATGCGTCACTGGGTCCATGACAACTTTTAATCTTCAATACCGGTGTCACTAAGTGACAACCAGTAGCATATGAATTGAACCCGGTGTCTGCCCTAAGTTGAGTAATCTGGAGGGCTATTTCTTTTCACCCTTTACTTTTCATTTCTTTTTTATTCTTCAACTCCTTCTTTCTTCGATTCTCATTTTCTCCTTTTTTACAATCATTCCTAAGGACTTCTAACACTAACTAATGGTAGTGTCCTTGGGTAGATCCCTCTGGCTCTAGCGGATCATAGGACGGTTATTCCTAACCTTAGTCACCTTATAACTCCATGACTAATCTATGTTGCCATTAAAACCACTGTTTATGAAAAATCTCTCAAATGGTTTGTAAATGAAAAACATGTTTAAACCACTGTGAGAGATAAGGTTTTGCATAAATACTCCCCCTCCACATGTGCTTAATAGTTTTAACGGTTAAATGCACAGTGAGGAAAGAGCGCGCACATTTTGAATTGATCCACTCGAGATATACAATCCCCCGCGAGACACGGTTACATTGCGTAGTTAAAGAGTTACATTGTCAGCTTTTAGGTGACAACTAGCTCTAATAACTACCTTGAAGGTGTAGACAAATCTCGAAAGGTTTTCATACCCGTCAGAGTTCATGTCTACCAAGAGTTTCTCGAATGGTACTTTCTACTTGGACAAGTCCTTTGCGAGACACGTTTACATTACTAGCTAACTAGCTTGAAATTATTACCCGTCTAGGACAAGTCTTTTCGAGTTGCAAACAGTTTAGTACAGTCAATTCGTTGGTTAAGTCTGAGGTACACAGATTCATTTGAATTTTGCACAACATATTTCTTATCACACAATTTTCTCCCCCTCAAAAATGGCATATGAAAATGTTATTTTTGAAACGTTTGAGAATAAATATGACCATTTCGAGTGTTGCGGGAAGAGTGACCACTGTGAACAATTTGTGAACAAAGTTTAATTCAAATACTCCCCCTCAACAAGTGATATAAACGGTTGAGGTTTTGAAAATCATACGGGGGAGTACTTGTTCTTTTGAGCAAAACCTTGAATAATGAAAGGTTTGATAGGTTTTACTCAAAAGTAAGAAGCTTTCGCTTCTTTTATAAGGATTGTGGCACTGAAGCGTACCACATGGTCCTTTCTTGACAATTACGGGTTGTACACTGTTATGTGTGCACAAGCCATAGACATATATAATCACACATCCAAATTTGTAATGAAAGAACCAATTCAAGGGGTACCAGGAAGTGCAGTGATGTTCCCAGGAGTGCGCAAAGGGCGTTGAAAGCCGGTTATGTTAATCCTGGGTCGACCACCAACATAGCTCTCCAATCGTCTGAACTGATCCCTTCTGAACAACCTTTCATCAATCATTGTGATGATTCGTCTCACATCCCTCCTTTCCTGAGAATTCCAGCGCTTAGGAGACCTAATTTTCTGGCGTATATCCTTCAACCTGTACGCCAATCCGTCCCTAACCAGCTTCAAAGTATGATCTCCGAATTTCTGAAGATCACTACACGCCATTAAGCAGTTTCTTTGAAGTTCACTACGGTAAACAACTCCGAAAGGTTTACTGATGAGCGTATATTGAGATTGCTGATTGACGTCGGGAAGATCAAGCGTTGGAGGAGTGAGGTTGACACACGTCTGATAAGATTCCACAGCCAGCTGGATATCTTCTACACGTTCATTGATCACGATGCGTCTAATGAAGATGAGAAGTGACTTGATAAATTCGCGTTGAACTTCAGTCGAGAATTGTCTCATACGACCCTGTACTTTGGCAAGGTACATGTCTTCGATGTCGTTGAGGGACAAATTCTCAAAGTCAGCTTCGGAGAATGCATAGTCCTGTTCATCTTGTCGTTTGACTATGATATTCTTCAAGAAGGTGTAGTCCCACTTTGACTTGAGATCAACGTGTTTGATGGCCACGATGTCCTTAGAACTGTACACTGCGTGTTGAGACTTCTGAACCAGGCAGCTTCTGTAGTAGATTCTTCGGCGTTCAGGCCAATGATGAATCCCATACAATGCATCTCGGTCGTATGCTTGCACATTGTCAGAAAACAAGCGATTTGCACGTTCCTCGATAGCTATGCAGTTTGAGTAAATAGCCGCTGGGAATGGAAGAGTCAACGATGTAGCGTATTTTCGCGAACCATCACTACCGTGTAAGAGAAAATCCATGTCTTTGTTAAAGAAGTATCGGAAGGGAATCCGTGGTTCATCTGTTTGGCCAATGGTCGGTAGGGGTTTGGTCCAATCGGTGTAGTATGGAGGGTTGTCCCTTTTTGTAAAGGCAATGTTTGCTTCCGGATTGAGCCAATCCATGTTGTTAGACATAGCTCGAGCGATGTTCTCAAGATGATATTCGACCTCGAGGACGCTTTCAGAGCTGTCTTTTAGAAGTTGAAACGCTTCATTCTTGATTCGCTTCAACTCAGATTTCGTCATTTTCTTCACATGGAACTTTTCTTGCAAAAGTTTTGCGTGCTCCAATGTAGAACCGTCTACCAAATTCTGACCTTCATCAGGGTAGGGAGTTTGATTGACAAGTGTGGAGAACCATTCAAACTCTTCGGTTTTATCGTCATCTAGCCATGATACGACTTCAGGCTGAGTCGTCTTCTTCTTCTTTTTGGAAGGCCTTGATGATGATTCTGGTTTCTGCACTTGTTTGGGTGAGGTGGGTTGTTGTAAGGGCTCAAGGACCTCTTCATCGTCACCACCCGTATACTCAAAGTAATCACCTGTTTTTTGAGTCATGGGTGGTAACTCGGAATTGTCCCGAGGTTTATCAGTAGAAGACCGAGGTGGAGGAGACTTTTGTTGAGAAGAAGTCCGTTGTGGAGGAGGTGGCATCGAAGAAGATTCACCAGACTGTTTCTGACGTTTAGGTGCAGAGTCCTTGTCTTTATCCTTATCTTCATCGTTTCTAGGACGTTTCAACTTTTCTGCCTCAAATCTACAAGCTTCTTGAAGTTGGTAGTCTAGCAGTGCTTGATACAATTTTGCTTCTTCAGAGTTGAGCATTGCAGATCGTGGCGACATTTGTGTGACAAGCTTAGCCACCAATTCATTATCCGAGAAAACTACAGGATCAGATGGATTGATTGTGACGGTTAAAGGTGTTGATCGAATAGTTTGCTTGGCGATCTGCATCAGATTCGTGTAGCCTTCGATCATTTTGTTCATTTCCTCCTGACGATGACTTCTCATGAATTCCTGAATAACTCCCCTTTCTTTCTGCATCTTGTCAATCTCATCATGTAAGTAGTGCATTTGGTCAGCATACCAATTCAGTTTTCTGTGGAGCATGTCCTTCTTTCTAACTTGTTTGACAGCTTTCACAATTCTTTCATGTGTTTGAGAAATCCAAGATCGAGGTGGTTTCTTTACTGATTTGGATGATGATCTGGTTGATTTCTTGGATGGTTGTTTTGATGCGTGAGAAGAAGAATATGATGATGATGAGATATGAGGAGACTCTGGGTCCTTTGGCGGTTCAGAAGTTTCCTTTTGTGTACGTGTCGGACTATCCAGAAGAAACATGTCATAATCAGCATCTTTATCTTTCTTCTTCTTGTCAGTTTCTGGATTCTCAAAGTCATACACTATAGTATCTTCCACAGGCGGTTGTTGTTGCACAAGAGTGGTGGTACCAGCTCCCTTATCGGGTCGATTAACCGCATCAGGAGTTGGTTCGGAGTGGGCTGCACCACTTGATCCTCTGCGACCACCCATTTGATCTTTTACAAACACTTCAGCCTTGTGTTGATGTCTAAGTCGTTTGACTTTCTTCTTGTACTCAATTTCCGGTGGCTCTTCAACATTTTCACTTTCAGAGCTTTCATCAAATGTCTCAAGTACAGGAGTCTTCCCTTTACTTTTGTCAGCTTGAGGACTTGGAGGTTTTGGAATGTCTGAGACATCTTGTGCAGTTTCAGAATAATGAATCTCCTCGTCTGATTCTGTTCCTTCAGAACTTTCGTCAAAAAGCTTTCTTGGAGGTTCAGGTGTAGAAGATGGAATAGGAGTAGCTTCCTGAGAGTGAACTTTCTTCTTAGGAGTAGGTTTCCTCTTTGGAATAGGTTTCCTCTTTGGAACATTCCTCTGACTATCTGTACTTGTGGCACTTCCAGCACTGCCTCTTCTGGTCCTTCGAGTACGTGTCCCAGAAGCCTTTTCATCAAGATGTCCAACTTTACCTTCTTTACCGGCTATCCGATACCTTTTGTACGTTTCCAGCTTTTGGATTTCCTCTGTAAGAAGGTGATCGGGTAATTCAGCTCCCTGTTTCTTCGTAGATGTTTCTTTGATTCTGACAGATAGAATGTGCTCAGTCTGGATGTCATGATTATCCGGGTCATTGATTCTCTTGGGGATATCAGGATGAAGTCCAAGAGCTCTCTGAATCAACAGCTTGGTGTATCTGACATAGGGAATTTTGTTGCCAAGCTTCTTCTGAAACAGCATCATGTCTTCCCAAAGCAGTGCTTCGATTATGATGTCCTTCTTGTTGATCAGTGACCAGAAAATCTGCAGTTCCATGAGCTTGGGATGCTCATATCCACTGTCACGACCCGAGACTGATTTGGTGATGATAATATAGAGTGTCCTCCATGGTTGAGGAATATTCTTCAGATCCACAAGAGAGTGCTTAGTAATGATTCATGTAGCTTCATCATAACCAATATCTATCAAGAATTGCATGACAGTCTGTTCAGTAGGGGTGGCAAAGAAGTCGGTTGGAGCAATGTCTGGAATGATGAGAACATCTCGTAAGTCATCAGGAGTGATAGTGACTTGTTTGTGATTAAGAGTCACATTCATAGCATTTTGACTAGTGATCCTCTGCATGGAATCCCAGAATTGTTGAATGTAAACCTCTGGAACTGTGGCAGAGTGTGAGAGCATGTTTTGGTAGGGATGATTCCTGAGAATATCCACTGCAATGAGACAAGAAGATTCTGAGCATGTGAGTGTGTCAAAGTCAACCCTAAGGTTGTTCTTTCCAAGCTTTCTCGGATATCCATTTGGGAAGATATCAGCAATTGTAAGAACTTCTTGTGCATCCACGGTCATTTGTTCAGCCATATCTTTATCTGAAATAACATTAGCCAAAAGAACCAACATATCGAAAGACATAATGTTAGTCAACAGAAGGTTTTATTGTCTAGTTATTGAATGAGTAGTGTTAATGATTGTTACGAGTCCTAAGTCACTTGTTTGTCCAATAGTCTAATGATGCTTAGAAACATTTCGTGAGTTAGTTAACTTTAAGGTTTTAAAGTTTATGTTATCACTTATATTTCACAACATATCAAACGTTTTAAGGTTTATTAGTGACATAATTGGATTCGTGACGTTATGATAAGTTTAATAACAAGTTTGTATACGTAACAATTCATTATGAAGGTCAATCCAGGCTTATGCGTAGCAATGACAAAGTTATGTGTAAGCAATTGTGTTATACGCGTAGTTATAAGCTTATGCGTAGGATCCCATCTTACGCGTAGAAAATGTTACGCGTAGGAAAAGGGACCTTACGCGTAGAGCTTACGCGTAGGCGTATAAAAAATCTTACGCGTAAGGCTTACTCGTAAGAGTAGACCTTATACGTAGAGGAACTGTTTACGCATATCCTTCACAGGATACGCATAGTCCCACTGTAGAACCTTACGCGTAGGCATAACTGACTACGCGTAGGGTAGTCCTTATGCGTAGAAATGCAATTGACCTTGATTCTGAATTTTAAGCGTAGCAAGCCTGAAATAAGTTCATCAAGTCATTATCATTAACACAATACTTCATTTTAACAACAATTTATGGCAAGAACAATTATGGAACAGTTATGCGTAGAAAGTCATACGCGTAGGTCAAAACCCTAAGGGTTGAGATTTACGCGTATCACTTTTAGCCATGGAATTTGCACCATACTAATTCTGGTAGTTCTAAGATATGTTGAGAGTCTATAAGCCAAGTTATAACACTTAGTTTGTTGAGAATCAAAAATACCCAAAAGTCATGAACATTAAACCCTAATTTCAAATTGTTAGCCAATTCGTGTTTCTGGGTGGTTAGAAACCTTGGAAATCATCAATTCAACAACACAAGAGCATAACCCAACAATCTTTTTGACCAAAACACTTCACATTCAAAAATACCCAATTCGACTCATAAACCCTAATTTTCAAAATTCTTCAATTCGTGTTTCAGGGTGGGTTTTGATGGTTAAAATGGTATCAACAATGTATTAGGAATGTTTTGACACAAACCATTTAACCACAAACACACTCACACTGATTGTGTGTTCATACGCATACGCGTAGGGCACATAATCACTCGAAAAACACTTTTTAGCCGTTGGATGTCCATGAAATTAAAAACCTTAGCTTAAAATCATGTCATAAACATAAAACAACTTACAAAGTGGTGATCAAATGCACGGATTTCTCGATTAAATATTAGGCGTAGGATGGTTTTTAGGTTTTTAGTAATAAATGAGATGTGAAGGTTAGGTGAGGGTGTTTTATTTAAAATAACTTTAAGGTTTTGACAGTTTTGGTCCCTCCACCTTTTCCTTTTTCAAACAAAGCCTTCCATTTTGGTTACCAAACAAAGGTTTTAAGAAACAAACATGACGACACTCCCCCTTGACTTGAAAAAATAATGAACGGTTATTAATTTTAGTCCGAGGAGTGTTATTGAACCAGAAAATTCATCACCATTGTCAAAAGAAACAACCGAGATATGATAACATGCAAGTACTCAGATGTTTTGAAACGGTTAAGATAATTTTCTCCCCCTCAACACTTGATCGGAAAAATACTAAATTTTGAAAGATTAAAGTGTTGACGGAAGAAATGTACTTGCCATGTTAAAAAGGTAGATTAGAAGAATATTTTTGTTGTTTTATCAGATTTTATATTTTTGTATTTTGTTTTTGAAAAAATTATTTACAAAAGAGAGTTTTGGTGTTTGACAGGTTTTTAAGACTGTTTTAGGAGGTCATCCAATTCCTCTTGAGTCAAACACCTCATACCAATCCGGTGGACCAACTCATTAAACCTAGCGGGAGGCAAGGCTTTGGAGAGCAGATCTGCCAATTGATATTCAGTACCCACAAAGTATAATTCAACGGTACCCTGTTCCACGTGGTCCTTGATGAAATGATAGCGAAGATCGATGTGCTTTGATTTCGAGTGCTGAACTGAGTTGCACGAGATCGCAATGGCACTCCGATTGTCGCAGTACATCGGGATTCTGTCGAATACGTAACCATAGTCTTTGAGTTGTGTTCTCATCCAGATGACTTGAGCAAAACATGCGGACATGGCTACATATTCTGCTTCGGTTGATGACAGCGATGTACAATCCTGCTTCTTTGATTGCCAAGACACCAGTTTATCACCAAGAAATTGTAGAGCTCCTGAAGTACTTTTCCTTGAGTCTAAGCATCCTGCGTGGTCAGCGTCTGAAAAAGCGATTAGTTCAAAACCAGAATCCTTCGGATACCAGATCCCCAAGTTAATGGTTCCCTTGATGTATCAAAGGATTCTTTTAGCCTCAGAGAGGTGGGTTTCAGTTGGTCGCGACTGATAACGGGAGCATAGATAAACGGCAAAGACAATATCAGGTATGCTAGTTGTTAGATACATGAGAGACCCAATAATACTTTGGTATTTGGTAGGGTCAACTAATTTCCCATGTAAATCAGCATCTAGCTTCTTGGTATGAGCCATTGGTGTGGCATGAGTATCACAGGTTGTCATTCCAAATTTGTTTAACAGTTCAAGGGCATATTTGGACTGACTCAAGAAAATACCACGGGGTGATTGATGAACTTGTAATCCTAGAAAGAATGTAAGTTCACCTATCATGGACATTTCAAAATTTTTCTTCATTAGTTTTGCAAAAGCGATTGAAAACTTTTTATGTGTAGACCCAAAAATGATGTCATCCACGTAAATTTGAACGATTAAGATATGTGCCCCGTGATATTGTATAAAAAGAGTTGGGTCAACCGAACCTTTGGTGAAATTATTAGCAATGAGGAAAGATGATAGCTTATCGTACCATGCCCGAGGGGCTTGTTTGAGACCATAAAGAGCTTTGTTCAGTTTGTATACATGGTTCGGGAACTCAGGATCAACGAATCCATCTGGTTGGCTGACATAGACCGTTTCTTTAAGTTGTCCATTGAGAAACGCCGTTTTGACATCCATTTGAAAGACCGTCATATTCATATGAGCCGCGAACGCGAGAAATATCCGAACAGCCTCAAGACGAGCAACCGGAGCAAAAGATTCTTCAAAGTCTATTCCCTCTTCCTGACGATAACCCTTAGCAACTAGACGTGACTTGTTTCAGATAACGTTCCCTTCAGCATCCAATTTGTTTTTCCAAATCCATTTTAGACCAATGACGTAGACCCCTGTTGGTCTTTCAACCAGTTCCCATACTTCAAGACGTTTGAATTGGTTGAGTTCTTCCTGTATGGATTCAATCCAGTTGTCTTTTGTCATTGCGTCTTTAATGTTTTTAGGCTCAGATTGGCAGACAGTGAGTGCATAAATGCAATGTTCACCGTCTGTGTGAAGACGTTGTCTCGTAACGACTGGTTGATTCGGGTTGCCAATAATGTTAGCCAGAGGATGATCTTTTGTCCATCGGTGTGTAGAGGGTTGATGTTGGTATACATTGTGCAGATTCTGAGGATTCAAATGGTTTGTTGAAGAGTCCGCGACATCTGGTGCAGCAGTCTCATTAGCAAACGGGTTGAAGAACGCATTTGGATCAAAATCTGCAGGTGGGGGTACTTCATTCAGAATACCATCAGCTGGTTCATCATTGTTGGAAGCGGTGTGTTCAACTGTTGTTGTAAAACCCACATTTTCGAAACACGTTAAAAATACCAAAATACCCTTCGAATTTCGAACTCTTGAAAGACGCTGATTATTAAACGTATACATTACAACCATAATTTAAATAATTATATCGTTATCATTCGAAACAAATGAAAGTAATAAGAATTAAAACTTACGCTAAATTAATTTATACGCACAATATCCTTTTACGTAATTATAGAATGGTCCATTCTATTTACTTGATTGGTAGGCCTTCCTTGTTGGTGTATCCTTTATTCACGGTAACAAGATTAAAAACGCATATCACATATTTTATTCCACAAAACCAAAATCACAAAACAACTTCTCAAAGAAACCCTAGCAAGAAAACAAGCGGCTGCATCTTTTTCCATTCATTCTGTCGAGCAAAGGGAGGGCAGAAAAAGGTGTCCTTCGTGGTCCTTGGTAACTCGTGATCGTGGGTAAAGCGCTGGAAAACATACGTGGGTATCTTCTTTTGGTTCGAGGGCCTTGGTGGTTGTTCGGTGGTGTTGATTTCGACCCTTCCTCAATTCATTTTGTCCGTGTTTCTTTCCCGTAATCAAGCTTCAAGGGTAAGCTCTCGACCTCGTTTAATTATTTCTCTTGATTGTTTCTTTCGAATGTATCCTTGAACTTGTTTCGAATCGCCTATCATGCTGGCCATAACCGAATAGATATATGTCACATGGAATAATGAGATTAACATACGAAAAACTTGTTTTGTCTTGGTTGCATTCGTCCCTTGATTCTTGTATGAATCGACCCATGTTAGTACCTCTTATCCTCGTTTGCGA
Organism: Chrysanthemum seticuspe; assembly: GCA_019973895.1. Classification (NCBI taxonomy): domain Eukaryota; kingdom Viridiplantae; phylum Streptophyta; class Magnoliopsida; order Asterales; family Asteraceae; genus Chrysanthemum; species Chrysanthemum seticuspe. The sequence goes on from BPTQ01000002.1 coordinate 64,605,128, forward strand.
TTCCGTCGTCACAACTCATTTATGTTTTAAACTCTTTAAACGTTGAATATGAGCCTGGTCATGCGTGTGATTTTCAACCTAACATATTCACTTAAATGAATTTCAAATGGGTCATGCGTGTTTGAGCTTGGTTTTTGAGACCACCATATAACCTCTTTTAGCAACTTTAAAAGTGAATATGAACCTGAGAAAAATAATGAATAATGCATGAATGCATGCATGGTTATTATGACTTGGTTGAATGTGAGTTTATGTGAATTTGTAAACTACTAAAGGGTGGTCTTTATATGATGTCGAGTGTGTTTTTTTTTTATTATTCGAGCATGAGTCTGTCCTACATTCAAGTTGTATGATGTTGGTGTTAAATGGAGTTTTGGGCTGTGATATCTCGTTGCTAACTGTTAAAGAGTTGGAGAGTTGTAGCATGAAAACAATAAAGGATATGTAAAGCATGTACTTGGTCTTATCTGGGGGATATGTTTAATGGTGATCGCGGGGCAAATGGGTAAGCCGTTTTACATTTTTGATGGGGCGTCAGAAAGACGAGTCGGGTGTCAATCCTAGGATATGATTAATTGGTCGTAAAAGTTAGCCATATGGACCGCGAGCGAGCTTGAATATTGATCGAGCATGTACATGAAAATGAAAAATGAAACATAAATCTGTATATTACTACTTGAGTTATATTTCATGTATTTAAGCTATTTACGTTTCGAACCTTAATATTTGGTAAATGTCTCATGCAAACCCTGAACCTTATAAATTGACATATAAAGCCCTCAAATAGAATATTTATCATAAAAGCTTTAAGTTTACCGTTTATCATTTGTAACCCTTAAGTTTGGCTAATTAATAATTATTACCCTAAAGTATTTATTTCGGTCCATTACTAAAAATGAGAATACGCTTAATAACTCTAAAAAAATATTAATACGATTTAAATAAGCAATAAATCAGTTATGACTTAAATGAGCTAATAAGTATCATACGAATCGTAATCCGTGTAGATTCGTTGGAGAAGACGTGACGTTATTTCTTCGTGCTCACATTTCCATTGGCTTTCATTGCTAAGGTACAGATATTCTGACCTTCTCATCAGGTTTCTCATGAACTCTTTGCTCTCCATTGCTATTGCTATTGACCTTTGATAATTGATCCCTTTAATATTGATTCTTCTTATATTGATTCCCCTTGCTATTGATCCTCTGCTATTGAACCATTGCTATTGAACCCTTGTTATTGAACCTTTGATATTGGACCTCTAATAATTGAACCGTTGATATTGGACTATTGATATTGAATTGTGAACTATTAATATTGAACCTTTGATATTGATTGACCTCCATATTGTATACTTGTACCTATTTCATTGATCTGTCAATTGATACCCGAGCCATTAACTAGGCATGGAGGTTCCATGTCCGTGTCATTGATGCACCAATGGCATGACTCCAGTGTGTACGAGTGATGTTACACACCGTCCCCATTATTGTATTGATTATTGCGCGCTTCAGATATATATTGTATTGGCCACTATTGTATTGCAGGGGGCGTATGGATGCATCCTAGATTTGTATTGTATTGGATTGATATTGATATTGTATTGGTGATGTGGTGCGTGTGTGCAATACACCCCCTCACAGTCTGGGAGCTAGCTACTCCATTGGTTACTGAGGTCTCCCCTCCTATTGTATTGGTATTCCGAGGACACCCCTCCGAATACAATGGCTACTATTGGATATTGGGCTGCTAATGCCACTATTGATTGTATTGTATTGTATTGTTGGCTCGGGATGGATTTCTGACAAACCTTACACTATTGATACACCTACATTGTACCTTCTGTATTCCCAACGCACCAAATTTTGTATTAATTGTCCACTACTCTACACCCTTATGAGACTCACTCTACTACTGAGATACATATTCCATTGCATTGATCTGTCATACTCTTATTCCGTTGCTTCAGACTATCGTTCCCTTCACGTACCGGGTTATTATATGTTTATTGGATTTGATTATGCTATTCATGTTTTATGTGACTACTGATTATCCTACTATGATGTGATTAATATGCGGTTATCTGAGTTACCTTTGTCATCTGATGATATGTGATCTCACTGTTATGTGACCCTCTGATTTTGTCTGGTGACCATGCTAGTGCGTAATCGATAGTTTTGTATGTTTTTCATGTGCACTCCGTTCAGTTAATCTCGTGGACTTTGACTATCCGATAGTGTCTTTATCTGCTTGTTGTTGACCTGCCATATTTGCATTTCTGTTTATGCTACGGTTTGATTGGGTAAATGGTTCAACTTGTGACGTCTGGCTTGTTAATTTGTTTAGTTGCCCTGCTATGTCTTTAATTCATTTAACTATATCGTTTATACTATATTCCTACTTATTACGTGTGACTGCCATGTGTTGACTGCTGTTAGTACTTCCGCTGTCATGATACTAGTTGTGTTTTCAACTAAGGGTTTTTGACCTGTGTGATTGCCATGCTTACTAACTAATTAATTTCTTCCGCTTGCCTTTAGATTTATGTTTGACTTGTATGTCTTCTAATTTCCTGATTTGATTGCATACCATATATGTGTTGTGTGGATACGACGTCTGCTATGTTTGTATATGTTTTGGTACTTGTATACCTGTTTGTATGTGCTTGTATATATGTCATCGATACCTTGCTTTGCTTCGTTCTCCTTGTTATCTGTTTCGTTTGGATATCTGTATAATTGTGTTCTGCAGGATCCTATTTGACTCATTGTTCTCTTTTCGCTGCGACCGTGTTATCAGTTTTCTTATTTCATTTGTATCTCTGATTTCGTTTAGCTTTCGTTTTGTTATATCTGTTCACTGGGATTTTTAAGCTCAGCCGCATTTCTTTTCCTGCGGCAAGTTTTAGGTTGGAAGATGGGCTTTGATGGGCTGGGAGTTGGATTATGTGAGTGGACCGACCCTAGTTTCCCTTTCTTATTTTGGACTGATCTGGGGAGTTATTGTTTTTAGATTTCATTTGGTTTTGGACATATTGGATTTTGTACTTTTCCTTGTAAGTCTTTCGTGTATATGACTTGGTAATTTATTTTATAAGGCTTCCGCTTGTAAAATTTTATTTGTATGTTCTGATATGACACCAGAATGTAACACTTCTACCCTTGTCGGGTTGGGGTGTTACAGTTGTGTTGGAGTCAACTGGTGTAGGTGCATCTTCAACAGTAGTTGTTGTAGCAGGTGTATCAGGTATAGGAATATTATCAGGTTGTGCAGCGGAATCAGCGGATACACCTGGAGCACGTTCATCAATATCGTCACAGAACAGAGGAGCAAATAACCTTTCCATTTGTTGACGAGTTAGCTGGGGGCTTTGTTCAGCTGATGATGGGGGTTGAGGGAAGTTTAAACGGTTGTAACCGGGTTCTAAGCTGATATACTCATAAGCCATTTCCGTGAGTTCATCAAAATGAGCATGAATCGTTTCCATTACCTCCTTAGTTCGACGATTCCAGATTCGGAAACCTTTAGAATTGTCACAGTATCCAATAAAGACTCCAATATCAGCTTTGGCTTTGAGCTTTCCAAAATCATCACGATCATTATTCGGATAGCAAAAAGGGATCCAAATACATGAAAGTGTTTGAGGTTCGGTTTATAGTTGTGGACAAGCTCGAAAGGTGTTTTTTTGTGGCGTTTTGTGATCATAGAACGGTTTTGAGTATAGCATGCAGTAGATACAACTTCTGCCCATAAGTAATCTGGAAGTTTAGCATTGATTAACATTATTCTTGCAGCTTCCACTAACGTTCGGTTTCGTCTTTCAACAACTCCGTTTTGTTCAGGTGTACGTGCAATAGATGTTTGATGCTGAATTCCCACTTTCTCATAGAATTCATGAAGGGTTTTGTTAACAAACTCAGTTCCTTTGTCTGTTCTGATTATCCTGACGGTGTTGCAGAGCTGAACCTGTATTTTTGTGAGAAAGGTGATGATCATTTGTGGAGCTTGGTCTTTGCTTCGAAGAAAGTAGACCCAAGTCCATCGTGAGTAGTCATCAACAATTACTAAGTGTTGGGATATGAAAGTGCTGAAGATATGAAAGTACTGAAGATATGAAAGTACTGTATGCTGCAAAGAACTGGAAGAAGTCAAATAGTCAAAGTACTGCTAAAAACAGAGTCAAAGTACTGCTAGAACAAAAGAACTGTTATATTCGTTTATGGAAAGAATTGTATTCTATGTTTAGATTACTTGTCGTACAAGGTTATCAATTGTAAACCGACTAGGATATCCTTGAGCCTATAAAAGGACTCCTAGATTGGCATTAGAGGTACGATTTCAGAAAAAGAGTTTTAGAGTTTACGAATTAGTGTTTTAGAGAAAAGTTCGATTATCTTAGATTTGTATTAGAGTATCTGCATAATAAGCAGATTTAGAGTTTATAATAAAGTTATTCTTCTTAGCTTTGTTAAGTAAATTCCGCGTACTTGATAAAGATTGCTCAGTGTTTCTTTGTTAATAACTTAGGATTTATCCGAGGTTATTAAACCTTAACAAGCTAGTTAAGTTAGTTTGATTAAAGTATATCGATCCAACAAGTGGTATCAGAGCTTGTGTGGAAACTCTAACTAGGAAGAAACCCTACTTCAACAATATTCAAGATGTCGACTGAAGCTGTTCCACCACCCTCAATCACCTCACTCAGAATTCCAATAATCAAGAAGGGAGAATATGATCTCTGGTGCATGAAGATGAGGCAGTATATTGCCATTACAGACCATGCTTTATGGAATGTAATTGTGAATGGGAATGAAGTAGTTTCAGATCCCATTGTTGTTCCTGGACAACCTACAGCACCAAAGGCAGTCTTACCAGCAGCAACCCTAAGGAATCAAGAGAAGGCTCTAAACATTCTCTTGTCTGCCATTCCAGATGGTCATCTTCTCAAGTTTCATGATGCTAAAGATGCTAAGCAGCTCTGGGCTGCTCTCAAGACCAGATTTGGAGGGAATGAAGCCTCTAAAAAGATGCACAGAAACTTGCTGAAACAACAGTTTGAAACTTTCACAGTAGGAGAAAGAGAGAGTCTTGATGCTACATATGATAGGTTTCAGAATCTCCTCAACATGTTGGAGTTATACAAGGTACAAGTATCAGTTGAGGATGCTAATTTGAAGTTTCTAAGGAGTTTGCCATCTACATGGCATGTGATTGCTACTATGATCAGAGGACAACAAGGATAGGATATTATGGACTTTGATGATCTCTATCATCAACTGAAGGTGTATGAACATGAGATGAGTGGTCAACCAAATTCCAAATCTCATAGTATTGCTTTTCTATCATCTGAAAAGAAGAGCAGTACTTCCAAAAGTACTGCTTCTCCTCAAAGTACTGTTTCTCAAAGTACTGCTGTTTACAATCCCTCATCATATGCTCAGCAGGCCCCATCATCTACCACTTTGCACTCAGATGAAGTTGTGTGCTCTTTCTTTGCACAACAAGCAAGCTTACCTGTCACTTATGAAGAGGATCTAGCACAGATTGAAGAAGATGCACTTGAAGAAATTGATATCAGGTGGCAAGTTGCTATGATCACTGCAAGGATCAAAAAGTACATGAAGAAGACAGGCAAAAGTATTGATTTCAAACCAAAACAAGGAATCACTTTTGACAAATCTCAAATTGAATGCTTCAATTGTCAAAAGACTGGTCACTTTGCAAGGGAGTGCAGGTTTGCTAAGTATCAAGCAAACAGAACTTCTGAGAAGCCTAAACTTGAGCTCAAGGAAATTCCAATAGCTGAAACAAAGGCTTTGGTTGCTCAAGAGAAGTTATCAGAAGTTGACTGGAGTGAAGAGTTTGATGATGAACCAGTGACTTACTGTATGGTAGCAGTGGAAGATGCAGTTGAAGACACAGTGGAAGCATTGGACTGGAGCACTGCTTTTGATGAAGAATCTGAACATGCTGCTTTGGAATCTGATGATGGCTTTGGAGGATTTGATTGGAGCAAAGAAAGTGAAGATGATCCTGTTCTTCTTGCTATGGTGGCTACTTCACCAACTCAGTCTCCTATCTCTGAGGTATGCTCAAACTTTTATGAGTTTTATCTAAAACTGCTTAACAATTATGTGATTGAAAGAGATAATTGTATTAGGGCTAGGTCTGAGGTAGCAGGTTATCAAATCACTTTAGAGTCTATAGAAGCTAAAATCATAACACATGAAAATAATGAAATGGCTTGGGCTGAAAAATATGAACAACAGGATTACCAGTTAAAACTTAGTGAATGGAAACTAAATTGTAAAATTGCTGAAATTGAGAAATTAACTAAGGAAAGAGATGATTTGTTAGCTAAGTTTGCTGCTTGGGGAGAGTCTGGCTTGTCCCATGTTGCTTATGTTGAAAAACAGAGAAGGGCTTACATTAGAACAGGCTTAGGATTTGGAATGGACTTTAGTAACATAGATGAAAACCAACCTAGTGATCAGGATGATGGTGTTTTTGAGGACATAACCACTAGTGATGATGAGCTCATTAACTATGTAGATTCATCTAGTAATGAGGGCTCAGTAAGTGAACCACCTCCTGAATATAAGAAAGACAATGGTTATCATGCTGTTCCTCATCCCATTAGTCATCAACCCTCTAGGCCTGATGTTTCTCGTTATGGAGTAGATAGTCTAGAGTTTAGGAAGAAGCTTGTTGCTCAATCTAGGTCTGAGAAACCCAAAGAAACTATTGAAAATAATGTTCAAAATCAAGCAGTACCTTTAAACCAAAGTACTGCTCAACAAGCAGTACCTTCTGCAAAACCTTTTCAAAACAGTACTGCTAAACCTTTTTGGGATAATTTTGCTCAAAACAGATTTTATCAGTTATCAAGAAAGCAAAATAATTTTGGGCATAGACATAGAAGAAATCACTTTGGTCATATGGGTCAAAAACTGTGTTTTGTGTGTTATAGTCCTACTCACTTAATCAAAGATTGTGACAAACACTCAGAATATCTAAGCAAGTTTCCAAGGAATAAGTCTACCAACCAGAGACCTAGAGAGCACAAACCAGTTTGGACTAATTCAAATAGGGTTAATCACAGAAACTTCACACCAGATCATAGATACCCACATCAGAAAAGACCTTCAGTATCTCACAGTACTTTTCAAAGTACTGCTCATAAACAAGGTACTGATAACCCTACTTGGGATAGAAATTCTAGGAGATCTCACTATCAACCTAGAAGGTATCACTATTCATATAGGGGATCTAGATCACAGGAACCACCTGTTAAAACGGAATGGATTAAAAGGGAAAGTACTGCTGAGAGACATACAGTACGTTCAACAAAAAGTGAATCAGATGTTTTTGTGACACAAGAAAATGCTAAAAATCTGGTGAAAGAGATTTATGTTGAAAAACCAGAGAGTTTTGAAAATCCACATGCTAAAAATCATAAGATAATTTTGGATCATCATTTGAAAGATAGTGGGAATTACATACTCAAAGAATTTGAGTTTGTAACTCCTCAAGGGGAACACAAGTCAGTAATGGCTTGGGTTCCTAAAAGTTTCTAACTCTTTTCTTTGTGTGCAGGGCAATCCAGAAGAGGAGCTTAAAGATCATCTTATTGTGGATAGTGGTTGCTCTGGAAGTATGACAGGCGATAAAGAGATCCTGTCTGATTTTAGAAATATTAGTGGAGGGAAAGTTGCATTTGGGAATGATCCCAATGGAGGAAGGATTACTGGGAAAGGAACAATTAAAGCTGGGAGAATCGATTTTGAGAATGTCAGATATGTGAAGGAACTAAAGTTCAACTTGTTGTCAGTCTCTCAAATTTGTGATAAAAAGCATCCTGTGTTATTCACTGACACAGAATGTCTCATCCTTTCTTCTGACTTCAAACCTGTTGATGATGACTTGGTAGTACTTAGAGTACCAAGGACAAATGATGTGTATAGTTTAGACATGAAGAGTCTACATTCCTATGGAAGAGCTACATGTTTGGTGGCTAAAGCAACATCTGAAGAGGCACATCAATGGCATAGAAGACTGGGCTATGTTAATTTCAAGAACATCAACAAACTGGTCAAAGGCAATTTAGTTAGAGGTTTACCTTCAAAGACTTACAAGAATGATCAATCATGTTTGGCATGCAAGAAGGGTAAACAACACAAAGCTTCCTGCAAGAAGCTTAAGGAAAGAACTATTAGAGAACCATTGGAGCTGTTACATATGGATTTATTTGGACCTGTCTCTGTGGCAAGTTTAAATAAGAAAAAGTACTGTTTGGTTATTACTGATGATTGTAGTAGATTCAGTTGGGTTTTCTTTTTGGGCTTTAAAGATGACACCTTTGATGCTATTCAGACACTGATTATAGCAGTTGAAAACCAATTAAGACTCAAGGTTCGAGGTATTAGATGCGACAATGGAACTGAATTCAAGAACAAGCTTATGGATGACTTTTGTGCTAATAAAGGCATAAAGAGGGAGTTTAGTATTGCTAGAACACCACAGCAAAATGGTGTTGCAGAGAGGAAGAATAGGACTTTGATTGAAGCAGCTAGGACAATGCTAGCAGATTCCCATCTCCCTATTCAATTTTGGGCAGAAGCTGTAAGTACTGCATGCTATGTACTCAGCAGGGTCTCTGTCACCAAACCACAGATGAAGACACCCTATGAATTGCTGATGGGCAATAAACCCAACATTCATTTTATGAAGCCTTTTGGATGCCCTCTTACTATTTTGAACACCATTGATAATCAGGGGAAGTTTGATGGCAAGTCTGAAGAAGGTTACCTATTGGGTTATTGTACTAACAGTAAAGGCTTTAGAGTCTACAACAGAGTTACTAAGAAGATTCAAGATTTTCTTCATGTTGAGTTTTTAGAAGATCAAGACAATGAGAAAGGAAAAGGTCCTGATTGGATGTTTGATCTTGAGATTTTATCTCCTTCGATGAATTATGTTCCTGTTAGAGAAGAAAATCAACCTTTGCACACTAAAGAAGATATTCAATATGTTGTTCATGATGTTCATATTAGACCTGATGATGTTCCTGATAAAGATCATGTGAATCCAAAACAAAGTACTGCTGTTCCTAAGCAAAGGACTGATTCTCCAAAACAAAGTACTGTTGCACCACAATCCTCATTATCTGCAGAGGATCAATCTATTCAAGAGGAACTTAATCAGATGCTTCTTCAAGATGCATTAGCACATTCTTACACTGATGAACAAAGGAGATCTTATGAAGAGGCAAAGAAGAAGAACAAGACTGCAGAGTACTCTCACAGTACTTTGGACAGTACTTTTGACCAAAGTACTGCTGCACCTGTTGACAGTACTTTAGATGATTTGGATGATCCTACCATGCCTGGGTTAGAAGAAACTGATGATGAGCTTGAAGATGAAGGTATTTTCACAGATTCCAATGAAGGTGCTGATTATACTAACTTAGATGATACATATGAAGTTCCACAGTCACCAATCTTACGAATTCATAAGAATCATCCAACTGATCAAATCATTGGTCCTTCTACTTCTGGAGTTATGACAAGACACAAAGCTAAGGGTTTCACAAAACCTCACAATGCTTTACTTAGCTTTGTGTATAAACAAAACAGGCTAAATCATAAGGACCATTAAACCTGCTTATTTACCTGTTTCATCTCTCAAGAGGAACCCAAGAATATTGCTCAAGCTTTGACTAAAGAAAGCTGGGTTGAAGCTATGCAGGAAGAACTTCTTCAATTTAAACTTCAAGAAGTTTGGGTTTTATGTGATCTTCCAGATGGGAAGAGAGTTATTGGAACCAGATGGGTTTTTAGAGTTAAAAGAGATGAAAGAGGCAATGTTATCAAAAACAAGGCAAGGTTAGTTGCTCAGGGTTATAGACAGGAGGAAGGGGTGGATTATGATGAGGTATTTTCTTCTGTGGCAAGGATTGAAGCTATTAGAATATTTCTTGCTTTTGCTTCATATATGGGTTTTCAGGTATACCAGATGGATGTCAAGAGTGCCTTTCTTTATGGTACTATTACAGAAGAGGTGTATGTGAAACAACCTCCAGGTTTTGAAGATCCTAAAAATCCAAACAAAGTCTATAAGGTGGTTAAAGCTCTTTATGGTCTTCATCAGGCACCTAGAGCTTGGTATGAGAGGCTCTCTACATTCTTATTACAACATGGATACAGGAGGGGAGCTATAGACAAGACTTTGTTTATCAAGAAAGACAAGAAGGATATCATGTTAGTTCAAGTGTATGTTGATGATATCATCTTTGGGGCTACCAAACAGTCCATGGTTAAGGAGTTTGAGCAGCTGATGCAGAAGGAGTTTCAAATGAGTTCAATGGGAGAGTTAACATTCTTTTTAGGACTTCAGGTTAAGCAGTCAAAGGAAGGAATTTTCATTAGCCAAGAAAAGTATGTTACAGACATACTTAAGAAGTTTAATTTTGATGATATGAAGGCTGTTACTACACCTATTAAATCTATCAATTCATTGGGTAAAGATGAAGATGGACAGCCTGTTGAAGTCAAGTTATACAGATCTATGATTGGCTCTCTTATGTATCTTACTGCATCAAGGCCTGATATCATGTTTGCAGTTTGTCTATGTGCAAGATATCAAGTCTCACCAAAGATCTCTCACCTAAATGCAGTAAAAAGAATTTTCTGTTATTTGAAACAACAACCTAAGTTGGGGTTGTGGTATCCTAAAGAGTCACCTTTTCACTTAGAAGCTTTTTCAGATAGTGACTATGCAGGTGATAATTATGATAGAAGATCCACAACTGGTGGATGCCAATATCTTAGAAGAATGTTAGTCTCCTGGCAATGCAAGAAGCAGACAATTGCAACAACATCATCTACTGAAGCTGAATATGTAGCTGCTGCAAGTTGTTGTGGTCAAGTTTTGTGGATGCAAAATCAACTCTTGGACTATGGGTTCAACTTTAAGAATACTCCTACCAATATTGATAATGAGAGTACTATTTGTATTGTGAAGAATCCTGTGTATCATTCCAAGACAAAGCATATTCAGATTAGGCATCACTTTATCAGAGATTGCTATGAGCATAGGCTCATTAATGTGGTTAAAGTTCACACGGATGACAATGTAGCTGATTTACTCACAAAAGGTTTTGATGTGTCACGATTCAATCACTTGGTCGTGAGCATTGGAATGATTAACTACTAAGCTATGTTTAAGGGGAGGACTATAAGGTGTTAGGTATAGTCCTGTGTATTGCTTGAGGGGAGGATGCTTGTTTATACTTAGTTTATATGAAGGTATTTGGCAACGTACTGTTTTTCCTGAAAGTACTGCTTGGAAAGTACTGCTTGGGAAAGTACTGCTTATGTGGAAAGTACTGTTTGTCGTATTAAAGTACTGTTCCAACGGTAATATTGATGGGTAATTGGTAGTAACGGTAACTTTCTTATTTAGGCTGTGATTTTTTAAATCCCACCTATAAATAACTACTTTCCGATTTTCCCTCTCATATTATTACTTTACATCTTTTCCATACTTATCTCCCAATCACCATCTCTTTATTATTCGATACAATCTTTATTGTGCTCACTTTTTCAACAATGGCGAATCGTTTAACTGTTTCGAAGCACAATATGGTGGCTAATTTGGACAAGACTGAGGCGAATGTGGCTTTTTATGATATCATTGATTATCTTACTGGATCGCCTATTAGTTATGCTCTTTTAGTTGAGCCGGATATAATTGAACCATGGATTCAAGAATTTTGGGCTAATGCTAGAGATAATATGGAGGAGGATGAATATTATATTAGATCAACAGTTGCTGGACGGACTATTAAGATTACAGAAGCCTCTATTCGAGAAGATTTATTATTTGGAGATGAAGATGGGGCTATTCGATTTGACAAGCAACTGATTTGGGATACTTTTAGGAATCTTGGTTATGAAGGATCTTTGACAGAACAAACATTCAAGAAAGCATTATTCTGTCCTCATTGGAAGTTCTTGATTCATGTACTGCTCCATTGCATAAGTTCTAAAAGTACTTCTTGGGAGCAGTTTGGGTCAAATATAGCATCTGCAGTGGTTGGTTTAGCTACAGACAGAATGTTTAATTTTTCAAGGCTTATTTTGGATGGGATGCTATCACATATATCATCTGGGTCAAAATGGTTGATGTACCCAAGGTTTGTACAGGTTTCTTAAACAAGCAATTGGCTGATGTTCCAAAACCTGCTGCTTTGGTACCTGTCATTGTGCAACAAGCCAAAATATTTACATTCATGGCTAGGCGAAGTGATTTGTTCAGAGGTGGAGATATTCCATTAACTACTACAATGATGGAAGTTGTTCAAGCTGTGCGTGATGAAGCTAGAGAGGATACAGAAAGTGAAGGTACTGATTCTGTACAAAGTACTGCTTCTATTGAAGGTACTGCATCTTTACAGGGTACTGTTTCTCCAAGCCCTGAGGTTCAAGCAGAGATTGAGAGAACACCTACTCCATCTCCTCAACATTCTGTTCCTGTTTCAGAGGCACATTCACATCTTCAAGATGATGATCATACTATACCTCGTGAAGGTTTGACTTTGGATAATTATGCTTTGACAAGGGAGCTTGTTAGGTTGAACAAGACTGTTGAGAGTCAAGCTAAAGCACTTAGGAAGTTGAGGCGTAAGTATATCTGGTTGAGGAATTTTATTAAACCCTATATTCAAGGTTTCAATTTATGGGTTAAAGAGGAAAACAAACGTCGTAAACAACTTCGAAAGGAATTAAAACGAAAGAAGGTTCCTAAACCATCTTCTGTCAACTTGGGGAGGAATTCAGAAAAGGAAAATTTGAAAGAAGATGTTACAAAGAAGAAAGAATCTGTAAGTACTGCAGAAAAGATTATTTCAGATTCTGAGGAACAAGAAGAAGAAGTGCAAGTTAAAGGTACTGCTGATCAAGGTACTGAACATCAAAGTACTATTTTTCATGATACATCTAGGCAAGAAGAAATAACACCAATAACTCCAAGGGTATTAAATTTTGAAGAAGAAGCTGGTCCTTCTACAACTGTTATAGAAGAAGAGGAGGAAGCTACATTCAAACCGATTCATTCTGCAAGTGATGATGAATTAATTGCTACAATTTTAGATTTGTCACAACCAAGAGGAGGAGTTACTATTAGAGATGTACAAGAAGAAGAACAACCAAGAGCTTCTCAACCTGAAATTGATCCTAAAGACAAAGGGAAAGGTATTCTGGTTGAAACTAAGAAAAAGAAACTCACTTTGGCAGAACTTAGAGCAATTGAAGTTGCTAGGAATGAAGCTGCAGCTAGAAAAGTTCAAGAAGAGTTAGATGCTAAAGATAGAGAAGAACAAGAAGCTCAAGAAGCTAAAAATAGAGAAGCAGCTCAAAAGGTGCAAGATGAATTAGATGCTGAAACTGTTGAACCATTACAGTCTCCTACACCTGTTAGATATATGTCAAGAAGACCTAATTTAGCTAAAGAAAGGAATGCAATGATGGCATATTTAAAAAGCAAAGGATATAAAGGACTGCAGAAGCTAAATTATGTTGATATGAAAAGACTCTATGATGCTGAAACAGAAGCTTATAAGAAGAGTGTTGCTGACATTAAAGACTTCAGAGAAGAAGCTCATTGGACTGAAGCTGAAAGGAAGAAGAGCTTAAAGAGAAAAAGAAAAACTGAAGTTACAGATGTTCAGTTTTCAAAGAAAGAAAAGGTTGAATTAAGATCTGAGACTAGTGATGAATTAAAGAATTATCTCAGAGTGGTAGATTTTGATTATACAAAGGAAGATAATGACATGAAGATGAACAGATCAAAGATTAGTGTTTTCAAAGTTGTGAAATCTAAGAATGGAGATTACATGGTTTTTCATAAAGAAGATGAAAGTTTCAAAGTTTTCAAAAGGCTATGGGATTTGCTGCATATTATAGATAGAGTAGATCTATTCTACTTATATCATGTTGTGAAGACTTATTTTGAAGATAATCCATTAGAAGGGATTGGTTTGGTTTTACATGGTGATCTCATAACCATGTGGGAAACTAAAGAAGAGAGCACTGATGATATCTGGAAGAATCAAGAAAGCTGGGAAATAGTTTGCTGAAGATTCTTTGAAGAATCTGGAGTTCATGTTTTGGAGCTAGAAAATGGAACAATGATACACATGTTTGCAGAAAGAAGATACCCTCTTACAGTTGAGCTCATGAGAAGAATGCTAGAGCATGGATTGGAAGTAGAAGAGGCTAATGAAACTGCTTGCATGGTTATCAATTTGTTTATAAACTGGACTACCATTGCTGAGAATGATCTATAACTGGTGATCAGACAGTACTTTCATCAAAGTACTGTTTGCTGAACTAAACCAGTTAAATAAATTTTAGAAGAAACCTTTTTGCTAAGTAATCAATATTTTGAAATAAAGGTTGAATAAATGGTTTTTGTGATGATAACATCAATAGGTTATCAATCCACCATGGTTACAAAGGGATTGACTAATCCATGAGCAAACGGCTCTGGTAAAGATATATCAAATCCGTTTTTAGTTGACAACTTGCTAATAAGTTGGATGGTCATCAACTCACCATATCAGTAATGTGAAGAGTTGGCTAGCCTACAAGAAAATGGCTTGTGGTAAAGGCAGTGGAAAAACCATTATTGGTAATTAGTTCACCATTAGATAGAAGAACTAACTAGTCCAGAAGGGTACAGCTTTTGGTAAAGACAAAACAAATCTGTTGATAGCTGGTGGTTTGCTAAAAATCATATGGTTATCAATGTACCATGGTCTTACACACCAAAACATTTGGCTACTCTAGAGATAATGGATTTGGTAAAGAGATCTAAATCCATTAAATTTTCAATAATTCACTTGGAAGTGATGAGAATAGTATGCAACTTAAACTGAATTACTGTACAAATTGCCATATGTTGCTGTGTTTCTGAAAAGATGGAGATTGCTGAATGATGCTGTGAAGAGAACAATTCTAAGAGATACTTTGACAAGAACAGATATTACAGAGATACAATCTAAAGACTAAGAAACAATCCGTTTTAAAGATGAAGCTGTTAAAGATATATTCACAAAGGAACTTGAAGTCAAGCAAGTAGAATTCAAGTTAGGGGAGGATTGTTGGGATATGAAAGTGCTGAAGATATGAAAGTACTGAAGATATGAAAGTACTGTATGCTGCAAAGAACTGGAAGAAGTCAAATAGTCAAAGTACTGCTAAAAACAGAGTCAAAGTACTGCAAGATAAAGTCAAAGTACTGCTAGAACAAAAGAACTGTTATATTCGTTTATGGAAAGAATTGTATTCTATGTTTAGATTACTTGTCGTACAAGGTTATCAATTGTAAACCGACTAGGATATCCTTGAGCCTATAAAAGGACTCCTAGATTGGCATTAGAGGTACGATTTCAGAAAAAGAGTTTTAGAGTTTACGAATTAGTGTTTTAGAGAAAAGTTCGATTATCTTAGATTTGTATTAGAGTATCTGCATAATAAGTAGATTTAGAGTTTATAATAAAGTTATTCTTCTTAGCTTTGTTAAGTAAATTCCGCGTACTTGATAAAGATTGCTCAGTGTTTCTTTGTTAATAACTTAGGATTTATCCGAGGTTATTAAACCTTAACAAGCTAGTTAAGTTAGTTTGATTAAAGTATATCGATCCGTCACTAAGATGTAGCTTTTGCCATTGATCGTTTGCACGCGCATTGGGCCACACAAATCCATGTGAAGAAGGTGAAGCACATGCTGAGAGCTGTGTTCCACCTTTGAAGGAAAATGAGCACGAGTGCTTTTCCCTTGTTCACAGGCTGAGCAAAGGTGATCTTTTGAATACCGGAATCGTGGGAGTCCTTCAACTAGTTTGTGTCGAGCAAGGTTGGTGATGGTTTGAAAGTTTAGATGTGAGAGACGACGGTGCCATAGCCAGGATTTTGTAGATGTTGCCTTTGAAAGTAAGCAGATGGGAGAGGAAGCAACCTTGTCTTGCATAGAGATAGTGTAGAGACTACAGTTACGTGAGCCAGACATAAGGTCATTTCCTTGTAGATCACGAATGAAACAAGTTTTCTCCCTGAAAGCAACCTCCAAATCTCCATCACAAAATTGACCTACTGAAAACAGATTGTGACCGAGGCCTTCCACATAGTAAACCCTCCTGATTTTGATGTTCCCATTGACATAATCTCCGTAGCCCATGATAGCTGCGAAGTGATCATTCCCGAACCTGACAGTGCCAATGAACTTTGCAATAAAGTTTGATAACAGTTTAAGGTTGCCTGTCATGTGTCGGGAACATCCGCTATCAACAATCCAGAGAATGATCTGTATCACCTGCATTACACACAGACGACATAGATGGAATAGAAGTAGATGTGGAACACGAAATGTTAGAGGGTTCCGAAGCAGGTATATTAGATATACACACATTAATAATTTTAGGCATCCATTTAAATCCTAGTGTGTTATATATCCATTTCTGCCATCTATAACTACTCTTTGCTTTAGTCTTAGTGAATGCACTAGGTGGTACTACATTCTTAGGAGGTGAAACTGGAGCTACAGTGACAGCAAAGTTTGCCTTAGAATCTAAAGAAGGCGGTCTACCAAGCACAAACTTAGAATGATTAGTGGGCCTAGAGATATTCCGATTATTAGGATTCCGTAATCGAGAGATTATAGCTTTAGAAACACATTTGTCATGACAATCAGAATTCATACTCTTCCGACAAATAACACAAGGTGCATCAGACTGAATATCAAAAGTACTTAACGGTTTAGCATTCGTTACATCACTATTTCTATTACATTTGCCAGACGCAACATCTATAGTGGAAGCAACATGAGTCTTATTCAGAGTCCTAGGGTGTTCTTCTACTTTAGCATTCCTTAGTGATCTTTTCTTAGGTCGCAACTTCCTATTCTTCGATTGAGTGCTCCTAGGCGGTGAAGTGCGGACGTTTGGAAAAGACGCAACTATTCCTGTTTCAGTAGAGGGAAACACATTAGCAACTTGTGATTTGGTAGTAGGGATTCTAGGTTCACGATTACTAAGTGTGACTGGTGCTAATCTCTTAATCACGGTAGGCGGAAGTTGTTCATACTTTCCTAACATTTCCCTTAACTTAGAGATAGTGTGAATCCAATCTTGATTTACATAACGAATATTACCAGCAAAATTCATGACTTCTCTAGTGTGAGCAAGATAGTGATCAAGTTCGTTAGATGCTTCATGACGAGTCTTATTGAGTAAATCAAATATGACACCATATTCCTGTTTAACTTTTACAAGTTCTTGTTCATATTTAGAAATTTGACTTTTCAAAGACACGTTTTGATCATCCAGTTGCTCAATTTTAGGATCAGAAGATTTTGCACTCAACTGAGCGATTTTCTTTTGAAAACTAAGTTGATGATTGTGAATATCTTTTTCACACCAATGAAGACGACGTTTTGCATTGTAAATTTCGTTGAGTAATCTTTTATTTTCAGCTTTTAAAGACTCGATCTGAAGCACATTATCGGTGTTCTCAACAGTTACAACATTTTCAACAATATCAGCAGAGATATAATCAGATGCATATGGCAAAGAATGAAACAACACAGCATTATGGACATCAGCACAGATAAGGTCTTCCAAGAGTCGATCAACATCTTTTCTCAGGAGTTTCTTTTTACGTTTAGTATTAGAAATAGATGTTTCTGTTTTCTCGAAAACGACCTTCATAGTTCCAAGTTCCTTATGAAAATCCCGTTCCCAGGCTAATGCACAACTTTTCAAGTTTTTAACATTAGGTAAAAGATTTTTCTGAATAATTTCTCTTTGTTCTCGCGCCAGAGGCGATTGAAAGTGTTCAATTTTGATTTCAGAACGATATTCTATCTCATGTTGTAAAATTTTGAGGTCAGCCATGAAAATGTCAAAATATCTAAGAGTATTTTGATTTTCAGGTTTTGAGTTTACTTCACTAATTGAAGGTAAAGGACCATAAGTTTGTGCATAATCTGTTTTGGGATTAACATTAGAAGACTCAGGTGTTTTGATGATGACCCTTGGTGTGTTAGAAGAATCCGTTGGTGTGACGAAAGTGACCGCGTTTTTATAATTAAAAGGTTTGTTGTAAACAACATTTTTTAATTTTGATCGACTCTCGTCTTCTGCATCTAATTCCTCTTGACGATGATATTCAACAACACTCATAACAGTATTATCAATTTTGTATTCTGCACTGGAAACTTCAGGAGTTGGTTTGAATGTTTTTAGTGAAAGCTTTGGTTTGTAATCAGCTAGATTTTTTCCATATCCTTTTGGATTGGGTTTTAAGGTAAACTTTTCAATAGCTGTTACTGATTCACCATGTTTGTAAACAACAGTTTTAAACTCTTTAAGTTTGTTTTGCAAGCCGATAATTTCTTCAAGAAGGTCATCGACCCGATTCGTTGAATGCTTTTTGTATGCGGAGAACTGTTTTTGACAAGTTAACAACTCAGCCTTAGCTTGTTGATTTTCCAAGGTGAGAGCATTAATTTGCTTTTTATGTCCATGTTTCAGTTGTTCTAATTCAGACAACAAAGCATTCTTCGAGGCGGCTAGATCACGCATCTGTTTCTCTAAATATTTTTCGTTTTGATGAGATTTTGCAAAAGCGGCTTCAAAACCTTTTTCACGGTTTTCTTGAGTTTTGAAAAAGTTGAGTTGCATTTGTAAGCATTCAAAATCCTTGGTTAACAGTGCATTTTTACTTTTTAAGATCTGATTTAGTGCAACACATTCAGCAATTTGGGATTGTTGGTCTTTAAGTAACATAACAAGATCTGGATGAGGCAAAGGTTCAGCGTGTTCAACGTGAGTCACAACATGATCATTATTTAGATCCTCAAGTATAACCACGGAGTCAATTTGATTATCAAGGGAAACCATAAAGTCATCTTGATCGTCAAATGTAACTACGGGGTCTATTTGAAAATCGTCAGAATGAGATGTAGATGACTCATTTTGATCATTCTGAGCCTTGCCGAATTCAGATATTGGCGGAGATATTAGTTCTGATATGATGATGGTTTGTTCGGGTACCTGAGACAAGCCATCAGTGTCATACACTGGGCCTGTTTCACTCATGTGTAACTCTTGCATATTAGCCATCAACATAACAGCTGCATTGGCCTGCAAGTCCTCCATATCATCATCTGAGTCTGCATCTGCCATAAAGCTCTGTTCTTTGTCTGTGAGAGATCCACCAGCTTCATCCTTAAGAGCCAAAAGTAAAGCCTCTTTGAAATAAGCACTGCCCCTAGTCCTCGGCTTTGGGCATGCATTAGCCAGGTGTCCCTTCTCATTGCAGTTGTAGCATCTAAGACCATTTAACCGATTCTGAGCATTTCCCTGTTCCACCACTTGAGCTCTGTTGTTATTCCTACCCACAGCATTAAACCCTTGACCACCGCCCATCTGACGACCATAATCACGATTCTGAACTTCAACACGTCCATTGTTCACAACAGCTTGAGTCCGTGTGTTAGATGAGGAACGAATACGATTGTTGGATTTGTTGGTGTAACGGCCAAAAGCATTAGCAATCATCACAAATCCTTGTTGCAATGCTTCGAACAGATCGATTTCCTCAGTCGCTTCACTGACATATGCTTGAGCATTGTTGTTGTATGGAACCAATTGATTTTGTTGAGGTTGTTGCTGTGAAGGTGTGTTTGAAGCAGTTGGTTGAGTTGCTGGTTGAGAGGGATAATTCTGTTGAGCATATAAGGCAAGTTGTTGATTATCCGGATGTGACTGTTTAGCAATTTGAGCACGGAGAATCCTTTCCCGATCAACTTCCTCTTCATGAGGCTTCAAGTAATCGTACAATAATCCATAAGTAGAATGATGCATATTCTTTGCTTGACGGAGAAAAATGACATACTTCTCCCATTCAGGACCAAGACTACTCAGGAACTTAGTATTCACTGCAATTCTTGGCATGATGATGTTGTGTTTATCCAAATCATTGATGATGTCTGAAAATTGATGATGATAGGACTCTAGTGTCTCTCCAGGTTCAATCATGAAGTGTTCATAAGCCAAGTAAATTTTGGATTCCAAATCCTCCTGAATGAGTACAGATCCTTCCATAAGAAGACGAATATGATCCCACATTTTTTGTACAGTCTTTTGAGCATCAACACTACGAAGAATTGGGTTTGGTAATCCTAAGAGGATGTATTCCATTGCAAGTTCATCAGCTTCATAATGTAGAAGTTCTGTAGCATTTAGATCTGCAACAGTAGCAATGTTGGTTTGTTCATCTCTTGGTGGAACAGCAGTTGGATCTCCGGGTACAATGAGAGTAGGCATCTCAAATGGACCTTCCAAGATAACCTTCTTTAAGAACTTTCCATGTGTCTTCTTCAGATCACAAAACCTAAATGACCTTATCACCCATTGATCGTAGTTTCCTGGAGTGAGCATTGGAGGTCTATCAAGTGATCCAGCTTCATGAATTGATTGTTGGCTGCTTAAAGCTTCACACATCTTTGCAAACCAAGTGGGTTCCTTCATAGTGTTCCTTGATGGATGTTGATTGAAATCATTTGTGTAGGGTTGAACTTGAAGGCTTGGTGGTGTTTGAACCATTTGTGGTGGTTGAATTGCACCAATTTGTGGATTATGTTGTTGATTAAATTGTTGTTGATAAATAGCTTGTTGTTGATTCAATTGTTGATGTTGTGGAGTTAATTGTTGTTGTTGTTGTTGATGATTATAAGTGTGAGGGAAATAGTTAGAGTATGGTGGTTGAGACATGTTGATAAACTTGTGTAGTAAAAATGGATCTTTGTAGTCGAATGAACCTTTGTTGATGAAGTGTCCTTAGGCGTAGAAAAGACAAGAACCAAGTAGCACTTATGCGTAAAAACACCAAAGTTACGCGTAACAATTAGGAGTTATGCGTAGGATTTAGCTTACGCGTAAGCAGGGAAAATACTCTAAAGTTATGCGTAGACACAAGTTAGGCGTAGAAACTTAGGCCTAGGATTTCTTTATGCGTAGAACTAGGTTTACGTGTAAAGTGAATCTTATGCGTAGGATTTCTACGCGTAAGCTTATGCTTATGCATAATTTTAGGGTTTTTGCCCAAATGATCTTTTACACTATCACAGTGTAAAGGATATCCAAAGTCGACGTATTTTCAGACTTATCCAAGTAAGAAAACACGGAATAAACCAGGAAAATGAAGATCAAACCAAGGAAGCACTTACGCGTAGTTTTAGGGTTTTACTACGCGTAGGAATGCTCAAAATTTTGATTCTGTCCAAAAGTGTTTCTAAGCCAGTTTTTGTGTGATAAAATAGGTTCAATAACACCAAAATACACAAAAGTGTGAAACTTGATGAACCAAAGCCTCTAAAACAGTTAAGCGTAGAATGAAACCCTCGTTAAAAACCAAGCTTAAAAACGTATATCCACGCGTAAAGGTTGAAACTTTTTGCCAAAAACAAGTATTTTAACAACTTAAAACATTGAAAGTACAAGAATCTTGGATTAAAAAGTGTAAAAAACAAGTTTTTAACCGAACCAAAGTATCAAGGTGCGTTTTAGGCGTAGGACCGAAACCCACTTCAAAAACAAACACGATTCACCCAACTAGTAGGCGATTGATACCATTGTTAGGTCACTAGTTTTACAAACACAAGTAATATAGAAAGAGATAAGGCAATTGAACAAGATTCAAGCACACACACACGAAATACAAGACCGGTTATGCGTAGATGTATGTGAAAGAAAAGAACTTGAACAACCAACCCTCAAATGAGGGTTTACAAGAGTATTTATAGGAGGAAAGCTAGGGCAACACTCCTAGTTTCCATCCTTTCTTATATGGGCTTGGGCCTAAGCTCATGGGCGTTCTACATAAGCTTAAGGCTAATAACAAACATAAAGGCCATAATAAAGCTAACTATTACATATTAATTACTAACACTTGATTATGGTTTAGGAGTGATTCCAACATACTCAAATTTAGTACACGATACCCCTAGTTAACCCCTCAGAGCCTATCTTTTTCGCGGTTCTCATGATGTTTCGGTTTTTCCGGAATATCAATGAAGAGCATTGTTTACACCCCACCCCCAAATATATACCCAAATCGCCTTAGCCTACCATGTATGCACTCACTTTTAGTACATTATTGTTATCACCCTAAACCCTTAGTTCAATTATCTGGTTGCTTGCATGAGTTTCTAAGTCGAGTCATATCCTTTGTATACAGTTTTGGGACGATTGGGATTCATGGGAAAAGTTAAAGTTTATGAAATGACGGGAAGGGAACGTTAAATTCAAATTCCCTTTGTTTGCGTAATAATGTACCCCAAGTGTTTTGATCTTTTCAATTCGGGTCAAATTAGTGTTAGAGTAATAAAAACTCAAGTGTAGGGATGTGCCTATAAATCCCTATTATTTTGATGTTACTGTAGAGGATGGTAGAGTAAAAGTGTATGAAAAAAAAAATACGGGCTACCATCCTACATCTATCCTTTAAATTTATGTTTGTTTATTTCAGTTAGCTAGAGTCTAGAGTGTCGAGTCTTGGCTTAGCAACGCCATTCTTCGTATGCATTTAACATAGAGATTTTTGACTTACCACCACTATTTAGCCTCTCCCACCAAACCCTTTGTTTCCCTACCGTAAGCCTAACGTTACAACCCATTAAAGACCTCTTTGATAGTCTTTCCTAGGTGCTTACACCAAAGCGATGGAGGTTTGATCTATTCTCAAGCCTATGGTAATCTATGTACTAGGACCGGTTAATGAGTGTTTATCTTCCATTTCCAATTTGTTATATTTCATATACACCCGAGAGAGATGTGAGTATCCAAATACCCCATGTGAGGTAATAGTATGTAATTTCCGTGCTTGTTATGACTTTTGCGGGGCTTATATGTGTTGTGGACTGTTTTAAACCAATGCTTCATGACCTCTAACTTATAAATTAATTGGCTAAAAGCACATTTGCTTGAGGACAAGCAAATACCAAGTGTAGGGATATTTGATAAGGTTTTAAAAGGTACCTTTTTGAGGGGTCGCTTAAGCCCTTATTTTATCACTTTTGTATCCGTTATTACTTAATATCGTTCCTTTTCACTTTTTAGGTCTCTTGAAGGCAAAATGCTGGAATGGCACTTATTTGGACGAAAAGGCGCGAATATACGAAGAAAATGGCCAAAGTCAGAATCGAGACACTCAAAGCTGCTGTAAACAAAAGGTGACGGCATCAGGTGTTAAATTGCGACGCCGTCGGAGGATTTTGTGACGAGACAGAAGCCAAAACTCCTATTTTCAGGTGACGACGTCAAGTTATAAAAGAGTAGGCCGTCGCAACTCAAACGGCCTAGATGCAATCGAGAAGGCGTCAGAAGCTGAAGAGGACGGCGTCACAAGCATAAGGTGACGCCGTCGCAAGTATAACGTGGCCAAGACAAAACCTTAATGACGGCGACCCGACGGTGTCACAAAACATAAGGTGACGCCGTCGCGGATGTAATCTTATATATAGAATCCGAATTTTTCAGTTTTAGTGTGTAGTCTTTTGGAGTAAAAACCTAAACCGAACCAAGGTTGTCTTGTACAGTATTTTAGGGTTCCAAACCCTATCTTACACCAAGATAAGTGTTTTACTTCATTAATACAATTATGTCTTTGATTATTTGTGTGTATGCTTGCATGTTTTCCATGTCCGGCTAATTTACTTGTGTGTTGCTTAGGGAATATGAAACTTGATTATTAAATATTGATTGGTTGTCTCTTATCTTAGTTGATTAATGATCTAGTAATGCGATAGGTCATTCGTTGTGTACTTAATGCTTGATTAAATCTTTGTGAACCTTAGAATATGACTCCTTGAGTAGTTGTAAGCTAAACCATCCAAAGAGTGCCTTAGAGTAAGTGTTTATTATCCCTATTGGGTTTTGTAGACGAGACCCTTTGGTAAGTTCAAAGAGTTAGGGAGAAATGCATACCCTACAACCTTAGACACACAACGCAACTAGGAATAAGGACGTGACAATTCAACCACCAATAGGAGATAATTAAGTAGTAGTAAAAGCTAAGTAAACACATCTTTAAACTATCATACGAGCACACATTAATTAGACATAGACTACATTCACCTTAGATTAGATAATTAGATAAGTAGAGTAATCGGTAGAAATACCAACCCCCCAAATTCAAACCCCGAGATTCGTACCTTTCCTTTCCTTAAAAAATATAAAAAGATAAAAAATAATCTTCCTCAACCCCAACCTTAGCGTAGTAACTTCTCACTAGCATTCCTATTCCCCTAGAGAACGATATCAATACCCGTGGCTTACCCTAATACTACACTACAACGATTAGGTTCACTGCCTAGGGTGTTGAAAAACTTGCTCGACGAAAAGGAAGTTCCTTTGACCCCGAACGACGCGTGTAGCGTTATCAGTTGATCCATGGGTCTTGTACTAGATACAATGTATCTTATGAGTGCAATGTACCTAGTCAAATGGGTATTGGTCAATACCATGGGTTATGGGTATCTTCCATGGGTTGTAGTTTTTACCCATTTATATAATATATACTAGTTGTGTATATATTTTTCCCAATATGTAAACACTGGTTGTTGTACATATCTATTACTCAATCATAAAATCACTTATACTTGTTTTAGTGTTTTATGTGAAAACGTAAGTGTGTTAGAAAACTATTGGCTCAAACTATTTACATATTTTATTTGTTTCGTTAAAATGATTTTATGTTTGTTATCGACAAAACATTAGAAGATCGTAAAATATAAATAAACGTTATTACGGCTTATTTGTATTAACAAAGATCTTTGAGAATAACAAAAAATCATGTTGGAATCACTCCTAAACCATAATCAAGTGTTTGTAATTAATATGTAATAGTAAGCTTTATTATGGCCTTTATGTTTGCAATTAGCCTTAGGCATAATTGTATTAAAGCTGACAATGTAACTCTTTAACTATGCAATGTAACCGTGTCTCGCGGGGGATTGTCTATCTTGAGTGGATCAATTCAAAAAGTGCGCGCTCTTTCCTCACTGTGCAATTAACCGTTAAAACTCTTAAGCACATGTGGAGGGGGAGTATTTATGCAAAATCTTATCTCTCACAGTGGTTCAAACATGTTTTTCATTTACAAACCCTTTGAGAGATTCTTCACAACAGTGGTTTTAAGGGCAACATAGGTTAGTCATGGAGATATAAGGTGACTAAGGTTAGGAATAACCGTCCTATGATCCGCCAGAGCCGGAGGGATCTACCCAAGGACATCACAAATAGTTAGTACTTAGAAGTCCTTAGGTATGATTATAAAAAGGAGAAAATGAGAATCAGAGAAAGAAGGAGTTGAAGTATTAAAAAAGAAATGCAAAGAAAAGGGTGAAAAATAGCCCTCCAAATTATTCAACTTAGGGCAGACACCGGGTTCAATTCATATGCTACTGGTTGTCACTTAGTGACACCGGTATTGAAGATTAAAAGTCGTCATGGACCCAGTGATGCATGCACTAAACCTTCTTAGCCACTCAAGTTTCTCTCATCAGAAGCTTGTTTCATTCTCACAGGGAACCCTACGTAAACTATTGGCTTTCTCTTAGAGATCGCTGATATTGAAGAAGGAGACCCTCTCCCTAGTCTCCGCTCAGGAAAACCAAAACGCACTATTGAGTCTAGAGCCACGAGATTCATCAAAAGATCTCTTAGGGACACTTGACATTTCATCACTTGTTGATCAACAAATAAGATCATCAGTGGTTCATATCGAGTCCTTCACAGATCTTAACAATCTGTCGAGAACATTTATGAGAGGTTCAGAACTGTGATCCTCAGTGATTGAATGGAAACTCCTGCCAGGGTCAACATCAAACAGCCCTGACAGCAGGTCACTTCGGTACCTCCTCGTGGATTACGCTTAGTGTGTCTCAAACGGTCTGCAGTCGTGAGGTGATACTTCGGTGTACCTCAGCGACTCATCTGAACTGTAGGTGTACTTCGGTACATCGCGTTATCTCACTTGTGGGACTCCAGTTCAGGAACGGCCTTTGTGAGAATTAGAGTTGTGTTTTCACACTATGCTGTTAACACTCTCGAAGTTCAAACTTGTAAGTGCCGGAATCCGCTTATTACTAACCGTTTGAAATGTTTTCTTCTTATGGAAGCTCCGGAGCGGGATGATCGTGCAGATTCTTCTCATGCTCACGCCAACATCATCACCAATGGAAGTTCTATCCAAAAGCAACACAACAGTCAGAATGATTCTTCGTCAAATCAAAGAATCTACAAAGTTAAAGACTTAAAGAACTTCATCAGTATTGAATTCCAACGTCAAAGAGCGTGTGAGCATGTTGAAGAATGACGTGGAGATACTGTAGCGGCGAAGCAGACCTGAGGCAGACTTGATGCAGACAACAACATACTATCACTTTCACCACAAAGAACAATAATCAAAGAACAAAGTTAATGATGACGTCAAAGCATAACTGTTCAAAGAAAACTATCTCTCTACACTGGGGAGATTGTTCGAATCAAGGCAATTCTTCTCACAAGAAAGAAGAATGTCAGAAGACGTCAGTGCTACTATTACATCAACGCCTTCACCGTTCATCACCAACACTTGAGGGGGAGATTGTTGGAATCACTCCTAAATCATAATCAAGTGTTTGTAATTAATATGTAATAGTAAGCTTTATTATGGCCTTTATGTTTGCAATTAGCCTTAGGCTTATGTAGAAGGCCCATAAGCCTAGGCCTTAGTCCATTAAGTAAAGGATGGAAACTAGGAGTGTTGCCCTAACTTTCCTCCTATAGATTCCTTATGTAAACCTTCATTTGAAGGTTGGTTGTTCAAGTTTTTCTCTCATCACATACTCTACGCCTAAACCGTCTTTACTATTGTGTGTGTGTGTGTTTTACTTGTTCAATCACCTTATCTCTTTCTATATTACTTGTGTTTGTAAAACTAGTGACCTATCAGTGGTATTCAAGTTTTAAACCCTTTTTTTAAAAAGAGTGTAGGCGAACTCTTTTTTTTTTTTTTTTTTTTTTTTTTTTTTGATGAGAGAAAAACTTGAACAACCAACCTTCAAATGAAGGTTTACATAAGGTATTTATAAGAGGAAAGCTAGGGCAACACTCCTAGTTTCCATCCTTTACTTAATGGACTAAGGCCTAGGCTTATGGGCCTTCTACATAAGCCTAAGGCTACTTGCAAACATAAAGGCCATAATAAAGCTTACTATTACATATTAATTACAAACACTTGATTATGGTTTAGGAGTGATTCCAACAATCTCCCCCTCAAGTGTTGGTGATGAACGGTGAAGGCGTTGATGTAATAGTAGGACTGACGTCTTCTAACATTCTTCTTTCTTGTGAGAAGAATTGCCTTGATTCGAACAATCTCCCCAGTGTAGAGAGATAGTTTTCTTTGAACAGTTATGCTTTGACGTCATCATTAACTTTGTTCTTTGATTATTGTTCTTTGTGGTGAAAGTGATAGTATGTTGTTGTCTGCATCAAGTCTGCCTCAGGTCTGCTTCGCCGCTACAGTGTCTCCACATCATTCTTCAACATGCTCACACGCTCTTTGACGTTGGAATTCAATACTGATGAAGTTCTTTAAGTCTTTAACTTTGTAGATTCTTTGATTTGACGAAGAATCATTCTGACTGTTGTGTTGCATTTGGATAGAACTTCCATTGGTGACGATGTTGGCGTGAGCATGAGAAGAGTCTGCACGATCATCCCGCTCCGGAGCTTCCATAAGAAGAAAACATTTCAAAAGGTTAGTAATAAGCGGATTCCAGCACTTACAAGTTTGAACTTCGAGAGTGTTAACAGCATAGTGTGAAAACACAACTCTAATTCGCACAAAGGCCGTTCCTGAACTGGAGTCCCACAAGTGAGATAACGCGATGTACCGAAGTACACCTACAGTTTAGATGAGTCGCTGAGGTACACCAAAGTATCACCTCACGACTGTAGACCATTTCAGACACACTAAGCGTAATCCACGGGGAGTTACCGAAGTGACCTGCTGTCAGGGCTGTTTGATGTTGACCCTGGCAGGAGTTTCCATTCAATCACTGAGGATCACAGTTGTGAACCTCTCATAAATGTTCTCGACAGATTGTTAAGATCTGTGAAGGGCTCGATATGAACCACTGATGATCTTATTTGTTGATCAACAAGTGATGAAATTTCAAGTGTCCCTAAGAGATCTTTTGATGAATCTCGTGGCTCTAGACTCAATAGTGCGTTTTGGTTTTCCTGAGCGGAGACTAGGGAGAGGGTCTCCTTCTTCAATACCAGTGATCTCTAAGATAAAGCCAATAGTTTACGTAGGGTTCCCTGTGAGAATGAAACAAGCTTTTGATGAGAGAAACTTGAGTGGCTAAGAAGGTTTAGTGCATGCGTCACTGGGTCCATGACGGCTTTTAATCTTCAATACCGGTGTCACTAAGTGACAACCAGTAGCATATGAATTGAACCCGGTGTCTGCCCTAAGTTGAATAATTTGGAGGGTTATTTCTTTTCACCCTTTTCTTTGCATTTCTTTTTAATTCTTCAACCCCTTCTTTCTCTGATTCTCAACTTTTCCTTTTTATAATCATACCTAAGGACTTCTAAGTACTAACTATTTGTGATGTCCTTGGGTAGATCCTTCCGGCCCTGGCGGATCATAGGACGGTTATTCCTAACCTTAGTCACCTTATATCTCCATGACTAACCTATGTTGCCATTAAAACCACTGTTGTGAAGAATCTCTCAAAGGGTTTGTAAATGAAAAAGATGTTTGAACCACTGTGAGAGATAAGATTTTGCATAAATACTCCCCCTCCACATGTGCTTAAGAGTTTTAACGGTTAATTGCACAGTGAGGAAAGAGTGCGCACTTTTTGAATTGATCCACTCAAGATAGACAATCCCCCACGAGACACGGTTACATTGCATAGTTAAAGAGTTACATTGTCAGCTTTCAGGTGACAACTAGCTCTAATAACTACCTTGAAGGTGTAAACAAACCTCGAAAGGTTGTCAAACTCGTCAGAGTTCATGTCTACCAAGAGTTTCTCGAATGGTACATTCTACTCGGACAAGTCCTTTGCGAGACACGTTTACATTACTAGCGAACTAGCTTGAAATTATTACCCGTCCAGGACAAATCTTTTCGAGTTACTAACAGTTTAGTACCGTCAATTCGTTGGTTAAGTCTATTACACAAAGATTCATTTGTATTTGCACAACATATTTCTTATCACATAATTTTCTCCCCCTCAAAAATGGCATATCAAATGTTATTTTTGAAAGGTTGACAATAAATATGACCATTTCGAGTGTTGCGGGAAAATGACCACTATGAACAATTTTTGAACAACGTTTTAATTCAAATACTCCCCCTCAACAAGTGATATAAACGGTTGAGGTTTTGAAAATCATACTGGGAAGTACTTGTCCTTTTGAGCAAAACCTTGAAAAATGAAAGGTTTGATAGGTTTTACTCAAAAGTAAGAAGCTTTCGCTCCTTTTATAAGTATTGTGGCACTGAAGCGTACCACAGGGTCCTTTCTTGACAATTACGGGTTGTACACTGTTATGTGTGCACAAGCCATTTTAGGGAAAAGATGAAATAAGTATGAAACAAATTAACCTTTCCCCAATTGACGATGTTTCTAAATTAGCTCCCCCCCAAACTGATAACTGTCTTTAGCAGATTTGAAACTTTGATGAAGTTTACATTTCCTCTAACTTTTGAAGGTTTCAGTACGCAGCGGAATTTGTAGATGAGCAGTAAACCATACAAAGAAAATCTGACTAATTGCGGAAGATCCGTTCGAGGGTAACATGCCAGAAATCAACAAGATCTTCTCGCGTATGTAGACGCATCACACCAAACAAACCACGAAAGACAAAATGATACGACTTTCCCCTGACTGTTGTGGTCTTTCGGAATACACATCACCTGTGAATATGCAATAACTCAATACCAAGACCGTGTGTGAGGCATCATAACATCATATTTGGGTAACTTCACACAAGATTACCCGTGAAAGTTGAGACGATAACACTGAATTAAGACGTTTGAACTACAGATCATCTCATTTCTTCGCTCTAATTGAAGAAATTCAAGAAGGCATAGGGTTTTCGCAAGGAAGCACGTGGAAAAACAAAAGAAGCAAAGGACGCCTACACTCTCTCCCCCTCGATGTTTTCAATGAATCAGAATCATACACCACGTATGTTGATGATGAATTGAAGACAGCGAAACCATGTATGAGGAGACAGTGAAACCATGTATGTCCAATTGATCTAACAAGTGTGAAGTACCAAAAATATTTTGAGAGAGTCAACTGCTGATAAAACATCTCTGTTCATTATGTTGATCATCAGCTGTGTCATTGTTGTTGGAAGCGGTTTGTTCAACTGTTGTGGTGGAGTCAACTGGTGTAGGAGCATCTTCAACAGTAGTTGTAGTAGCAGGTGTATCAGGTATAAGAGTATTATCAGGTTGAGCAGCGGAAATAGCGGATACACCTGGAGCACGTTCATCAATGTCGTCACTGAACAGAGGAGCAAATAACCTTTCCATTTGTTGACAAGTGAGCTGGGGGCTTTGTTCAGCTGATGACGGGGGTTGAGGGAAGTTTAAACGGTTGTGTCTGGGTTCTAAGCTGTTATACTCAGAAACCATTTATGTAAGTTCATCAAAATGAGCATGAATCGTTTCCATCACCTGTTTTGTACGACGATTCCAGATCCGATAACCTTTAGAATTCTTACAATATCCAATAAAGACTCCAATGTCAGCTTTGGCTTTGAGCTTTCCAAAATCATCACGATCATTATTCGGATAGCAAAGGGATCCAAATACATGAAAGTGTTTGAGATTCGGTTTATGGTTGTGGACAAGCTCGAAAGGTGTTTTGTTGTGGCGTTTTGTGATCATAGAACGGTTTTGAGTGTAGCATGCAGTAGATACAGCTTCTGCCCATAAGTAATCTGGAAGTTTAGCATTGATTAACATTATTCTTGCAGCTTCCACTAACGTTCGGTTTCGTCTTTCAACAACTCCGTTTTGTTCGGGTGTACGTGCAATAGATGTTTGATGCTGAATTCCCACTTTCTCATAGAATTCACGAAGGGTTTGGTTAACAAATTCAGTTCCTTTGTCTGTTCTGATTAGCCTGACGGTGTTGCGGAGCTGAACCTGTATTCTCGTGAGAAAGGTGATGATCATTTGTGGAGCTTGGTCTTTGCTTCGAAGAAAGTATACCCAAGTCCATCGTGAGTAGTCATCAACAATTACTAAGATGTAGCGTTTGCCATTGATCGTTTGCACGCGCATCGGGCCACACAAATCCATGTGAAGAAGATGAAGCACATGCTGACAGCTGTGTTCCACCTTTGAAGGAAAATGAGCACGAGTGCTTTTCCCTTGTTCACAGGCTGAGCAAAGGTGATCTTTAGAATACCGGAATCGTGGGAGACCTTCAACTAGTTTGTGTCGAGCAAGTTTGGTGATGGTTTGAAAGTTTAGATGAGAGAGACGACGGTGCCATAGCCAGGATTTTGTAGATGTTGCCTTTGAAAGTAAGCAGATGGGAGATGAAGCAACCATGTCTTGCATAGAGATAGCGTAGAGACTAGAATTACGCGAGCCAGACATAAGGTCATTTCCTTGTAGATCACGAATGAAACAAGTTTTCTCCCTGAAAGCAACCTCCAAATCTCCATCACAAAACTGACCTACTGAAAACAGATTGTGACCGAGGCCTTCCACATAGTAAACCCTGCTGATTTCGATGTTCCCATTGACATAGTCTCCGTAGCCCATGATAGCTGCGAAGTGATCATTCCCGAACCTGACAGTGCCAATAAACTTTGCAATAAATTTTGATAACAGTTTAAGGTTGCCTGTCATGTGTCGGGAACATCCGCTATCCACAATCCAGAGAATGATCTGTATCACCTGCAATACACACAGACGACACAGATGGAATAGAAGTAGATGTGGAACCGGAAATGTTAGAGGGTTCCGAAGCAAGTATATTAGACATACACACATTAATAATTTTAGGCATCCATTTAAATCCTATTGTGTTATATATCCATTTCTGCCATCTATAACTACTCTTTGCTTTAGTCTTAGTGAATGCACTAGGTGGTACTACATTCTTAGGAGGTGAAACTGGAGCTACAGGGACAACAATGTTTGCCTTAGAATCTAAAGAAGGCGGTCTACCAAGCACAGACTTAGAAGAACTAGTGGGCTTAGAAGTATTCCGATTCTTAGGATTCCGTAAACGAGAGATTATAGCTTTAGTAACACATTTGTCATGACAATCAGAATTCATACTTTTATGACAAATAACACAAGGTGCATCAGACTGAATATCAAAAGTGCTTAAAGGTTTAGCATTCGTTACATCACTATTTCTATTACATTTGCCAGACGCAACATCCATAGTGGAAGCAACGTGAGTCTTATTCACAGTCCTAGGGTGTTCTTCTTGATTCGCTCCCAGACGGTCAAGTTTTATCATGCAAGCCGACCACTTGTGAATGGCCAACCGTAACAAACTTAAAACAGTCTGGAATCAAATGCAATGAAGATCAGGAGAGTATAGTGTTTCCCCGGGTCGTTATGTCCCAACGAGCTGTGCGATGAATCACCAAACGAATAGTGATCGAGAGATTTGAACGGAAAAGAGTTATGATCGATTATACCTAAAGAAAAAGTTTATAAATTACAGGGGCTTAAATGCAAATTAAAGAAAATTAAAAAGATAAAATATATTAAATAAATGCTATCACTATATTTAAAATTATGTTTTTGATTACAAATTTAACTTAAAAACTACGTGACGTACAAAAGAAAATGTGAAACTGAAGCAATATTAATCCTAAAAATATGAAAATGATATTTTTACAAACCTAATGATATGAGAAAATTTTTAGAAAAAGAAAATTATTTTTAAAATTATTTATCTAATTATTATTAATTAAAAACTATTTTTACTTATTTAATAATACCCTAAAATACAAGAAAATATGAAATAAAGCTAGAAAAATGAAATTATGACTTGGAAAAATCTAAAATAACTAAAAAGAATTTTCAAAACTATTTTTATATTTTTCTGATTATTTTTCTATTTTTTATGAATTAAAAACTACTTAAAACTAATTAAATTGCTTAAAAATACAAATTTAACTAAGAAAAATCTGGAAAAATATATTTTTGACTTTTTATATTTATCTTAACCTAAGAAAAATGAAAACTTTTTTTTTTGAAACTTTTCTGAATTAATTGTATTAAAAGCTAATTAAATAAGCCTAAAAACTGTTTTAATTGAAGAAAAATAGCAAACTGACCTAGAAAAATGTGAAAAATTCAGGAAAAGTCTAAAATAATATGCTGAATCTAAAAAAAATATAAAATCAGTGGCTTGTGTGTAAGAAAATGGGACTGCAATGGAAACTGCTAATAAATAAGCACTTGGCTTAAGCCAATGGTACCAAATAAGCACCAAACTGTCACAGAAGCTCTAATATGCTAAAAGTACTCTAAAACAACAAATTACAACAAGCCTAAACTTCTATAGCACTGATTAACTTGATTTGGTGATTTGAGCTCAAGTGCTAAAAAACAGTTGAGGCTACTACTTTTAAGCTTGAAAATAAGCAACTCAATAAGCTGGAAATAAAAACCAAATGAAGGAACCTAAACTAGACTTGGCCAAGAACTTGTAAACCACAAATGAGCTTTGGACAAGCTCTTATGAGCTTGTTGCAAGCTCTGCAACTCACATGTGTAGACTCAGTATTAACTGAGTCAGTGCACAGGGGAGATAGGACCAAAAGCACAAGCCATTTTTAAGCTTATAAAAAATTACTAAAAATATGCAAAAATGATATTAAGAAAATATACCAACTGAACTTATAAAACCCAGAGTTTCATTTGATTTGGTCCAAGAATGAAGCTATGATAAATCTCTCTAGTTGGGTACAAACTGACATTTTCAACATTTTTGACTTTTGACAGAATTGAAATGTTGACTTTAATGAACTTTAATCTTGATTTATGGACTGAGTATGATGTTATAAGACAAAATAAAGCTAATGAAAGCTATACCTATGATTTCTAAACACAAAACTAGCTTTTGATTTGACAAAATCACAACAGTTAAGCTATTAAGACAGTTTAGAGGTGAAATTGACTTTGAGCTAATGCATGCACAATTTTATGACTGGAATGGTTTTCAAATGACTAAAGAAATGTAAACCAACTGATCTTAACTACTGCTTAACCCTCTAACACATTTTTGCCACAAAATCCAAACACTAATTTAAATGACTGATTGGAACTTTTAAGCTAACTGATTATTTACTAGCTTATACTAGCAATAAAACTGCAACACAATGATCTAATTATAGCTAATTAAACAGGTTTAAGATATTTAGTAACCACAGATTTCAACAAAACAGGTTATGCAGATTAAAACAAAATATAGTGCAAAGTAATTTGGAACTCACAACTTGTCCAGCTTATTATGCAGCTTATACCAATCCCAATACCACTATTCTATATCAAATCAACCCAATCCAAGTACTGCATCAATCCCATTCCATTTCCAAACCTGTTTGAACCAATTATGCTGCACGGTTGACTTTTGTTGACCCAATACCTAAGTTGCTTAAATTTGAGTTATAAGCCTACAAAAAGCTATAAGCAGCTTATATAAGCTTATTTGGATTGAAAA
This sequence comes from Chrysanthemum seticuspe, assembly GCA_019973895.1. Classification (NCBI taxonomy): domain Eukaryota; kingdom Viridiplantae; phylum Streptophyta; class Magnoliopsida; order Asterales; family Asteraceae; genus Chrysanthemum; species Chrysanthemum seticuspe. The sequence continues at coordinate 64,639,973 of BPTQ01000002.1, forward strand.
ATGAGCTTCTGATAGCTTGGATATAAGACTTTGAAACTGATTTTCTTAACAGTAAGCAAAGAAATTTAAATTGATATTAAAACTTTGACTTGATACTAGAAATTGGATTATATTGAGAAAACAACTTAATTGGAGTACATAAGAACAGGAAATTACAACTTCAAACTTAAATTAAAACATTACTACTAAAAACGACATACATGAATAAAAAAAAACTAAGTACTTCCTTGTATCTTGCTTCTCTTCCTCTTTTATACACCAAATAGCTTTCTCTCACCTCTCTGAATGAATCCCACTAACTTCCAGAACCATTGGATCACTTGGGAGCATTTTGGCCATTGGATTGGTTTTGGCGGGAAAAGTGGTTTTTGACCTTGGGCTCTGAACTAGCAGCTAGGGGGGGGGTGGCATTAATTGTAGTGGGTTGTGATGATGAGGGGGGAGGTTTGAGGAGAAAAGGTGATGGGAGGGTGGCCTGAGAGTTGCAGGCAACTTGGTGGGAGGAAGGGGATAAGGTGGGCGGGTAAAGGGTGTTTGACTGAGGTGTTGACCAGGGGTCCAAAAAGGGAGGTCACTGGTTTATGGCAGGGGTCAAAATGGTTTTGACAAGGGTTGGTTTGGCTTGTTATTATTGTAAGGACCTTTCTTGTAATTCTGCCAAACTAGAGGGACCAAACCTGCCATTTTCTCAAAGTTCACACAAGGGTTACTTTTGACAAGTTTCAATAGTACAAGGACTAGTTTTGACATTTTCAAATTTCCAAGGACTAAACTTGACATTTTTCAAAGTTTAGGGACTTAAATTGTAATTTTGCAATTTTAAATCTCAAGGACCAATTTTGACAACTTAAGAATCCCTAGGGACTTAAAATGATATTTTTCTTTATTTTGATTTACCAGGGACTGTTTTTGACAACTTTTGAAACTTGGGGGACTAAAACTGCCAATTATGCAAACTTGATACGTTTTTCACCAGATTTTGATATTTTTGCATTTAAAACACATAAAACACTTATTTGTGATATTTTTATCATTTTGATGCATTTCTGAGTGTTTTCAGATATTTTTGCAGTTTAATTGGTACAAAAATGATGAGTATTTAGACACTCATCAATCCCCCACACTAAGATATTGCTAGTCCCTAGCAATGTTTTGAGAAAAATTAATGGATTTCATCTCTTTACCAAAAGCCATTACTTCTGGAGTAGCCAAATGTTTTAGTTCAAGTAAGAACCTTGGTACACTGATAACCAAATGATTTTGAGCAAATCACCAGCTTCCAACGGATTTGATTTGTCTTTACCAGAAGCCGTTTGCTTCTGGACTAGCCAAATCTTAGATAAATTATCAATATTATCTTTGGTGAGCTGATTACCAATTATGGTTTTCCAACTGCCTTTACCACAAGCCATAAACTTGCGGGCTAGCCAACTCTTCACTTTTAAGGATATGGTGAGCTGAATACCATACAATTTTGGGCAAATTGCAAGCCGTCAACGGATTTGAGATATCTTTACCAAGAGCCGTTTGCTCCTGGATTAGCCAATCCTTTTGTTTATTAGACAAGGCGGACTGATAACCATAAGCTGAGTAAGTGTAAAACACTTACTCAAAAAAAAAAGTTTTGGCCAAAAATGGGGGAATTAGGCGGTATAATTACATGATAAAATTCGTGAGAATTCCCCCCCACACTAGAAATGAATATTGCCCTCAATATTCAAAGTACCGGCGGTTATGCCGAAACTGAGAACGTAAAAGGGAAATACTACGACCATTTTTTTTTTCATGAAACTCTTATATACAACAGCGGGGGGAAACTCCCCCACACTAGGGTGGTACACACAGGTGAAAACCCATGTAGCATGCTACTGTTTTTGATTCCCGAGTCGCTAGCTTGACTCGATCCCCGCATTCATTGGTTCATGGGGAAAGTTTGTAGATCCGGGACAACCACAGGAGGAATGTCCTCTCCAAAATAATGCTTCAACCGATGACCATTCACTTTAAAGTTTGGACCATCGGGTTGAGATAACTCAATGGTTCCATATGGAAATACTTTAGTGATGGTGAATGGTCCAGACCAGCGGGATTTTAGTTTTCCCGAGAAAATCTTCAATCTTGAATTGAAAAGAAGGACTCGATCACCGACGTTGAAAACGCGGTTTTTGATTTTGGAGTCATGAATCTTCTTTGTCTTTTCTTTATAGATCAAAGAGTTCTCGTATGCTTGATCACGGAGTTCATTTAATTCATTCATTTGAACTTTCCGGTGATCACCAGCTGTCTGAATATCGAAGTTGGCATGTTTCAAGGCCCAGTATGCCTTGTGCTCAAGCTCAACCGGCAGATGACATGCCTTCCCGTATACAAGCTTGTATGGAGTACACCCGATGGGTGTTTTATAAGCTGTACGAAAGGCCCAGAGTGCGTCATCTAGCTTATCCGACCAAGAGGCACGGTTTTCGCCAACCGTCCTCTCCAAAATTCTTTTAATCCATCGGTTGGAAACTTCCACTTGCCCACTTGTTTGGGGGTGGTACGCAGTAGAGAGACGGTGAGTTACACCATACTTTTGCATGACTCTATCAAACTGGTCATTGCAAAAATGCATACCACGATCACTGATTATAGCTCGTGGAGTTCCAAACCTAGCAAAAGGAGATTTTAAGAATTTCACAACAACTCGGGCATCGTTGGTAGGCAAAGCCTTAGCTTCAACCCATTTTGACAAATAGTCAACGGCCACGAGTATGTACTTATTACCGCGAGAAGAAGGAAACGGCCCCATAAAGTCAATGCCCCAGATGTCAAAAATCTCACACACTTGAATGGCGTTTTGCGGCATTTCATTTCTTTGTGAGATATTCCCGTGACGTTGACAAGCGTCACAGGTTTTGACAAATTCATGGGCATCCTTGTAAATCGTGGGCCAATAGAATCCGGAATCAAACACCTTCTTGGCGGTGTAGTTGGGGCTATGATGTCCCCTAGTAGGTCCAGAATGGCAAGCCTTGAGAATGTCAATGGCTTCCTGACCATACACACATCGCCTGATGACTTGATCCGCGCAAATTTTGAACAAGTAGGGGTCGTCCTAGAAGTAATGTTTCACATCCTTAAAGAATTTGTTTTTCTGTTGGGACGACATCCCTTTCACCACAAAGTTACCCGCATGGTAATTGGCAAAGTCAGCAAACCATGGGGTAGAAGAGTCTCCACGAAAAGAAACCACATTGAGTGTTTCGAGAGGAAATGTTTCATTTATTTCCTTTTTCTCAAACACATCTTGGTGAGGGTTTTCTAGACGGGATAGATGATCAGCAGCCAGGTTCTCAGCTCCTTTTTTATCACGTATAATGATATCAAATTCTTGTAGGAGGAGAACCCAAAGGAGCAATCTCGGCTTTGCATCTTGTTTTGCAAAGAGATATTTCAGAGCCGAGTTATCCGTATACACCACGCATTTGGTCAAGATAAGGTATGGCCGAAACATTTCAAACGCATACACCACAGCTAATAATTCTTTTTCTGTAGTGGTGTAATGGGTTTGAGCTTCAGTCATAGTTTTACTTGCGTAATGGATAGGCTGAAAATGCTTGGTTTTGCGTTGCCCCAAGACTGCATCGATAGCAAAATCACTTGCATCGCACATGAGCTCGAAGGGTAAATCCCAGTCGGGGGCAACTAGAATGGGTGCTTCCGTAAGCTTTTTCTTTAATGTTTCAAAAGCTTCGATGCACTCAGGTGAGAAGATAAAAGGAGCATCTTTTTCAAGAAGATGGGTCATAGGCCGAGCGATTTTAGAGAAATCTTGTATGAATCTTCGATAAAACCCGGCATGACCTAGAAAACTCCTAATACCTTTGACGGTAGTAGGATGAGGCAATTTAGCAATAACATCAACTTTTGCTCTATCTACCTCAATCCCGTTTTTTGAAATCTTATGGCCAAGGACTATGCCTTCTTTGACCATAAAGTGGCTCTTCTCCCAATTTAGACAGAGATTGGTGTCTTCACACCGTTTTAGCATTTTGTCTAAATGGGAGAGACATGTCTGAAATGAGTCCCCAATGACCGAGAAGTCATCCATAAACACCTCCATTGTTTCCCCGATCATTTCGTGGAAAATTGCCATCATACATCGTTGGAACGTGCCAGGAGCATTACATAGGCCAAAAGGCATACGTCTGTAGGCAAAAGTTCCGTATGGGCAGGTGAATGTGGTCTTTTCTTGATCCAGCGGATCAATGGGGATCTGAAAGTAACCCGAGAAACCATCAAGGAAACAATAGTATTCGTTCCCTGCTAATCTCTCAAGCATCTGATCCATGAAGGGTAGAGGAAAATGGTCTTTACGGGTGGCTTCGTTTAACTTGCGATAGTCAATACACACACGCCATCCCGTAACCAATGAAGTTGGAATTAACTCGTTTTCTTCATTTGTGACAACAGTTATGCCACCCTTTTTTGGAACACAGTGAATTGGGCTAACCCAAGGACTATCAGAGATCGGGTAAATTAGACCGGCATCAAGAAGTTTGAGAACCTCTTGTTTGATAACCTCGTGAATCTTAGGATTCACCCTTCTCTGATGTTGGACTACTGGTTTGAAGTCATCCTCCATTAAGATTTTGTGACTACAAAACTCAGGGTTGATACCCTTAATGTCGGAGAGTTTCCAAGCAATTGCTTGCTTGTGTGACTTCAAGACCTTTATGAGAGCAGTTTTCTCCTCCTCAGTTAAGTCTTTAGCAATTATGACGGGTAATTTATCATCACCCTCCAAGAATGCATAGTCGAGATGAGGAGGTAGGTCCTTAAGTTCAACCTCGGGAAATTCATCAGTAGATGTTTGTACTGATTTGATTTCCTCAATTGTGATCTCTTTCGGAGGGAGTGAAGGTAATGGATCTTCATTTAACAATTGCTCCAGATAAAGGATATCTCCCTCCGAATCATAAACACCATCAATTCCAGGCGGAATTGATTCATCAGTAGCAAGAATTTCATCGATCTCTTCCAGAAGGAAGTTACCTCCTTCAAATGGAGTGAGAGAGGGGAAAGAGTCGGCAATGATTGGTTGAGAAGATGTGGTGGAATCCCCACACGCAGAATTATGAAGATAACCAAGAAACTCTTGAGAGTACTCCTCTGAAGCAATATCAATTAAATCGATTCGATTGACCGATTCAGCATCATAATTTGAGGAGTACCTCGAATTTTGATCAAGGTTAAATGTAACAGCTTCATTACCCACACGTAATGTGATTTCTTGCTCAAATACATCAATAAGAGCACGACCCGTTCTCAGGAATCCTCTTCCAACAATGAGAGGAACCCGAGGATCGGCATCAAAATCAACAACCACAAAGTCAGCTGGAAAATGGAACTTTCCTACTTTCACAAATACATCCTCGGCGATGCCAAGAGGACGTGATATAGAACGATCTGCAAGCTCAAGAGTCATGCAGGTAGGAACAAGTTCTGGAAGAGAAAGTTTCTTCCATACTGAATAAGGCATCAGATTGATGCTTGCACCAAGATCGGCAAGGGCAAAGCATTCAATCATCCCTGGAAAAACACAAGGAAGAAGAAATTTTCCAGGATCTCCCAGCTTCTTGGGAAGCTTCTTTAACAAGACTGCTGAGCAGTTCTCGTTCAAAGGAGTTTTAGCCATTTCAAACAGTTTTTCCTTATTGCTTAACATGTGTTTGAGAGTTGATGCAAACTTGGGCATCAACATGATAGCATCCGCAAAGCTTATGTCAAAATGTAGTTCTTAGAAAATTTGAAAGAATTTTTCCATTTGATGACTAGCTTTTTCGCGGAGCTTTTGCTCATGTAAACGTGAGGGGTAAGGAATAGAAGTTTTGGATTTGGGGTTACCAATTGGAGGTTCAAAAACAACTCCAGGATTGGTCTTGGGTTTCGGGACAACCTGAGGATGGACATTGCTGGTACTTTCGTTATTAGTAGGAAGTTCCTTGTCCTTTGTCGCCTCAGGTTCACTTTCCACTACCTTCGGGAGAGAAGAAGAAGAGGTAGTAGGAATAGCGGGTCCATCATACGAAGCACCACTTCTGGTTGTGATCGCCTTTGCATCGCCCCTCGGATTAGCGATCGTGTTGCTAGGTAAAGTACCTGAGCCCGAGGGTCGATCATTTAAAGACTTCTTAATGTCAGAAATCTGGCTGACCAACAACATATTCATTTCCTCCTGGGATTTCATGAATTGCTTCAACAACTCATCAGATGATGGTCCAGTTGGAACAATGGCTTGATTTTGCACAGGAAAATTCTGGCCTCTATTGTTTGGATTAGGACCTTGATTTTGAAAATTTCCTTGATTATTGCCATGAAAGTACCCAGGGTTGAAATTTCCCTGACCTTGGTTTCTGTTAAAATTTCCTTGGTGTTGGAAATTTTGATTTTGATTTTGAAAACCGTTATTTTGACTGAAATTACCTTGGTTTGGTCTATTCTGATGTTGATTACGGTTTTGGTTTTGGTTGAAACCGGGTGGTCCAGGGTAGTGGTTAGGACGGTGGTTCGGGTCCATAGGAGCATGATATTGGTTGCCTCCTGAATTGGGAATCCCGCCCATAGCATTTGCTTCAAAAGGGTTACCCTCGGTGGCCATACAGTCGTAATAGGCATGGGGGCCACCACAAGTAACACAGACTTCCACTTTCTTAACTTCAGCAGGAGGTGAAGTTTGTGGAAAAGAAACTTTCTTTTGCTTGGAGAGAACCAAAGCTTGAATAGCTGATAAGGTTTTAAAAGGTACCTTTTTGAGGGGTCATTTAAGCCCTTATTCGATCACTTCTGTATCCGTTATTGCTTAATATCGTTCCTTTTCACTTTTTAGGTCTCTTGAAGGCAAAATGCTGGAATGATGCTTATTTGGACGAAAAGGCGCGAATATACGAAGAAAATGGCCAAAGTCAGAATCGAGACACTCAAAGCTGCTGAAACATAAGGCGACGGCGTCACTGCATATCTGCGACGTCGTCGGGAAGGAATTTTGCGACGGGTCAGAGGCGAAATTGCATGTTTTCAAGGGACGACGTCAGGTTCTAAAGGAGTAGGCCGTCGCTACTCAGACGGCCTAGATGCAGCCAAGACGGCGTCAGAGCTGAAGGGGACGGCGTCACAGTCATAAGGTGACGCCGTCGAAAGGTTTACGTGGCCAAGACGAAACCCTAATGACGGCGACACGACGGCGTCACGAAACATAAGGTGACGCCGTCGCAGATGTAATCTTATATATAGAATCCGAATTTTTCAGTTTTTGTGTGTAGTCTTTTGGAGTAAAAACCTAAAACCGAACCAAGGCTTTCTTGTGCAGTATTTTAGGGTTCTAAACCCTATTATACATCAAGATAAGTATTTACTTCATTAATTTAATTATGTCTTTGATTATTTGTGTGTATGCTTGCATGTTCTCCATGTCCGGCTAATTTATTTGTGTGTTTGCTTAGGGAATATGAAACTTAATTATTGAATATTGATTGGTTGATACTTATCTTAGTTGACTAATGATCTAGAGTGCGCTAGATTATTCGTTGTGTACTTAATGCTTGAAATTTCTTTGTGAACTTTAGAATATAATTATCTAGGTAATTGTAGGATAAAGTATTCAAGGACAACCGTAGAGTAGGCGTCTATAAATCACTAGAGGATTTGTAAACAAGACCCTTTGGTAATTTCAAAGAGTTAGGGAAATAAGCACGCCCTATAGCCTTAGAATCACAACGCAACTAGGAATAAGGACGTGACAAATCAACCATCAATAGGAGATAATTAAGGAGTAGTAAAACCTAAGTAAACACATCTTTAAACTATCATACGAGTACACATCAATTAGACATAGACTATCACAACCTTAGCTTAGATAATTAGATAATAGTAGAGTAATCGGTAGCAATACCAACCCCCCAAATCCAATACCCGAGATTCGTACCTTTTCATTTTCTAAAAAACATAAAAAGATAAAAAATAATCTTCCTCAACCTCAACCTTAGCGTAGTAACTTCTCACTAGCATTCCTATTCCCCTAGAGAACGATATCAATACCCGTGGCTTACCCTAATTACTACACTACAACGATTAGGTTCACTGCCTAGGGTGTTATAAAACTTGCTCGAAGAAAAGGAAGTTTCCTTGACCCCGAACGACGCGTGTAGCGTTATCAAGTTTTTGGCGCCGCTGCCGGGGAATAGAATAGCTAGTTAGTAGTCCACCTCGTTTAGGTTTCTTTGCTTGATTCCTATCAAGTAAATTTTTCTCATTTTTTTTTAGCTTTCTCTTAGTCTATCCCCCTTCTTCGTGACCTTTGTTCGTAACACCCATCACTTTTCACCATGGAAAATGATAACCAACAACCACGTCTTCATACCAACCCCCTTAAGCAACTTAGAACCCGCAGTTCCACCAAAACTCTTTTTGAACCATTTGCAGAACCAGAAAGAGAACTTAACAAGCGAAGAAATGCCCTCCGCAATTCAGAACATCAAGGTACTTCCATCAATTTTGATGAAGTCACGTCTGATGAAGAGTCACCTCATTCCCCACAATCCCCTGAAACCACCGTCGTTGACGATCGGAGTCAAAATGGCGAGGAAGTTCCTGCCACTCCAGCCAACGGATCCACAAATCCTCCTAAAGCGAAAACCCTCGGGGAATACTCTTCCCCCTCTGCATCTGGTTTCACCAGTGCCATTGTCTATCCTTCGGAACAGGTCAATGAGATATTGCATGCGTCTGACATTTGGTTAATCCAAAAGGCATGTCAATTCCACGGATCCCACAACGAAAACCCAATCCACCATGTCAAACAGTTTTTAAAAATCGTTGATGCTATCTATACCGACGGAGCATCTAAGGAGACATCTAGACTCCGGTTCTTCCCATTTTCTCTTCAAGGGCAAGCCAAGGAATGGTTCGATAAGCTCCCTCCAAGGTCTATTTTCACATGGGAGAATTGCAGCAGTTAGGAGCAAAATTCTGCACTTCCATCAAACAGATGAAGAATCTATCACCGACTCCTGGAGTCGTTATAAAGATCTTATTCAGCAAGCCCCACACCACGGTATCGACCTTTGGTTGCTTGTTCAAATCTTTTACGACAATGTCTCCCGGAAGGATCAAAAAGGGATTGATTTCTCAACTGGCCGAAGAATAGTGAACCTCACTGCGGAAGAAGGGTGGAACCAAATTGAGGAATACATTCAATACCAGGACAGCCATTGGGACAAACCAACGAATGCGTTAAGCATCTCTACTTTCTCAAGTAAAGAGCTATCCTTCGATGATCGGATCGAGAAAGTACAAAAGAAGTTAGCTTATCTCAATAGATCGCCTAAACCAAAAAGGCTAATTAACCCATACCTCATATGTGACGTTTGTGGAGCGCCACACGAGAGCGATGAATGCGATGACGCCCTCCAAGAGAGCGTACTTCTTTCTAGTCATGACATCTATGATGACCCCTCACTCCTCGCGTTCTATCAAAACGATGAATGTGATCCTTGGGGCAATCTAGTATGGCAAACTGAAGGAAGGGAAGGATCTGAATACTCCACCCGTGACCTCTTTGAAGAAGAACTCGGGCAGTTTACCATGGAAGGGAACACACTCTTAAAAGGTCTTGGGGAGTTTATCCGAGAGCAGCAAGCTGAATTAGAAAGTCAATTCACCAACCTTCACGAAAGAATAGGTGGATCTGGCCCAGCCCCTCACGATCCCACTTGCGCAATCACCACTCGGTCAGGAACCACTACCAAGGACCCCCCACATCCTAACCAGACCCCCACCACACAAGGACCCGTGTTAGGAAATGAGACAATTCCTGAACCACTTTCAACTCCTCATGACCCTCCGCCGCAAACACCAGCACCAGCCCAACGACCAACTCTCGCTCGAATTCCCTATCCCTCTCGTCTAAAAAACCAAAAGGCTGAAGAAGACAATGAAAGAATATTGTCTTATTTGAAACAAACATCCGTCAACATACCACTCCTCGATGTATTTTATCACATCCCTAAACATAGTAAATACTTCAAGAAATTGATATCTAATCGGAAGAAGCTTGAAGGATTGATATCATTAGGAGAAGAATGTTCGGCTATCATCCAGAAAAGTCTGCCCAAGGAGAAGGAAGATCCGGGCAGCTTTACCATTCCTTGCTCTATAGGGGCACTTTCGATGAAAAACGCCTTGGCTGATCTTGGGGCAAGCATTAACCTAATGCCTCACTCCATGTTTCTTAAACTCGGATATCCAGGACTGAAACCCACTAGGATGAGTATCCAATTGGCTGATCGATCAATCAAATATCCCATTGGAGTTTGTGAGAATGTTCTCGTAAGGGTAGGAGAATTCAAGTTCCCAGTCGATTTCGTAATTTTAGAAATGGAGGAAGATAACTCTGTCCCAATAATCCTTGGCAGACCTTTCTTAGCTACAGCTCGTTCCATCATTGATGTTCATGATGGTAAACTCACTTTACGAGTGGGGTCAGAAAGCTTAACCTTTGACATTAAGGATTCTATGAGGCATTCCTCCTCCTGCGGTCATCCGGTATATTTAGTTGAGGAAGTTGATGAATTTGTTGATGACATAGATGGCTGCATTGATGAGCATCTATTAAACGAATTCATGAATAATGATAACAACGAAATATACAACAGCCAAGAAATGGAAATGGTCGGAGCTGTTTCTTTTTATCCGCGTCAGGATGAAATTGAACCTATTGAGTTTCAGAAACAGGAAAACAAGCTAAAACCATCAATCAAGGAACCCCCTACCCTGGAACTAAAAGATCTCCCGAGTCACCTGGAATACGCCTTCCTTCAAGGAGAAGACCAACTTCCTGTCATCATAAGCTCTTCGCTAACCACTAGTCAGAAAGAGAAGCTCTTAGAAGTCTTAAAAGAATACAAGGGGGTGATTGCATGGAGTGTTGCCGACATCAAGGGAATTGATTCTACATTCTGTACTCACAAAATCCTCATGGAGGAAAATTACAAACCAACCGTTCAACCACAAAGACGGGTAAACCCTAACATCAAGGAAGTAGTGAAAAAAGAGGTCATTAAGCTTCTAGACGCAGGTCTCATCTACCCCATATCAGATAGCCCATGGGTCAGCCCGGTCCAAGTGGTTCCAAAAAAGGGAGGAATGACGGTTGTAAAAAATGAGAAGGGCGAGTTAGTGCCGCAAAGAACAGTTACTGGATGGCGTGTCTGTATTGACTACAGAAAGTTGAATGATGCTACTCGAAAAGATCATTTTCCCCTACCATTCATCGACCAAATGCTCGAAAGGTTAGCCGGGCATGAATACTATTGTTTCCTTGATGGCTTTTCAGGATACTTCCAAATTCCCATTGCCCCTGAAGATCAGGAAAAAACTACATTTACATGTCCTTACGGGACGTTTGCCTACAAGCGAATGCCCTTCGGGTTATGTAACGCACCCGCTACCTTTCAGCGATGTATGATGGCCATTTTCCACGAACTAATTGAAGACAGCATGGAAGTCTTCATGGACGATTTCTCGGTATTTGGGAATTCATTCGACATCTGTCTTTCCAACCTTAGAAAGATGTTGAAACGGTGCGAGGAAACCAATTTGGTCTTGAATTGGGAGAAATGTCATTTCATGGTAAAAGAAGGAATTGTTTTAGGGCATAAAGTCTCTGGGAGTGGAATTGAGGTCGATAGGGCAAAAATTGAAGCGATTTCCAAACTCCCCTATCCTACTACCGTAAAAGCCATTCGCAGCTTTCTTGGTCACGCAGGTTTTTATCGAAGGTTTATTAAAGACTTCTCAAAAATTGCCCGGCCAATGACACAGCTTCTTGTTAAGGATGCCCCTTTTGATTTTTCTGGAGAATGCAAAGAAGCATTTAACCGACTAAAGAAAGATCTCACTCAAGCACCTATAATGGTCACCCCTGACTGGTCTCAGCCATTTGAAATCATGTGTGACGCTAGTGATTATGCTGTCGGAGCTGTGCTCGGCCAAAGGAAGGAGAAGCATTTTCAACCAATCTACTATGCTAGCAAAACCATGAATGTAGCACAAGAGAATTATACGACCACTGAGAAAGAACTTCTTGCCGTTGTTTTTGCCTTCGACAAGTTCAGGAAATATCTCGTCCTTTCTAAGACTGTCGTTTTCACCGATCACTCCGCCTTACGCTACTTGTTCTCAAAACAAGATGCTAAACCCCGGCTCATTAGGTGGATCTTATTACTTCAAGAATTCGACATTGAAATTCGGGATAAAAAGGGAGCTGAAAATCTCGCTGCTGATCATCTATCACGCTTGGAAAACCCTGATAGAGATGAATTAGACCGCACCGAGATTCGCGATTTTTTTCCCGAGGAACGGCTGATGGCCATTAAGGAGATTGAGCCATGGTATGCGGATTATGCCAACTACCTTTCCAGTAGGGTTTTGCCGAATTACATGACCAAGCAAGATAAAAAAAAGTTCTTCACTACATTAAAACATTACTTCTGGGATGAACCCTTCCTCTTCCGCATATGTCCCGACCAAATCATTCGACGTTGCGTGGCCGGTAAAGAGATTGATCGAGTTCTGAAAGAATGTCATGCAGGACCATCTGGAGGACATCATGGTGTGAATGTCACGGCACGAAAGGTTTTTGATGCCGGATTCTATTGGCCTACTATTTTTCGAGATGTTAAGAAATTAGTTCAAACGTGTGATGCATGCCAACGATCAGGAAATATCTCGCGAAGGGATGAGTCACCTCAGAACTATATCCAAGTCTGCGAAATATTTGACGTTTGGGGAATAGACTTCATGGGACCTTTTCCATCTTCTGGAGGAAATGAATACATTCTCGTGGCTATCGACTATGTATCCAAATGGGTAGAGGCTCAAGCCCTTAGAACTAATGATGCGAGGGTAGTTATCCACTTTCTAAAAAAACTCTTTGCACGATTCGGGATTCCCAAAGCATTGATCAGTGATAGAGGGACTCACTTTTGCAATGCTCAAATGGAAAAGGTGATGAAGAAGTATGGCGTCCCACATAGGTTTTCTACTGCATATCACCCTCAGACAAATGGGCAAGTAGAAAACACAAATAGGGCATTAAAACGAATACTTGAAAAGACGGTCCACCAGAATAGGAAAGACTGGGCATTCAAGCTAGATGAGGCACTCTGGGCATTCAGAACTGCTTACAAAACACCTATTGGAACAACCCCTTTTCGCTTGGTTTACGGAAAGGCATGCCACCTCCCCATCGAACTGGAGCAAAAAGCATATTGGGCAATTAAGGCCTGCAATATGGATTATTCTGAAGCAGGGTCAAATCGGTTCTTACAACTCCAAGAATTGGATGAACTGAGGCTGGAAGCATACGAATCATCAATCACCTACAAAGAAAGGGCAAAAAGATGGCATGATCAACGAATAAAGAATCCTAAAGAGTTTTTGGAAGGAGATAAGGTGCTCTTGTATAACTCAAGACTAAGATTATTTCCGGGAAAACTCAAATCCAGATGGTATGGGCCCTTTTCAGTAAGAAAGCAGATGAGCAATGGGGCGGTGGTGTTACTAGACCATGAGGGAAGAGAATTCACTGTTAATGGACAACGGGTGAAGCATTATCAATTGGATAATATTGAAATGATGAACGATGAGGACATTGTTTTAGAAGAAGAAGGCGGTGATGCAAAAACGTAGGGGTAGGACTTCGAGTCTAGCTACAAGACTCTTAAATAAAGAAAAGCGCTTCGTGGGAGGCAACCCATGCTTAATTGTTTGCTTGTTAGCGTCATATATCTTTTATTAATTGTTTGTCCTCATGTTTGAATTTGTAAAAATGCTTTATTTTGTTTTTAACCTCGTCTTAATTACATATAAAGGTATTTTACATAAAGGATAAGTGTAGGGAGGATTACACACGCTTTCATAAGAAACGTGAACATGAGAATAACAATTAACTAAAAGATATATATGTTTGTTTGTTCGAGTCAAATGCTTGTATCGAGTCATAATGGATGTTTTTGCAGAAGTTTTTCCAGATTCTAAAGATGCAAATTTTCCAGAATTTTTTCCAGAAAATCGCAGACCAGTTTTTGTCAGGATAACCTGACGGCGTCAGGATTGCAACCTGACGGCGTCAGGAAGGAATAAAAACATCAGCTTACTTTTTCTCGTTTTCTGAGCTACTTGTAAAATTTTGGAATTTTCCAGATCTTAACTTTCAAAACAAATTCTGTAAACATCCATTCCACAAGCATTATATCCTAGTTTAAATCGAGTCTTATGTATATTATTACCGCCGATTTTACGCGAAGGTTTCGTTTGTTTTCTTCTAGTGTGCAGGTTTAGTTTGTCAAGAAGAAGTTACACAAGTTTGGAAGGAGCCTTTCACGCAAAAAAAAAAAACTCTTCTTGGAAAAGATTTAACCACCACTTTTTACGGATCCTACCGAGCTAATCAGGGGAGTATTAGTTTCTTTCGTTTTTAATTACCTTCTATTATCATAACTTTGATACTTTCGGGGAACATTGGGGACAATGTTCAGTTTAAGTGTAGGGAGGGAAAATAAAACGGGAACTTTGAAACTATGCTTATCCTTGACTATTTGCTTTGTCCAAGTGTATTTGTGTAATAAACCATGAGAAAATGTAGGTTAGGGTAATTTTAGCCAAATTTAAAATTTTTTCATGACGTATAAGAGTGGGCCATTAGTCTTAACAAAAGCGTCTCATGGATAGGAAGTTGCATGACTAGCACAAAAACCCTTACCACCTAAATTCCACCCAAAATGTGAGGATCGCCCTTAGATTAGTAGGAATTAAAGCATTCATCTTTAATGCTTAGAGTGTGAACCGGTAGTATATTAGATTCTAGAACTTGTTTTGTGATGCATTCCGAGATCGCTAGTGAGACTACACTTGTGTAGTTAGGATTAACTAAATGATAAGAGGCATTAGGATAACCCTTGTTTGATACCTGTAATATAATTACTTCTTCCATATCGGTTGAGTAATTCCCCCACACCCTTTGCGTTGTACTCATCTTTAGTACACGATACCCCTAGTTAACCCCTCAGAGCCTATCCTTTTCGCGGTTCTCGTGATATTTCGGTTTTTCCGGAATATCAATGAAGAGCATTGTTTACACCCCACCCCCAAATATACACCCAAATCGCCTTAGCCTACCTTTATTGCACTCACTTTTAGTGCAAATTTATGTTATCACCCAAAACCCTTAGTTCAATTATCTGGTTGCTTGCATGAGTTGCTAAGTCGAGTCATATCCTTTGTATACAGTTTTGGGATGATTGGGATTCATGGGAAAAGTTAAAGTTTATGAAACATAGGAAAGAGAACGTTAAACTCAAATTCCCTTTGTTTGCATAATAATGTACTCCAAGTGTTTTGATCTTTTCAATTCGGGTCAAATTAGTGTTACAGTAATAAAAACTCAAGTGTAGGGATGTGTCTATAAATCCCTATCATTTTGATGTACCGTAGAGGATGGTAGAGTAAAAGTGTATGCAAAAAAAAAAAAAAAAAAAAAAAAAAAAAAAAAAAAAAAACATACGGGCTACCATCCTACATCTATCTTTTAAATTATGTTTGTTTATTTTCGTTGCCTAGAGTTTTAGAGTGTCGAGTCTTGGCTTAGCAACGCCATTCTTCGTATACTTGCAACATAGAGATTTTTGACTATCCACCACTATATAGCCTATCCCACCAAACCCTTATTTCCCTACCGTAAGCCTAACGTTACAACCCTTTAAAGACCTCTTTGATAGTCTTTCCTAGGTGCTTACGCCAAAGCGACGGAGGTTTGATCTATTCTCAAGCCTATGGTAATCTATGTACTAGGACCGGTTAATGAGTGTTTATCTTCCATTTCCGATTTGTTATATTTCATATATACACCCGAGAGAGATGTGAGTATCCAAACACCCCATGTGAGGTGCTAGTATGTAATTTCCGTGCTTGTTATGACTTTTGCGGGGCTTATATGTGTTGTGGACCGTTTTGAATGGATGCTTCATGACCCCTAACTTATAAATTAATTGGCTAAAAGCACATTTGCTTGAGGACAAGCAAATACCAAGTGTAGGGATATTTGATAAGGTTTTAAAAGGTACCTTTTTGAGGGGTCATTTAAGCCCTTATTCGATCACTTCTGTATCCGTTATTGCTTAATATCGTTCCTTTTCACTTTTTAGGTCTCTTGAAGGCAAAATGCTGGAATGATGCTTATTTGGACGAAAAGGCGCGAATATACGAAGAAAATGGCCAAAGTCAGAATCGAGACACTCAAAGCTGCTGAAACATAAGGCGACGGCGTCACTGCATATCTGCGACGTCGTCGGGAAGGAATTTTGCGACGGGTCAGAGGCGAAATTGCATGTTTTCAAGGGACGACGTCAGGTTCTAAAGGAGTAGGCCGTCGCTACTCAGACGGCCTAGATGCAGCCAAGACGGCGTCAGAGCTGAAGGGGACGGCGTCACAGTCATAAGGTGACGCCGTCGAAAGGTTTACGTGGCCAAGACGAAACCCTAATGACGGCGACACGACGGCGTCACGAAACATAAGGTGACGCCGTCGCAGATGTAATCTTATATATAGAATCCGAATTTTTCAGTTTTTGTGTGTAGTCTTTTGGAGTAAAAACCTAAAACCGAACCAAGGCTTTCTTGTGCAGTATTTTAGGGTTCTAAACCCTATTATACATCAATATAAGTATTTACTTCATTAATTTAATTATGTCTTTGATTATTTGTGTGTATGCTTGCATGTTCTCCATGTCCGGCTAATTTATTTGTGTGTTTGCTTAGGGAATATGAAACTTAATTATTGAATATTGATTGGTTGATACTTATCTTAGTTGACTAATGATCTAGAGTGCGCTAGATTATTCGTTGTGTACTTAATGCTTGAAATTTCTTTGTGAACTTTAGAATATAATTATCTAGGTAATTGTAGGATAAAGTATTCAAGGACAACCGTAGAGTAGGCGTCTATAAATCACTAGAGGATTTGTAAACAAGACCCTTTGGTAATTTCAAAGAGTTAGGGAAATAAGCACGCCCTATAGCCTTAGAATCACAACGCAACTAGGAATAAGGACGTGACAAATCAACCATCAATAGGAGATAATTAAGGAGTAGTAAAACCTAAGTAAACACATCTTTAAACTATCATACGAGTACACATCAATTAGACATAGACTATCACAACCTTAGCTTAGATAATTAGATAATAGTAGAGTAATCGGTAGCAATACCAACCCCCCAAATCCAATACCCGAGATTCGTACCTTTTCATTTTCTAAAAAACATAAAAAGATAAAAAATAATCTTCCTCAACCTCAACCTTAGCGTAGTAACTTCTCACTAGCATTCCTATTCCCCTAGAGAACGATATCAATACCCGTGGCTTACCCTAATTACTACACTACAACGATTAGGTTCACTGCCTAGGGTGTTATAAAACTTGCTCGAAGAAAAGGAAGTTTCCTTGACCCCGAACGACGCGTGTAGCGTTATCAATAGCTTCCGTGAGTTTGTCAATCTTAGCATCGGTACTAGATTGACTCACGGGTGATGAAGAAGAAGGACCAACACTGACTTGGGAAACAACCGGTTTTCTTCGTGCAGTGCGGACTTTAGACTTGTTTTCAATTATTGTTAAAGCTTCTTTGATAGTTTTGCTCAAGAAATTTCCTCCAGCGGAGGAATTGAGAGAATCTTGATCAGATTGACTCACTCCATTATAGAAAGTATCGAGTTGCATCAACTCGGAGAAACCGTGGTGAGGACATTTGCGGAGCAATTCCTTAAAACGATCCCACGATTCACTGAAGGGTTCATCAAACTTTTGTGTAAACTTGATGATTTCATTTTTAAGACTCGTGGTTTTGGAAGGTGGATAAAACTCGTTCATAAATTTCTTCGCCAGGTCTTCCCATGTTTCGATTGATTTAGGGGGTTGTTTTTCAAGCCAAATCCGGGTTTGCCCCTCAAGGGAAAATGGGAACAGAAGAAGCTTGACAGCATCTGTAGGGACATTCTTGTATTTGATGGTAGATGCAATCTTGTTAAACCATCGAATATGAGCATGAGGATCATCCCGCTCAAAACCATAGAACTGACTTGAGGTTACAAGATTCAGTAACCCAGTTTTGAGTTCAAAATTTTCAGCCACAATGGCTGGGATAACAATAGCATCTCCATACCCGTCGATGGGTGCCTGGAGAAGCTCACACATAGGGCGTTCTTCCGCCATGACAACGGAAGTAGTGTGAGCAGTCCGGATCTCAGATCCGACTGATGGAGCAGAAAGTCTACGGACACGCCTTCTTGGAATCCTGACAAGCTCACGAAATGGGCTCACAGACCTAGAAGAGCGAGTGCGCATACACTAGAGTTAACTAGTTAAGGAAAGGAATGAGAATTATGAAAATGGTGAAAATGGGGTAAGAAGAATCTTTTTGGGTTTTCTGGTTCTGACAAATAGATATAACAACAAATCCAATTAAAACAAATTCGAGGCAAAACAACAGTGAACTTAAACCAATAATCACAAGATGAATGGCTTCTTTGAAAAAGGTACACCAATCACAAGGACACAATGGCAAGTTTTAAATCTTTGGTTCGGGAACTTATTATGGTCGTACCCCAGTTAGGTAGTACACTGCCTTGGTTTGCGGTGGTAATCTTTTATGTTGTTATTATTAAACAGAGAAAACGACAAATCTTTTTGTATTTTTATCTTTGATACATATATAGAAACAAAAGAAAAATATTTTTGTGTTTTATACGTTTTAAGCTGTTTTTGGGTTTTTGGATTTTTATAAGAAAATATATATAGATATAGATAGAGATAGATGGTATGAACAAGGAGTGATTATTCAAATCACTAATCTGCTAAACGTAAGATAATTAGCACAGCTCCCCGGCAGCGGCGCCAAAAATTTGATTCGCTCCCAGACGGTCAAGTTTTATCACGCAAGTCGACCACTTGTGAATGGCCAACCGTAACAAACTTAAAACAGTCTGGAATCAAATGCAATGAAGATCATGAGAGTATAGTGTTTCCCCGGGTCGTTATGTCCCAACGAGCTGTGCGATGAATCACCAAACAAATAGTGATTGAGAGATTTGAACGGAAAAGAGTTATGATCGATTATACCTAAAGAAAAAGTTTATAAATTACAGGGGCTTAAATGCAAATTAAAGAAAATTAAAAAGATAAAATATATTAAATAAATGCTATCACTATTTTTAAAATTATGTTTTTGATTACAAATTTAACTTAAAAACTACGCGACGTACAAAAGAAAATGTGAAACTGAAGCAATATTAATCCTAAAAATATGAAAATGATATTTTTACAAACCTAATGATATGAGAAAATTTTTAGAAAAAGAAAATTATTTTTAAAATTATTTATCTAATTATTATTAATTAAAAACTATTTTTACTTATTTAATAATACCCTAAAATACAAGAAAATATGAAATAAAGCTACAAAAATGAAATTATGACTTGGAAAAATCCAAAATAACTAAAAAGAATTTTTAAAACTATTTTTATATTTTTCTGAATATTTTTCTATTTTTTATGAATTAAAAACTACTTAAAACTAATTAAATTGCTTAAAAATACAAATTTAACTAAGAAAAATCTGGAAAAATAATTTTTTTTCTTTTTATATTTATCTTAACCTAAGAAAAATGAAAACTTATTTTTTTGAAACTTTTCTGAATTGATTGTATTAAAAGCTAATTAAATAAGCCTAAAAACTGTTTTAATTGAAGAAAAATAGCAAACTGACATAGAAAAATGTGAAAAATTCAGGAAAAGTCTAAAATAATATGCTGAATCTAAGAAAAATATAAAATCAGTGGCTTGTGTGTAAGAAAATGGGACTGCAATGGAAACTGCTTATAAATAAGCACTTGGCTTAAGCCAATGGTACCAAATAAGCACCAAACTGTCACAGAAGCTCTAATATGCTAAAAGTACTCTAAAACAACAAATTACAACAAGCCTAAACTTCTATAGCACTGATTAACTTGATTTGGTGATTTGAGCTCAAGTGCTAAAAAACAGTTGAGGCTACTACTTTTAAGCTTGAAAATAAGCAACTCAATAAGCTGGAAATAAAAACCAAATGAAGGAACCTAAACTAGACCTGGCCAAGAACTTGTAAACCACAAATGAGCTTTGGACAAGCTCTTATGAGCTTGTTGCAAGCTCTGCAACTCACCTGTGCAGACTCAGTATTAACTGAGTCAGTGCACAGGGGAGATAGGACCAAAAGCACAAGCCATTTTTAAGCTTATAAAAAATTACTAAAAATATGCAAAAATGATATTAAGAAAATATACCAACTGAACTTATAAAACCCAGAGTTTCATTTGATTTGGTCCAAGAATGAAGCTATGATAAATCTCTCTAGTTGGGTACAAACTGACATTTTCAACATTTTTGACTCTTGACAGAATTGAAATGTTGACTTTAATGAACTTTAATCTTGATTTATGGACTGAGTATGATGTTATAAGACAAAATAAAGCTAATGAAAGCTATACCTATGATTTCTAAACACAAAACTAGCTTTTGATTTGACAAAATCACAACAGTTAAGCTATTAAGACAGTTTAGAGGTGAAATTGACTTTGAGCTAATGCAGGCACAATTTTATGACTGGAATGGTTTTCAAATGACTAAAGAAATGTAAACCAACTGATCTTAACTACTGCTTAACCCTCTAACACATTTTTGCCACAAAATCCAAACACTAATTTAAATGACTGATTGGAACTTTTAAGCTAACTGATTACTTACTAGCTTATACTAGCAATAAAACTGCAACACAATGATCTAATTATAGCTAATTAAACAGGTTTAAGATATTTAGTAACCACAGATTTCAACAAAACAGGTTATGCAGATTAAAACAAAATATAGTGCAAAGTAATTTGGAACTCACAACTTGTCCAGCTTATTATGCAGCTTATACCAATCTCAATACCACTATTCTATATCAAATCAACCCAATCCAAGTACTGCATCAATCCCATTCCATTTCCAAACCTGTTTGAACCAATTATGCTGCACAGTTGACTTTTGTTGACCCAAGACCTAAGTTGCTTAAATTTGAGTTATAAGCCTACAAAAAGCTATAAGCAGCTTATATAAGCTTATTTGGATTGAAAAATGAGCTTCTGATAGCTTGGATATAAGACTTTGAAACTGATTTTCTTAACAGTAAGCATAGAAATTTAAATTGATATTAAAACTTTGACTTGATACTAGAAATTGGATTATATTGAGAAAACAACTTAATTGGAGTACATAAGAACAGGAAATTACAACTTCAAACTTAAATTAAAACATTACTACTAAAAACGACATACTTGAATAAAAAAAAACTAAGTACTTCCTTGTATCTTGCTTCTCTTCCTCTTTTATACACCAAATAGCTTTCTCTCACCTCTCTGAATGAATCCCACTAACTTCCAGAACCATTGGATCACTTGGGAGCATTTTGGCCATTGGATTGGTTTTGGCGGGAAAAGTGGTTTTTGACCTTGGGCTCTGAAATAGCAGCTAGGGGGGTGGCATTAATTGTAGTGGGTTGTGATGATGAGGGGGGAGGTTTGAGGAGAAAAGGTGATGGGAGGGTGGCCTGAGAGTTGCAGGCAACTTGGTGGGAGGAAGGGGATAAGGTGGGCGGGTAAAGGGTGTTTGACTGAGGTGTTGACCAGGGGTCCAAAAAGGGAGGTCACTGGTTTATGGCAGGGGTCAAAATGGTTTTGACAAGGGTTGGTTTGGCTTGTTATTATTGTAAGGACCTTTCTTGTAATTCTGCCAAACTAGAGGGACCAAACCTGCCATTTTCTCAAAGTTCACACAAGGGTTACTTTTGACAAGTTTCAATAGTACAAGGACTAGTTTTGACATTTTCAAATTTCCAAGGACTAAACTTGACATTTTTCAAAGTTTAGGGACTTAAATTATAATTTTGCAATTTTAAATCTCAAGGACCAATTTTGACAACTTAAGAATCCCAAGGGACTTAAAATGATATTTTTCTTTATTTTGATTTACCAGGGACTGTTTTTGACAACTTTTGAAACTCGGGGGACTAAAACTGCCAATTATGCAAACTTGATACGTTTTTCACCAGATTTTGATATTTTTGCATTTAAAACACATAAAACACTTATTTGTGATATTTTTATCATTTTGATGCATTTCTGAGTGTTTTCAGATGTTTTTGCAGTTTAATTGGTACAAAAATGATGAGTATTTAGACACTCATCACTTCTACTTTAGCATTCCTTATTGATCTTTTCTTAGGTCGCATCTTCCTATTCTTCGATTGAGTGCTCCTAGGCTGTGAAGTGCGGACGTTTGGAAAAGACGTAAATATTCCTGTTTCAGTAGAAGGAAGCACGTTAGCAACCTGTGATTTAGCAGTAGGGATTCTAGGTGCACGATTACTAAGTGTTACAGGTGCTAATCTCTTAAGGATGGTTGGCGGAAGTTGTTCATACTTTCCTAACATTTCTCTTAACTTAGAGATAGTGTGAATCAAATCTTGATTTTCAGAACGAATGTTACCAGCAAAAATCATGACTTCTCTAGTGTGAGCAAGATAGTGATCAAGTTCGTTTGATGCTTCATGACGAGTCTTATTGAGTAAATCAAATATGAAACCATATTCCTGTTTAACTTTTACAAGTTCTTGTTCATATTTTGAGATTTGACTTTTCAAAGACACGTTTTGATCATCCAGTTGCGCAAATTTAGGATCAGAAGATTTTTCATGCAACTGAGCGATTTTCTTTTGAAACCCAAGTTGTTGATTGTGAATATCTTTTTCACACCAATTAAGACGACGTTTTGCATAGGAAAGTTCGTTAAGCAATCGTTCATTTTCAGCTTTTAAAAACTCGATTTGAAGCACCTTATCAGTATTCTCAACAGTTACCACAGAGTCAACATTATCAGCAGAGATATAATCAGATGCATGTGGCAAAGAATAGAATAACACAACATTATGGATATCAGCACATATAACATCTTTCAAGAGTCGATCAACATCTTTTCTCAACATTTTCTTTTTACGTTTAGTATTAGAAATAGATGTTTCAGTTTTCTCGAAAACGACCTTCATCACTCCAAGTTCCTTATGAAAATCCTTTTCCCAAGCTAATGCACAACTTTTCAAATTTTTAACGTTAGGTAAAAGATTTTTCTGAAAAATGTCTCTTTGTTCTCGCGCCAGAGGCAATTGAAAATGATCAATTTTGATTTCAGAACGATATTCTATCTCATGTTGTAAAATTTTGAGGTCAGCCATGAAAATGTCAAAATATCTAAGAATTTTTCGATTTTCAGGTTTTGAGTTTACTTCACTGATGGAAGGTAAAGGACCATAAGTTTGTGCATAATCTGGTTGGGGATTAACATTAGAAGACTCAGGGGTTTTGATGATAACCCTTGGTGTGTTAGAAGAATCCGTTGGTGTGACGAAAGTGACCGGTTTTGAATAATAAAAAGGTTTGTTGTAAACAACATTTTTTAATTTTGATCGAGTCTCGTCTTCTGAATCTAATTCCTCTTGACGATGATATTCAACAACACTCATAATAGTATTATTAATTTTATATTTTGCACTGGAAACTTCAGGATTTGGTTTGAATGTTTTTAGTGAAAGCTTAGGTTTGTAATCAGCTAGATTTGGTCCATATCCTTTTGGATTGGGTTTTAAAGTAAACTTTTCAATAGCTGTTACTGATTCACCATGTTTGTAAACAACAGTTTTAAACTCTTTAATTTTGTTTAGCAATCCGATAATTTCTTCAAGAAGGTCATCTACCCGATTTGTTGAATGCTTTCTGTATGCGGAGAACTGTTTTTGACAAGTTAACAATTCAGCCTTAGCTTTTTGATTTTCCAAGGTGAGAGCGTTAATTTGCTTTTTATGTTCATGTTTCAGTTGTTCTATTTCAGACAACAAAGCATTCTTCGAAGCGGCTAGATCACGCATCTGTCTCTTTAAATATTTTTCGTTTTGATGAGATTTAGCAAAAGCGGATTCAAAACCTTTTTCATGGTTTTCTTGAGTTTTGAAAAAGTTGAGTTGCATTTGTAAGCATTCAAAATCCTTGGTTAACAGTGCATTTTTGCTTTTTAATTCCTTATTTAATGCATAACATTCCTCCATTTTGATTTGATGGTCTTGAATTAAACGAGCAAAATCTGGATGAGGCAACAGTTCGGCTTGTTCAACGTGAGTCACCACATGATCATTATTTAGATCCTCAAGTATAACCACGGAGTCAATTTGATTATCAATGGAAACCATAAGGTCATCTTGATCGTCAAATGTAACTACAGGGTTTATTTGAAAATCGTCAGAATGAGATGTAGATGACTCATTTTGAACAGTCTGAGCCGTGCCGGATTCAAATATTGGCGGAGATATTAGTTCAGATATGATGATGGTTTGTTCGGGTACCTGAGACAAGCCATCAGTGTCATACACTGGGCCTGTTTCACTCATGTGTAACTCATGCATATTAGCCATCAACATAACAGCTGCATTGTCCTGCAAGTCCTCCATATCATCATCTGAGTCTGCATCTGCCATAAAGCTCTGTTCTTTGTTTGTGAGAGATCCACCAGCTTCATCCTTAAGAGCCAAAAGAAGAGCCTCTATGAAATAAGCACTGCCCCTAGTCCTTGGCTTGTGCACACATAACAATGTACAACCCGTAATTGTCAAGAAAGGACCATGTGGTACGCTTCAGTGCCACAATCCTTATAAAAGGAGCGAAATTGTAACGCCCCGACCCGACAAGGGTAAAGGAATCACAAGTAATGGTGTCATATCAAAGCAAACATAAATATCCAAAAGAAATCTCAACATAAATATTGAAATAATCCAAGTTAAAAGACTTCAATACATTGGTCCCAGCGGAAAAATAAACTCCAAATGAAATGTCTAAAATATAAAGTCTAAATGGCATCATAAGATCAAAGCTAAAATCTCTAAGGTAAGTCCACTCAGCACTCATCCCAAAGCAATACCCAGCTCCAATGCTTAGATACCTGCCGCGAAAGAAAAGAAATGCGGCTGAGCTTCAAAAGCCCAGTGAACAGATATACAAGCAAAACGAATACGAAACGAGAACGAATACGAAATAAAGTGAAAGAAAGATAGTGAAATCATAATCATTTCAAAAGATAAATCAGGATAAAAGAATAAGTTTTATAGCTAACTACCTCGAGCCCATACACATATGCCATATCATAAACATATTCATAATCACATAAGGCAACATTTTTTAGGGGAGACCTACCAGAGTTATGAAGGACGTGCATGCACGCAGCATCAATCATCAAACACATATAGCATATAACATATAATATATAACATATAACAGATCTAGGATGCACCCATACGCCCCACAAACATACATTGATAATATAACATAAATTGAGCTCATAACGAATATCAGATAAGGGACGTGGCAGAACTTCACTCTACTGCCCTAGAGTCATGTTAGAAGTGCATTTACTGACACGGACATGGAACCCCCATGACTAGTTACTAATTGGCTCGGGTGTCAAACTATCTTAGGTCAAATAAGAATGTCATAACTGACATAGATCATATTTTATCAAATGTTTAGTCATGTTTCAAAATCAAAGGTTTTATGATTCAGAAATCAAAGCTCAGATAAGCAACAGCTCAAATAGACACATTAGGGTTCATAGCAAAGGCTTAGGAAATCCTAATATGAAAGCGAAAAGAAAACATTATACGAAACCTTTACTGAAAAGGTCAGAATATCTGTACCTTATTCCAAAGCAAATGATCGAAAAGAAGACACATGGAAAGCAAAGAATTACTCCTTCTTCACAGAACCTATATACATTAACGGTCGTATATATTATTAATGATTCCATAATCGTCAAAATGATCTTTTATTATTTTAGGGTTTTATAATTAAATGAGACTTAAATGTTTTATAATTAATATCGTAGATTAGGGTTCATATGTCATTTAGTAAAGTTTAGGGTTTCTCATTCTTTAATATCTCATTAATAGGCATTTAATTACATGTTACGTCTTTTAATGACTCGTCACTTAACCTAACACGTCATCAAAATAATCTTTCCTTTTATGTTTTACCATATACGTTTTATGATTTTATGTGACATACAAGTTACTTATTACTCGTATTAATTACACACGCATATGAGACGCGATTCACAACTATTAGGGTTTAGCATTCCTTATTCGGTTAACATCTCAAAACTAGGGTTTACGTTAACATGACCTTTACTTAATTAATATACTTTCAAAAACTCATATGTGGTTCGGTTCAAATTAGGGTTTTCAATTAACAAGTTATTACGAAAGTCCTAGCTCATCTTCATACTTTACTCATTCAAGTTATCAAGTTTATACACCTTATTCGAAAGTTAAGCATGGTTCGGTCCTTATTACATAGGTTCGGCCCTTATTAAATCGACACAAACATGACCCGATTCAATATTACATATTACATACTTAACTCTTAAATACTTGTAAGGTTTAGTTATTAGGGTTTCCTTGTTTTTGGTTTCATACGCTCGGTCACAAAACAAAACAACATACACGACAAAAACAAAACATATAACAATATATTAGCGCAAGGTACATCAAACAAAGACGAGAATAGGTTATACCTTAACTTAGTTGAAGCAAAAACTCGACACCTATGGGTGTTTGTTTATTCGGCCGAGCAAAGAGAGAAAAGAAAAAGAGAGACAAAACAAAACTAGGGTTTCAGTTTTGTGATTTATGTATTGTATATATAGTAGTTGCATTAGATTTAGACTTGGAAAAGGATTGGGTTTCGGTTTGGCCCAACCGAACACAACCCACACGCACACCTTATGGCTTCGGCCTATAGTCCATCGAAACAAAATAAACACGACCCAAATCATTTACGAAACGTGAAATCTTCGTCGTACCAAAATCGATCACGTAATATATTTTAGTTAGGTTTTTAATTATTCACAAGTTAACTTTTAAATTTCATTTAATGTTATAAATATATTTTACGTATTTCTAAATTTTAGTTCCAAGGGTATTTTAGTCTTTTATCAGATTTTAGATTTTCAGGTTTTACAGAAATCTTCTTACTTTTGAGTAAAACCTATCAAACCTTTCATTTTTCAAGGTTTTGCTCAAAAGGACAAGTACTTCCCCGTATGATTTTCAAAACCTCAACTGTTTATATCACTTGTTGAGGGGGAGTATTTGAATTAAAACATTGTTCACAAATTGTTCATAGTGGTCATCTTCCCGCAACACTCGAAATGGTCATATTTATTGTCAACCTTTCAAAAATAACATTTGATATGCCATTTTTGAGGGGGAGAAAATTATGTGATAAGAAATATGTTGTGCAAATGCAAATGAATCTTTGTGTAATAGACTTAACCAACGAATTGACGGTACTAAACTGTTAGTAACTCGAAAAGACTTATCCTGGATGGGTAATAATTTCAAGCTAGTTTGCTAGTAATGTAAACATGTCTCGCAAAGGACTTGTCCGAGTAGAATGTACCATTCGAGAAACTCTTGGTAGACATGAACTCTGACGGTTTTGAC
Source organism: Chrysanthemum seticuspe (assembly GCA_019973895.1). Taxonomy (NCBI): domain Eukaryota; kingdom Viridiplantae; phylum Streptophyta; class Magnoliopsida; order Asterales; family Asteraceae; genus Chrysanthemum; species Chrysanthemum seticuspe. The sequence goes on from BPTQ01000002.1 coordinate 64,667,679, forward strand.
AACCTTTCGAGGTTTGTTTACACCTTCAAGGTAGTTATTAGAGCTAGTTGTCACCTAAAAGCTGACAATGTAACTCTTTAACTATGCAATGTAACCGTGTCTCGCGGGGGATTGTCTATCTTGAGTGGATCAATTCAAAAAGTACGCGCTCTTTCCTCACTGTGCAATTAACCGTTAAAACTCTTAAGCACATGTGGAGGGGGAGTATTTATGCAAAATCTTATCTCTCACAGTGGTTCAAACATGTTTTTCATTTACAAACCCTTTGAGAGATTCTTCACAACAGTGGTTTTAATGGCAACATAGGTTAGTCATGGAGATATAAGGTGACTAAGGTTAGGAATAACCGTCCTATGATCCGCCAGAGCCGGAGGGATCTACCCAAGGACATCACAAATAGTTAGTACTTAGAAGTCCTTAGGTATGATTATAAAAAGGAGAAAATGAGAATCGGAGAAAGAAGGAGTTGAAGAATTAAAAAGAAATGCAAAGAAAAGGGTGAAAAATAGCCCTCCAAATTATTCAACTTAGGGCAGACACCGGGTTCAATTCATATGCTACTGGTTGTCACTTAGTGACACCGGTATTGAAGATTAAAAGCCGTCATGGACCCAGTGACGCATGCACAAAACCTTCTTAGCCACTCAAGTTTCTCTCATCAGAAGCTTGTTTCATTCTCACAGGGAACCCTACGTAAACTATTGGCTTTCTCTTAGAGATCGCTGGTATTGAAGAAGGAGACCCTCTCCCTAGTCTCCGCTCAGGAAAACCAAAACGCACTATTGAGTCTAGAGCCACGAGATTCATCAAAAGATCTCTTAGGGACACTTGACATTTCATCACTTGTTGATCAACAAATAAGATCATCAGTGGTTCATATCGAGTCCTTCACAGATCTTAACAATCTGTCGAGAACATTTATGAGAGGTCCACAACTATGATCCTCAGTGATTGAATGGAAACTCCTGCCAGGGTCAACATCAAACAGCCCTGACAGCAGGTCACTTCGGTAACTCCCCGTGGATTACGCTTAGTGTGTCTCAAATGGTCTACAGTCGTGAGGTGATACTTCGGTGTACCTCAGCGACTCATCTGAACTGTAGGTGTACTTCGGTACATCGCGTTATCTCACTTGTGGGACTCCAGTTCAGGAACGGCCTTTGTGAGAATTAGAGTTGTGTTTTCACACTATGTTGTTAACACTCTCGAAGTTCAAACTTGTAAGTGCCGGAATCCGCTTATTACTAACCGTTTGAAATGTTTTCTTCTTATGGAAGCTCCGGAGCGGGATGATCGTGCAGATTCTTCTCATGCTCACGCCAACATCATAACCAATGGAAGTTCTATCCAAATGCAACACAACAGTCAGAATGATTCTTTGTCAAATCAAAGAATCTACAAAGTTAAAGACTTAAAGAACTTCATCTGTATTGAATTCCAACGTCAAAGAGCGTGTGACCATGTTGAAGAATGACGTGGAGACACTGTAGCGGCGAAGCAGACCGGAGGCAGACTTGATGCAGACAACAACATACTATCACTTTCACAACAAAGAACAATAATCAAAGAACAAAGTTAATGATGACGTCAAAGCATAACTGTTCAAAGAAAACTATCTCTCTACACTGGGGAGATTGTTCGAATCAAGGCAATTCTTCTCACAAGAAAGAAGAATGTCAGAAGACGTCAGTGCTACTATTACATCAACGCCTTCACCGTTCATCACCAACACTTGAGGGGGAGATTGTTGGAATCACTCCTAAATCATAATCAAGTGTTTGTAATTAATATGTAATAGTAAGCTTTATTATGGCCTTTATGTTTGCAATTAGCCTTAGGCTTATGTAGAAGGCCCATAAGCCTAGGCCTTAGTCCATTAAGTAAAGGATGGAAACTAGGAGTGTTGCCCTAGCTTTCCTTCTATAAATACCTTATGTAAACCTTCATTTGAAGGTTGGTTGTTCAAGTTTTTCTCTCATCACATACTCTACGCCTAAACCGTCTTTACTATTGTGTGTGTGTGTGTTTTACTTGTTCAATCGCCTTATCTCTTTCTATATTACTTGTGTTTGTAACACTAGTGACCTATCAAATCATACCCTGACAAATAACACCAAAACTTTATTCACCACTTTATAATGTACGAATGGACTCATTTGATGATATATCGTTTGAAAATGTGAAATTTGAAATCACTCTCCCCCTCAATCGATGAACCAAGTCATAGATTAAGTGATTAAAGTTTATGAAAAATTGAGTCCGATTGATTTTCAAAAATTTTGGTCCGATTCATTTTCAAACAAATTTATCACCACGTACAATACAAATATTTTCCTGAAAAATCTTAGAATGAAAAACATATGTATCGGGACGGCAGTCTTTTTGGCGACGTGATTTCCTCATTTGTTTTTGGATAAGTGCTCGATATTTATAAAAATCGATTTAGCGTAGCACTTTCCTTTCTTGAAAAATGGGTTATAATCTGAAATAACTGCAAGCCATGGATTAAGCGTGGGTTACAGTCTGAAGTAATTGTAAACCATGGATTAAGCATGTTTTGAAAAACATTTGAACTTCTGCTCGAGCTTCATTTAAAACTCCGTGTCATTATTAAATGACATTTCTAGGATTATAGATGTTATCGATATCAGAAGACATGCCTTGAGAAAAACAATATTTTTGGAGTTTTTTTATTTTTCAAATTTTTATGGGTTTTTGTTGGTTTTATATTTTTGTATATTACTTTTTGAAAATTATGTACAAAGAATTAGTGAAGCAACACCTTTACTCCTCATTCTATTCTCGAAGACGTTTGAGCGTTTCCGGCTGCAGAGTCTTCATGCCAAGTCGCGGGAGGATAAACTGAAACCGATCTCTCGGGAGAGTTTTTGTGAAGATGTATGCCAACTGATACTCAGTCCTTACAAAGTAGAGTTCAACCACACCGTTCTCTACTTGTTCCCTGATGAAGTGATGTCGAATGTCAATGTGCTTATATCTTGAGTGTTGGACATTGTTGCAGCATAGAGCGATGGCACTTTTGTTGTCACAGTACAGAGGAATTTTGTTGAATACAAAGCCATAGTCAAATAGTTGAGATCTCATCCATAAGATTTGAGAACAACATGATGACATAGTAATGTATTCAGCCTCTGTAGAAGATATAGAATAACTCATTTGCTTCTTTGACGACCAACTCACTAATTTATCACCCATAAGATTTGAGCACCTCCTGACGTACTTTGATGTGTATCTTGACACCCTGCATGGTCAGCATCTGCATAAGCTGTTAGTGCCATGGCGGTGTGTCACACCCCCAAATTACCTGTTTTGCAGCGGAATGGAATTCCTGGGGATCGACTGTCATAGCATCACAATCACAGTTACATTGAACGACCTAAAGTGTCGTTTGGAAAATACATCGCTTGATTTAATAAAAACATTCAGAGTTACAAAGATAGGTCCCAAATGAAAGTTACTATGCACGGAAAATAAGTTTGGTACAAGTCAAACGATGTTTTTAAAATGTATAAATCCCATGTGAGACGTATCGTCACCGCGACTCTATGATATATCCACATGCATGCCATGAAGTGAATGCCTTAGTTACCTGAAAATACATTGCTAAAAGTGTCAACACAAAGGTTGAGTGAGTTCATAGAGTTCAGGAAAATGTTTAATACGACTACCACAAGTATAAATTATGTATGACAATGTCGTCACAAAAATAATACAATTGCTATAAGTCCATGACACCGAAAATAGACTGATCATGATGTTCGCCCCAACAGAGTGTTTGCCAAACAACTCAAATAATGTTATTAAATGAAATGTATCCGTTTAACCAGTTGGAATCCACCAACCCGGATGGAGGAGTCACCCTCGATAGATCTATCCACTCACCCTCGCTTCTTTCAGAATTAACGGTTCATGTTATATAATGGGGACATTCAATTGGCATGAGGTAACTTAAGCAATGTAAATGAATTTGATATACTTGGTATCGTAATAAAAATGATGTGCAATGTATTCTCCCCCGTAGGTTTGAAATAAGTAAAAACTTGAATAAATCGGGGCTATGAAAACTCACCTGTTGCAATGATAATGATGATATAATGGCAATACTGAAATGAGGAGCAACCTCTGACCGTGACCTATCATGAATGATATGTTCTAATGTAAATCATGAAACAATGCCGTGCATGCAAATCCACATGTAATCTATACCACTTGTACGCTTTTGAAAATAGAATTTATCGTCGAAATGTATGTTTATGACATCTCGTCATGTTATAAAATACTTTACAAGTATTTATGTTGAAATGATATCTTACGATAATCATTTTGTAATTTATTATGAAATCATAACTTTTCGTCGTAAAATAATGTCTTTGACAATTTCATGAAAGTGACTAAATAGCCTCTAAAAGCTAGTCGTAAAATGGTGCACATCAAGTGTTAGGAAACGAACTCAACGGTTTTGGAAAGCTTGCATCATTATCTCAAAGTTTTGGCATTTAAGTTTTTATTCTAGAGGTCTCGATCACGGAGAAAAATATAGATTAAGTATGATACTTTTGTCCAAAATATAGTTTAAGGATGGTTTTCGGCAAAGTTTATATGACTGTATCTTACTCGTTACAACTCCGTTTAACGAACGGTTGGACATTTTGGAAAATAGGCTAGGTGAACTCACTTTTACTAGAAGACATCATTTTCTCAAAGTATTCTTATCGATATGAAAAATGGCTCCAAACATGGTCACTTGCGATAACCACTTTGGTCTAGTAGAAAATATATAGGTGTTAATACTTGTGAAAATAAGTACGATAGCTATAACTTATCCCAATTACAATTACACATTCAAAAATATTAATCCGGTTCGTTAAGCCACAACAAGCTATCCATAAGATTAGCCTCGTGTGCTAAAACAACACCGATCCAAACGCTCCTTTATGGACTCTAAAATGGGTAATTTAAGTAAGCAATCCAAACACTCCATTATATTCTAATATACCCTTGTGCTTATAAAATATCGTTTTTATAAGGTTTCTAACGTTCCCTAATAGTTTATAGATGATACAATAGCATTTGGTAAAGTTTTCAAAGCTCAAACAGACTCGAAAACGCTTAAAAACACCAACTTTATTTCCCATCAGCAATGGGTACTTTGACTTTTTCAGAAAAAAAATCGTCCGTCTTTGACCATGCTTAAATCTGTCATTTTACACTTTTATGCTTAAAAATCTTGAGTTTAATAGTAAAACATCATTTCGGACAACTTTCGTGTTGAACACTTAAGCCAATTCGGACCCGAAAGGGGTCAAAACCTCGATTTAAAATTATATCAGCATATATATTTTTACAAGTTGCTGTCAAAAAAATATAAGTTTCGTTAAACTTTAATTGGCCACAATTTCTTCGTTTTAAGTCCGTTTTCTACGTTCTTTATATCCACGAAATCGTGATAATATATACTAATATATTTTTGATAAGTCGACACATTTTATAGCGTTTAAGACTCATTTTTGACTCGTAAAAAGTCGAGAATACATGCTGAATTTTCTGAAACAATTAGTTTTCGTCGTCAAACTTAAAAATGGCATAACTTCTTCGTTATAGCTCCGTTTTAATCCGTTCAAGCGGCCACGTTTTCGTTTTAAAGCGTATTTTCTAAATATCTAGCCCAAAATATTTTACAAACTGTCGGATTTTCCAGATTTTCAAAATATGGACAGACCCTCACATATAGTTGTCGAAATGAGTTTTTATCGCGCAAAACCTATTCTAACCAATTCAAAACAACTCCGAAGCTAATCAAATCCTACCATACACCTTCTTAGAGTTTCATGGGTTCCTAGACATCACCAAAAGTGATATGTATCAAGGGATTCATTATAGGATAATTATATTACATAATAAGTAATAAAAACAACAAAAGTGGTATAAACTCATATGTAACATGCATGATTCCATGCAAAAATGATGAAATAACAATAAAATGAATATGAAAAAGTTATGAAGATCATGAAATGCTTACTTGAATGATGTTGTGGATGAAATTGATGAAAACCTTAATTAATCTTTAGGTTTTTATTTCAAAACCTTGAAATAGATTACTAGTAAGACATGATAATCACTTGGTTCATGAAAAATAATATGTTTCTCTTGGGTCTTGATCATGGCCGGTCATGGAAGATGGAGAGGAAGAGAGATTTTTATTTTCACCTTAAGAAAGTGTTTGTATGTGTTTTGTGAAAATATCTAAAATATGGATAGGTGTATATATTAGTGCAAAATATCAAATTGCCGGCCTTGGGGCTTAGGGGGGGGGGGTGAGGTGTATTTTGTTGTAAAGGTATATAATATTATGTATAATGTATAATTTGTTAAATGTAGTGTGTAATTGGTAAGTAAAATAAATTATTTATTGTAGCGTTAGCTAAAAATATATTTTAACGGGACAAATAAAATGTATTGAAGTCATAAAAATTATAAAAATACATTTCTTACAAGAATTGAGTGAAATAATAATTATCGTGTTAAATTTACGAAAACCGTCGTAAATATTTATACATAACAATTTATATACAAAATAAATTGAAAACATCGGGTAAACTAATAATATAATTTTTATATTCTTAAAATGAGTATAAAAATATATTAGGAATATTTTTGAAAGTGTCGGATCAATGTTTCAAAATAAATGTTTACGCGATAGCGTTTATTTAATAGGAAAATAAATGTTTAATGAAAAATGCAAACCCATGCATAATATTGGTATGAAATGATGTTATTGATGATATGTAGACTAAATCTAGTCTATATGAAATGTCCTCGATAAAATGTTCATGAATTCGCAGCTAAACCATTAAGGTTACGCGAATTTGATACTCGTAAACCTAGTTTACGATAAATGAAGAAATAGTGAAACTTTTAAAGTTTGCAAAATGACCTGAAATTACGAGTTGTCACATTCGCCCAACCAAAAAGGAATTCAGTCCCTGAATTCAGTCCATGTTAGGTTCTACCATGTTATCGGTGAAAGGTGAGGATATTTGAGTCGCATCGGGTCGTCCAATGTTTTTCTGAATCATACCACGCCTTTCCAAGACAGGACTTTGAACATAAATTTGTTACCAACTTGAAATTTTAATGGTTTGCGACTTATGGAACATACTTCCAATATTTTGCGTCGTATATCGACGTAGCTTATCTAGCTATATGTTGTTATTTGTAACTGATTTTTGATTTGTACGATTTCCGTGTTGTTTCATAAATGAGTCATTGACTAGTGAGTTGGACTTTCCTGATTTTTGACCCGTGAATAAGTGATTGATACCTCGACCATAGAGTGCCTCAATGGTGCCGCTTTTATACTGGTGTGATAACTATCGTTGTACGAGAATTCGATTAATGGCAAATGATTTGCCCAACCATTTCCAAAATCAATCACACATGCCATCAGCATATCTTCTAATGTTTGAATTGTCCTTTCACTTTGACCATCGGTTTGTGGATGATATGTTGTGCTTATCTCTAATTTGGTCCCAAATGAATCTTGTAATGATTTCCAAAAGTTTGAAGTGAATCGACTATCTCTGTCGGAAATGATGGAAATTGGTGCTCCATGCCTTGAGACTATTTCCTTGACATAAAGTCTAGTGAGTTGTTCCATGGAATAAGTCTCTCTAACTGGTATGAAATGGGCTGATTTGGTAAGACGATCAACAATTACCCATATAGCGTCGTAACCTCCCGATGTCTTAGGAAGTTTCATGACAAAGTTCATCGTAATGCGTTCCCATTTCCATTGGGGAATTTCTGGTTGTTGGAGTAATCCTGAAGGTTTTTGACATTCGACTTTTACCTTAGAGCAAGTAAGGCATCTGCTAACGTACGTGGCAATTTCTGCTTTCATGTTCGGCTACCAATAAAGTTTCTTGAGATCCTGATACATCTTATCAGAACCTGGGTGAATAGAATACTTTGACTTATGCGACTCCTGCATAATCAATTCTCGTATCCCGCCATAAAATGGTACCCACATTCTATCCTTGAAGCATAATACTCCATCTGCTCTCTTTACAAAGCCATTTGCATTTTCGGGCATACCATAAAGCTTTTCACTTGGTCGGTTTTCCTCCTTGAGTGCCTCGATTTGTGCCTCGAGTATTTTTGATGGTAAAGGTGAACTGATCGTCATTCCTAATGATCGGACTCTTAAAGGTTTGGGTCTTTCTTTCCGGCTAAGAGCATCAGCCACAACATTGTCTTTTCCCGGGTGATACTTGATTTCACAATCATAATCGCTGAGTAATTCCAACCAACGATGTTGCCTCATGTTAGGTTCCTTTTGATCAAGAACATTTTGTAAACTCTTGTGGTCCGTAAACACTGTGCACTTTGTACCGTAAAGGTAGTGTCTCCAAATCTTGAGTGCAAAAACTACGGCCCCCAACTCAAGATCATGAGTGGTGTAATTATTCTCATGGACCTTAAGTTGTCGAGAAGCATACGCTATCACCTTCTCGTTTTGCATTAAAACAGTTCCAAGCCCTTTATGTGAAGCATCGCAATATACTACCAAGCTCTCAATTCCTTCGGATAGTGCCAAAATTGGCGCACTGTAAAGCTTTTGCTTCAACAACTGAAAAGCAGCTTCTTGTTTCTTTCCCCATTCGTACTTCTTGTTTTTCTGTGTCAACTTGGTCAAAGATTTTGCTATCTTTGAAAAACCTTCGATGAATCTTCGGTAATACCCGGCGAGTCCTAGAAATTGTCGGATTTCTGTAGGATTTGTTGGAGTAGCCCAATATTTTATGGCTTCAATCTTTGCAGGGTCTACTTGTAATCCTTGACTATCATTGACATGACCAAGAAATTGTACTTTATAGTTCAAAAAAACCACACATGTCTTGAGTATATCTTGAAATGTTGGAATTGTTCTCTCGCTCTGTCCATTGAGCTGAGGATAATAGGTGGTACTCATGTCCTAATAGATTCCATGGGAAATGTGAAATGATTATGAGAAGTCTAAGGTGAATCGAATAGCTTATGATAGGTACAACTGGAATTGATACCACGTGACTCATGCCAAATTTCAAAATGTTACGTCTGTCGAAAAGGACCTTATTCACAAGAATAGATTATGGGTAACAGTTGTGATTCCTCGCGCTTCTAGTTCTAGCGAATGTCATGAATTGAGTCTTCCTAACCTAAGGTGCTTAGTCTCCATGACTAAGGTGTTTATTGTTTGATTATCGAAGTGTTTCCATGCTATACGTTGTCAAGTCACAAAACCTCAAATATTTAAGTGATGTGGTGTAGTGGTTGATTTTCAAGACTTGTTTCAATATTGAGTACTTCTAAAATAATTCATCACTTAGATTTTTATCATGCTAGCCTAGACATAGATATCAGCTTATACTATGTCAAATAATGTTTGTTCTAATTTCACTTGTAGATGGAGTGTCATTGATTGTTCGATATGTTCAAACCTGTTGCATCTCTTGATATAGAAGTGAGGTTACTTGGAATTTCTAGAGAACACAATGCCTTAGGGGAAGTTTATATCGATAACCTTAACTTAACCAAATTTTCCTTTAAGGGAAACTCATTGTAGGGAAGTTCACATATTGTTGAGGCCATGTTTAATGAAATGTTCTGTAGTCTTGATTAGAAGACTTGGTTTCTCCCTATAGTGTTGCTTAGTGTGTATTCGCTTCGTACTAAATCTTGTAACTCAGTCCAACTGATGCTTTTGAAATGATATAATTGGGCTTCTAGTCCAAAATAGTGGTTCGGAATGTCTCGTGATGTCTTAAGATTTTTGTTGAGTTTTGAATCATCCTACTACCTAGTTCTAGTCCTTGTTGGTATTTCTAAAATCTTTTCATTGTTTTCTTGTATTGAGGAATCCTCCTCGTAGATGGTATGGGAAGTCCTTTCCCAAAAAGGTCACTCGTCAAATTCTAACTTATCGGTTGAGTGAGAGATGAGTAGCGTAGGCTTCTATAGAGTGTTAACAAAAGAAATGTTTATGAACAATTTATCTGATTGCAAAACTTTGCTTTTGAGTGAAGATTGTTTTAAGAGGTTTGAAAATATGTTTGTTTCTTTCATGACATAATTCTTCTTAAATTATACATAGGTGATCAGGCTATGTATAATCGAGGACAAATGATGTGATGCTTGGTTTTGTTGAAATGATATTATGTTCCTCCGAAGTTTTAGATGGTATTCAACGTTATGTTTTGTGAGAAAATGGTTCAAACAATTTTTCAGAGTAATATGAAAATCGTTTCACCTGATGGTATTAAATAGTTGATAAAATGACTGAAAACCAATTGATAGGGTGGTAACGAAACAACTCTGTTTTAAAACTTTATGAAACAATGTTTCTAAGATGGTGTAGAATAGCTTGCAATAAAATTAAGTGAAATAATTTCATGAAATGGTAGCAAAATAACTTGAAATATAATTTGTTGAATGGTTTGTAGGATACACGGAAAAACCTCATAGAATGATAATAGTCTCCTAATTGGTCAAAATAAAGTTGGCCTAACCCCCAGTAAGATAGTGAGGTATTGTCGCGAAATGATTAAAAATTGGGCAATCGGAATAAGGAACGAATTAAACAAAGGTTGTGATTATCGTGGAGATAATAAATGATAAAGATTACATTAGCTAGAAAGGTACTTATTATCTGTTCCTGTTGGTAGTCTAATCATGTCTCAAGTGTAGGAATAGTAGACGGTCTAGCAGCAATAGCCCTAGAACTCTCACAGTCCTCAAACCTATGAGATGGTGTAGTGTCTGTAGCCTTAGTGGTAGATGGTAGTGGTGTGTCAAATTATGCACGCTTCCCAAGCGGCAAATCAAATGTATGACTAATAGGTCCACTAGGACTAAGCTTGTAAGTCCTACCAAATGGTATGATCTGTCCCAACAGAATGATAAAAACTGTCCTGATCCTACAGTGAATCAATAGTGATCGTGATGGTGTAGGTGCAACTTTGTCCTCCTAAAAGGGTCCAGTCTCATCAACTGATGTTATCTGTGTTGAGTCAACTGATGTTAAAATTGTGATAGGGAACGACAGGGCATTCTCCATGTCAAAGTCTGATGTGATGGGTATCTGAAGGCATTAATGTGACAATCGATTTGAAATGAAAGTAAATAACTCGCAAAATGTGCGTATGAAACCGCATCTATAGTGACTATGCACTTATGATGAAATGATGAGATGCTATGATGATGTAGTTATAGTCTAGGGTCAATGATGCAACCTAGTTCTCTATAACCGAAGCTCTGATGCCAATCTGTCACACCCCCAAATTACCTGTTTTGCAGCGGAATGGAATTCCTGGGGATCGACTGTCATAGCATCACAATCACAGTTACCTTGAACGACCTAAAGTGTCGTTTGGAAAATACATCGCTTGATTTAATAAAAACATTCAGAGATACAAAGATAGGTCCCAAATGAAAGTTACTATGCACGGAAAATAAGTTTGGTACAAGTCAAACGATGTTTTTAAAATGTATAAATCCCATGTGAGACGCATCGTCACCGCGACTCTATGATATATCCACATGCATGCCATGAAGTGAATGCCTTAGTTACCTGAAAATACATTGCTAAAAGTGTCAACACAAAGGTTGAGTGAGTTCATAGAGTTCAGGAAAATGTTTAATACGACTACCACAAGTATAAATTATGTATGACAATGTTGTCACAAAAATAATACAATTGCTATAAGTCCATGACACCGAAACTAGACTGATCATGATGTTCGCCCCAACAGAGTATTTGCCAAACAACTCAAATAATGTTATTAAATGAAATGCATCCGTTTAACCAGTTGGAATCCACCAACCCGGATGGAGGAGTCACCCTCGATAGATCTATCCACTCACCCTCGCTTCTTTCGGAATTAACGGTTCATGTTATATAATGGGGACATTCAATTGGCATGAGGTAACTTAAGCAATGTAAATGAATTTGATATACTTGGTATCGTAATAAAAATGATGTGCAATGTATTCTCCCCCGTAGGTTTGAAATAAGTAAAAACTTGAATAAATCGGGGCTATGAAAACTCACCTGTTGCAATGATAATGATGATATAATGGCAATACTGAAATGAGGAGCAACCTCTGACCGTGACCTATCATGAATGATATGTTCTAATGTAAATCATGAAACAATGTTGTGCATGCAAATCCACATGTAATCTATACCACTTGTACGCTTTTGAAAATAGAATTTATCGTCGAAATGTATGTTTATGACATCTCGTCATATTATAAAATACTTTACAAGTATTTATGTTGAAATGATATCTTACGATAATCATTTTGTAATTTATTATGAAATCATAACTTTTCGTCGTAAAATAATGTCATTTGACAATTTCATGAAAGTGACTAAATAGCCTCTAAAAGCTAGTCGTAAAATGGTGCACATCAAGTGTTAGGAAACGAACTCAACGGTTTTGGAAAGCTTGCATCATTATCTCAAATTTTTGGTATTTAAGTTTTCATTCTAGAGGTCTCGATCACGGAGAAAAATATAGATTAAGTATGATACTTTTGTCCAAAATATAGTTTAAGGATGGTTTTCGGCAAAGTTTATATGACTGTATCTTACTCGTTACAACTCCGTTTGACGAACGGTTGGACATTTTGGAAAATAGGCTAGGTGAACTCACTTTTACTAGAAGACATCATTTTCTCAAAGTATTCTTATCGATAGGAAAAATGGCTCCAAACATGGTCACTTGCGATAACCACTTTGGTCTAGTAGAAAATATATAGGTGTTAATACTTGTGAAAATAAGTACGATAGCTATAACTTATCCCAATTACAATTACACATTCAAAAATATTAATCCGGTTCGTTAAGCCACAACAAGCTATCCATAAGATTAGCCTCGTGTGCTAAAACAACACCGATCCAAACGCTCCTTTATGGACTCTAAAATGGGTAATTTAAGTAAGCAATCCAAACACTCCATTATATTTTAATATACCCTTGTGCTTATAAAATATCGTTTTTATAAGGTTTCTAACGTTCCCTAATAGTTTATAGATGATACAATAGCATTTGGTAAAGTTTTCAAAGCTCAAACGGACTCGAAAACGCTTAAAAACACCAACTTTATTTCCCATCAGCAATGGGTACTTTGACTTTTTCAGAAAAAAAATCGTCCGTCTTTGACCATGCTTAAATCTCTCATTTTACACTTTTAAGCTTAAAAATCACGGGATTAATAGTAAAACATCATTTCGGACAACTTTCGTGTTGAACACTTAAGCCAATTCGGACCCGAAAGGGGTCAAAACCTCGATTTAAAATTATATCAGCATATATATTTTTACAAGTTGCTGTCAAAAAAATATAAGTTTCGTTAAACTTTAATTGGCCACAATTTCTTCGTTTTAAGTCCGTTTTCTACGTTCTTTATATCCACGAAATCGTGATAATATATACTAATATATTTTTGATAAGTCGACACATTTTATAGCGCTTAAGACTCATTTTTGACTCGTAAAAAGTCGAGAATACATGCTGAATTTTCTGAAACAATTAGTTTTCGTCGTCAAACTTAAAAATGGCATAACTTCTTCGTTATAGCTCCGTTTTAATCCGTTCAAGCGGCCACGTTTTCGTTTTAAAGAGTATTTTCTAAATATCTAGCCCAAAATATTTTACAAACTGTCGGATTTTCCAGATTTTCAAAATATGGACAGACCCTTACATATAGTTGTCGAAATGAGTTTTTATCGCGCAAAACCTATTATAAAACAACTCCGAAGCTAATCAAATCCTACCATACACCTTCTTAGGGTGTCATGGGTTCCTAGACATCACCAAAAGTGATATGTATCAAGGGATTCATTATAGGATAATTATATTACATAATAAGTAATAAAAACAACAAAAGTGGTATAAACTCATATGTAACATGCATGATTCCTTGCAAAAATGATGAAATAACAATAAAATGAATATGAAAAAGTTATGAAGATCATGAAATGCTTACTTGAATGATGTTGTGGATGAAATTGATGAAAACCTTAATTAATCTTTAGGTTTTTATTTCAAAACCTTGAAATAGATTACTAGTAAGACATGATAATCACTTGGACATTGAAAAATAATATGTTTCTCTTGGGTCTTGATCATGGCCGGTCATGGAAGATGGAGAGGAAGAGAGATTTTTATTTTCACCTTAAGAAAGTGTTTGTATGTGTTTTGTGAAAATATCTAAAATATGGATAGGTGTATATATTAGTGCAAAATATCAAATTGTCTACTTATGAGATAAGGGTGGCCGGCCTTGGGGCTTAGGGGGGGGGGGGTTGAGGTGTAGTTTGTTGTATAAAGGTATATAATATTATGTATAATGTATAATTTGTTAAATGTAGTGTGTAATTGGTAAGTAAAATAAATTATTTATTGTAGCGTTAGCTAAAAATATATTTTAACGGGACAAAATAAAATGTATTGAAGTCATAAAAATTATAAAAATACATTTCTTACAAGAATTGAGTGAAATAATAATTATCGTGTTAAATTTACGAAAACCGTCGTAAATATTTATACATAACAATTTATATACAAAATAAATTGAAAACATCGGGTAAACTAATAATATAATTTTTATAGTCTTAAAATGAGTATAAAAATATATTAGGAATATTTTTGAAAGTGTCGGATCAATGTTTCAAAATAAATGTTTACGCGATAGCGTTTATTTAATAGGAAAATAAATGTTTAATGAAAAATGCAAACCCATGCATAATATTGGTATGAAATGATGTTATTGATGATATGTAGACTAAATCTAGTCTATATGAAATGTCCTCGATAAAATGTTCATGAATTCGCAGCTAAACCATTAAGGTTACGCGAATTTGATACTCGTAAACCTAGTTTACGATAAATGAAGAAATAGTGAAACTTTTAAAGTTTGCAAAATGACCTGAAATTACGAGTTGTCACACGGTGTCCTTCGGATATCAAAGACCCATGTTAATCGTTCCTTGGAGATACCGAAAGACCCGTTTAACCGCTTCAAGGTGCTTTTTAGTAGGCTTAGCCTGGTAGTGAGCACACATGCATACAGCGAACAAAATATCAGGTCTACTGGCAGTGAGATACATCAAGGATCCAATCATACTACGATATTTAGTTTGATCAACTGGGATCCTAGAGAGGTCCTCATCCAATTTAGTTCTCTCCACAATGGGTGTGTCAACAGGGTCACTAGAATCAAATCCAAATTTCTTTAATATTTCATTAGTATATTTAGATTGATTTATGAAAATGCCTCCGGGACTTTGAAAATTTATAAATCTAAGAAAAATGACATTTTTCCATCATTGACATTTGAAATTTAGAACCCATCTCTTTAGAAAAATGACCACATTCATTTGGGTCGGTCGAGGCAAAAATAATATCATCAACATATATTTGAACATTAATTAAACGTTTGCCTGATTTTCGAGTGATTAGTGTAGGATCAACAACACCTTTGTAGAATCCGATTGCCAAAAAGAAACTTTGAAAAAGTATCGTACCATGCCCTTGGAGCCTGTTTCAAGCCGTAGAGGCCCTTTTTCAGATGGTAGACATAGTTAGGATGTTCGGGATTCACAAAGCCTTCCGATTGATTGACATAGACCACTTCGTTGAGATCGCCATTAAGTAAAACAGTCTTTACATCCATTTGGTTGACTATCATATTCTTGCTAGCAGCATTAGCAAGGAAGATCCTGATAGCCTCTATTCGTGCAACCGGAGCAAAAGATTCCTGAAAGTCAATACGCTCCTCTTGTCGATACCCTTTAGCAACGAGTCTCGCTTTATTCTTCAAAACGTCACCATGCTCATCAAGTATCACCTTGAAGATCCACTTGGGAGCGATAATCATAGCACAATCTAGAGTAGGTACCAATTCCCATACGTCAAGTCGATCAAACTCATGAATTTCATCTTGCATAGCATTAAACAAGTTGTCCTCAGACATAGCAGTCTTGACGTCATTCGGTTCGACCTTTGATAATACAGAATTGAAGAAGCACCATAAGGCATGAGTGGCAATTTGCTTACTAGAGAAACAGAAACAGATTTCTTTGATAAAAACATAGGTTTTTAGATCTTAAAGTTTTATACCAAGATATGTGTTTTATCCTACATTTTCTTTTAGCATGCATACATGACTTCTAATGTATCATGAAAAAAATGAATTAAAATAAAAAGAAATGATAAACACATTATGATAATAACCTAGATAAACTAGACCATTAGTAATATTTCATTTCAATGCTAAGAGTGATACAAAGGATTGGGTATATAACCCCAATGTAGATCAAAAACACAAAGTATATGTCTCTGTATGTAAACTTCATCATAGGGAACACAAGTGCGATGAGTGTTAAGGCGATGAGCACGAGGGCGATGTAAACCATGTTGATGACGAATCTTCTTGGTTTTGATTTGAGATGAGATGAGATGAGGAAGATGAAGTTTTGAATGAGAGGTATTTTTGAAAATGAAAGATTTGAAAAAGTGGGGATTTGATAAAGTGGGCGACGAGCGGTTTTATTTATGGGGAAGGAGGAATTTTTGAAATTTGTGTTTTGTTTTATTATTAGAAATATATGATTTTTGGATTAAAAGAAATAAAGCACAAGTTTAATATACCATGACTTTAGACGAAAAAAAAATAACATGTATGTGAGAAAAGGCTTCCTAATGAAGCTTCATGTAGTACATGTATGTGCACAAAAGATAATCATATAAATACCTATGTAGACATACTTACTTATCAAGCTAATGTCATTTTAGAGATAAGTAGAGAAACATACCTCTAACGCACTTAGGAATGTCTTTACAAATGACACAACAAATGTCACTAGACAATTCTGGCTCCTTTGATTTCAAGATACCTTCTTAGGGAAGGTATTCTTGTTTACCAAGCGATTCCTATAGCTTGGTGGGTATGGGCTTTGACTAATCAATATGACAAAAAAAATTAGTGCATTTAATAAGAAAACAAAAAAAATTGTTTTCATCTAATCAACATCCAAACAAAGAGTTTTAAAAGACATGGTGTTTGTTTAAGAAAAAATCCTTCTTTGTAGTTTTCAATTAACCATGGATCGTATCAAGTTTTTAAAGTACAATATACTTCAAGAAACTTGGTAACGAAGCTCTGAGGCCAATTGTGGAAAACTAGAAGGGGGGTTGAATAGTTTTGCCAATTAAAACTTCCTTTTAAACTATTTAGATCGACTTATGTCAATCTTTTTGGATGTGTGTTGGATGTTGATAAACAAGCATATAAAAGTATGTAATGAAAAGATAAAAGTAAGAAGCACAAAATCACAACGCGAGTATTTATAGTGGTTCGGCTACAAGGACACCTTCCTTGCCCTACTCCACTCCCCGAGTCACCTACTCGAGAGTTCGTAATCACTACAAGACAACAACTACTTATGGTGGAGAAACCTTCACAACGTTGCCTACTCTTTTTCCGGTACTAGGCTAACCACCGGGTTCTTTCACACCAAGGTGAACCACACCTAACACAACGTCGCCTACCCTTTATCCGGTACTAGGCTAGATACCGAGTTCCATTACAATGGAGGAACTACTACACAATACTACATCAACGACTAATCCCAAAGGAGACCAACTCCATGTTACAACATCATCAAGGATATCAATATCCTTGGATCTAATGCTAATATATCTTGTACATCAAAACACACCATATCGAATGTACATCTAAGGCTTCTTTCACTAATTCCTTTAGTTAGATCTTCAAGTCACTCTTCACCAATGTCTTGTGACTTGACTTCTAGGAACCTTTCACTAATGCCTATAATACGGACGATCGACATCTTTCACTAATGTCTTCGTCTTGACACTTGAGACATCTTTTACTAATGTCTCCAACACTACACTTCTTAGAAGAAAGAAAATAATCATCAACAAGAGGACTTCAGTAGTCTTGATGATGAGGAAGCATGGCAACTCATGGACTTAAGCTTGCTCGACTACAAAGGTGATGATCTCGCCTTTAAGAGGAACCTAGAAGATCACACAAAAAACAAAACTACAAACATAGATCTCTTGGATCTGAGGTTAGAGAGTTTTTAACTGAAGGGGGAAAGTATGTTGGAAAGGGGTGAGAAATAATGAAGAAATGGCTCACTATTTATAGAGGAAAATGTTCAGTGTTCCCCGGATCCCATGGATCCCTCCCACAAGGGATCCATCTAGCGTAAAGCTAGGGATCCGTGGGACGCTCCTCTTTACCCATGGGTATTTTGGTTATGGGTCATGGGTCATGGGTTGATCCATGGATCTTTAGCTAGATACAATGTATCTCTTGAGTGCAATGCACCTAGTCACATGGGTATGGGTGAATACCATGGGTTATGGATATTATCCATATATGATATAAGCATGATGTCATGCAATGGGTTATGGGTCAAGCTCCATGGGTCATGGACTTTGGGTTGTACTCAACTACATTCAATGTATTTGGTCAATGGGTTATGATACTTAAGTTTCTACCCATTTATATTACCCAATATACTACATACTAGTTATGTGTATATTTTACCCAAATATGAAAACACTAGTTGTTGTACATATGTAATATTAAATCATAAAATCACTTATACTTTTTTTAGTGTTTTATGTGAAAACGTAAGTATGTTAGAAACTATTAGTTCAAACCATTTACGTATTTTATTTGTTTCGTTAAAATGATTTTACGTTTGTTATCGACAAAACATTAGAAGATCGTAAAATATAAATAAACTTTTTTACGGCTTATTTGTATTAACAATCTCCCCCTTTTTGTTGATGACAAAATATAAAATTATTTTAAGGAAAAGCTAAAATTCGTAGAAGTTTGAATTTGTAGTTTTTACTTTCTTCTCCCCCTTTTTGTCGAAACAAAAAGAGCTTCGAAAGAAACTAACACATTGTTTTAAGAAAACATGTGAAACATAAAAGATAAAGAAAAAGTAGAGAGCAAGTAACGGGAAAGGATCTCGGCTTAACTCCCCCTTGATGAGTCCATTCCTATGTGAGGGCGTCAAGAAAATACTACTAAGTTAGTTCTTTTTGCAACTAAGTTTGCAAAAGATTTCGTCTATGTGACGAATATGCTCCCCCTTGATTATTGCAACTTTGCAAAGGGATGTCATGAAATGTAAATCTAACATTGCAAGTAATTTTGCAATGTATTGCTTTGACACAAAGCTCCCCCTAGCTTTAGGGTGTTAAAGTCTTCATGTGTGAGTTGAATAACTACAAAACAAAGGTTAGAAAAACAAGTATACTGCATAATTTCCTTCAAATATGATTCAAGTTAGTAGAAAAATAGTTTTCTGTATCACGGATCCCACGGTTCCCTCCTTGTAGGGATCCGTCTAGGCAAATATGAGGGATCCGTGTGGCTGATGATCAATTTCAGCAATGATGATATAACATATTATGTTAATATCAAAGTGAGATATGTATTATACAACATACTCATATACACAGAGATATGTCAAGTAGCATGTATTTTCATTTAATAAAACTACAGATATGATATACATGACTCTAAAAACTAAGAAAATGATCGATACATGACTTGGAATTACTAGACTTGTCTAAGTAACGCTTGAAACTAGGATGTAAGATATTGGATTTCACAAACACACTAAACCATGATCAATAAGAGGCATATACTATAAGGTTTTAGAGTGAGAAAAAGTTAGAGGTTTGGGAACTTAGTGAGAGAAAGTGAAAGTATTATTATGAGCTCCAACCCTCTACCTTGGGAGGTAAAGGGTATTTATAGTCTTACATAAAACGCCACCTACGGGCTGTGGATCAGGCATACAGTAGGTAAAGACCCTTCCGTCCTCCACGGTGTTACTTAACTAAATACTACTTAACATTAAATAACTACTACAACGAGCTTTCTAAAGATTACATATACTTGAGGTGACCGACACTTTAATAACTGGATTTACTAAATCCTAACAATCTCCCCCTAAGGGAGGTCACCTCAAATTACATTGAATACAAACTGATAATACATTAAGATTGTTCTTGGATTCTTGTTAACGTTCTTTGCTCTGTAGCCTGTAGTCTTTGATTCTTCATTATTGCATGTTTGTTTAATCCAAGTAGAGGTCATTAATTGATCCACATGATAATGAGTTTTGAGCAAGCATTGAGATCATCAGCTAACATAAATCTTTGACTCTTCCATTGTGGTGTTGTGACTTTTGGACCGACATGCTCACATTCTGGATGATGAAATCTTTTCATCAGAGTAGCGGAAGCTTTAGAGTATTCATGATATTTGCAGCAGCGTAGCAGAAGCATGGAGTGAAAATATAAGAGTCATTGATGCACTTATCATGATTTCTTTAGAAATGAATGTGTTGTGTGAGCATGCGGCTATGGATCGACCTTCTCCATTCTGATCAGCTGCAAATGTCGGGCGTACTTGCATACAATAGCTAGCAATAAATCGCACGAAAGTGTCTTTGATCATTTTCATTGAATTGAGGTACATGGCCCACGGTTCCCCGTTGATCAGTACAAGTACTGCTTGTGTTCAGGTATAATTCCGAAGAATCTCCTTGACAAGGTTTCGCAGCTGCTCTAGCTGTTCTCAAACCGGAACGTCTCAAAGAAGACAACACAGAGTGAGTGAACCAGCGAATTTGAGATTCACTGATTGATGAAAAGAGATTTGAAAAACAATGAGTACTGCTCAATAAAGTGTTTTTGCAATACAACGAGGGTTTTTGAGAAAAATCAATTATCAATCATAAACACCTTTTATATTTGAAATATTAATGCACAGTCGATGTGCTAAAGAAAAGAATTTTTAAGCACAACGACCGGTTTTTTTAAAGGTATCCGTCAATCCATAACCTGAACCAGGATTGATTCATAAGTTTTAATCGCCCCATTGTTTCTGTTCAGTTGTCACATGGTTGATCTATTGGATAGATCAAACATGCCACCTACTAAGAGCTTGTTTGATGTTGGCTCTAGAAGGCTTTTCATCTTCATTGTGAATATGTTTGCATATCACTCAGATGTTCTCGCAATACCACAAGGATAATGCGTAGGACTCTTAAGATATAATCTCTCTTTCCACATTATGTGAAACAGAGATTCTTCATTAACTGTGTCCTAAAGAGATTTATTTGATGATCTCGTGGCTCTACACTCAATTTTGCACATTTGGTTCCTATGCCGGAGACTAGGGAGAGGGTCTCCTTCTTCAATATCAACAATCTCTAAGAGAAAGTCGATAGATTATGTAGGTTCCCCTTGAGAATGAAACGAGTCCCTTTTAAGAGAAACTTGAGTAGCTTGGGAAGTTGTAGTGCAGTGCGTTACTGGGTCCATGAAGTCTTGTCTTCAATACCGGTGTTACCTTAGTAACAATCAGTAGCATTTGTATTGAACCCGGTTTCTGCCCTAAGGTTGAATAAATGGAGGGCTATTTATTTTCACCCTTTTCTCATTCAATTCTTTTTCATTCTTCAACCCCTTCAATGGTTACCGAGACTTCATAACTAGAACCTTGTTGGGTTTATTCCAGTTCTAGCTCTATCTCAGTCCGCACTCTTCCCATATCTCACTTTTCTCCTTTTTTTCATCATACCTAAGGACTCTACACTATCTAGTGAATTATCCTTTGGTAGATCCTTCCGGCTCTGGCGGGATCGTGGGAACGAACACCTAACCTAACCATCCTTATATCACCATACATAAAGTAATTTTGGTCAGTCTATTTGGTATTGTTCATCTGCCATTGGAACCAATTGAAAACCATTTGAAAATCAATCCAGATACGTGTGATATATTATCAAAGCATTTTATACCTGAATTGTTTTTGATATTTTTAGAAAAAGAGCTCCCCCTCAACATGTGCATCATGTGTTTGAAATCATTTTGGCACACGAAGGCAAGAGGAAGGATTCACTTCTTTGATTACCATTTTCTAAAAGATATCAACATCACTTTCCTGATCAAAATTAGCATTTTTCATACTTTGTTAAGGGTATTTTTGGAAAGGATGTGGTTTTCAAAAAGTTGCTCCCCCTCAATATGTGCATATAGATTTGAAAGTGTTTTGCACATAATAGGGAAAACCTGCACATTAAAACAAATAAATCATGTTTCAATCCTTTTTGGTTTGAAATAGATTCTCCCCCTCAACATGTGTATGTAAAATTTGAAATCGTTTGGCACATGCGGGGAGGAAAGCTTGTAAATCATCATAACACCATTTATCGAATTATCAGTTTAAATCCAATTTAAATCACAAATTCTCCCCCGATCACAATTTTCAAATCATTTGATATTTGTGATCTCTTGTAGATTTAAATTGATTTTGAAAGCTTTTGAGAAGAATTGTGATTTGCTTATGAAAACTTTTAACTGATAAGGATCAAAGCTGAGACTTTAAACTCTAAACACATGCTTGAGTATCTTTTGAAAACATGACATAAACTTTGGTCTGAACCAATTGTAGGACAAATAACCTTTTGATTTAAAATGAAATCATTCTCCCCCTCAATCAATGACATAAGTTGTTGATTGAGAGATAGAGATTTTGACAGATGTCAAATCCAGATGATTTTCCAAAATTAAGATCGAGTTATTTTAATAGTTTTCAATAAGATAACAAATATTTGTTTTTAGAATCAGAGCATGAGATTTGAAAGATAAGATAAAGCATGGCTCTGTTCTTTCTTTAAAAACGGGTTATAGACTGAAATGACTATAAGCCTTTGTTTTTACTTTCTCTCAAATTTTTTTTATTTATTATTATTTTTAAACAAATTATATACATTCGAAGAACATCTAAAAGCCCGTGACATTCTTTGAATGTCAACACAAAGTTCGTAGATGATATCGAATAAGGAAAACATGACAGAATTACAATATGTTTGGGATTTTTCAAGATTTTCTAATTTTTATGGATTTTGAAAATTTTATATTTTTCTATTTGCTTTTTGTTGGTTTTGTAATTTTGTATTTTGCTTTTTGAATAACTATTTACAAGAGATGGATGAAGAAAAACCTTTTACTCCTCTTCTTCCTCTTGAAGACGTTTAAGTGTTTCCGGTTGTAGACTGTTTAGACCAAGTCGTGGGAGGATAAACTCAAAACGTTCTCTAGGAAGAGCTTTGGTGAAGATGTCTGCTAGTTGGTATTCAGACCTCACAAAATAAAGTTCCACCACGCCGTTTTCCACTTGCTCCCTGATGAAATGATGTCGAATGTCGATGTGCTTTGCTCTTGAGTGTTGTACGTTGTTGCATGAGAGAGAAATGGCACTTTTGTTATCACAATACAGAGGGATTTTGTTAAATTCCAAGCCATAGTCAGATAATTGGGATCTCATCCACAGGATTTGAGCACAACAAGATGACATGGCTATGTATTCAGCCTCTGTAGAGGATATAGAAGTACTCATTTGTTTCTTAGAAGACCAGCTCACAAGCTTATCACCCAAAAACTGAGCACCTCAAGACGTACTTCGACATGTATCTTGACATCCTACATGATCAGCATCTGCATAGGCTGTTAGTGACATACCAGTGTCCTTCGGGTACCAAAGTCCCATATTGATGGTTCCTTGGAGATACCGAAAGACCCGTTTAACCGCTTCAAGGTGCTTTTTCGTAGGCTTAGCCTGGTATCTAGCACACATGCAAACAGCGAACATAATATCTGGTCTACTGGCTGTGAGGTACATCAGGGATCCAATCATACTACGATATTTCGTGTTTTTTAGGTCACTAGATTTAGAACACAAGCTTACTAGAAAGAGATAGAGAGGCGATTGAACAAGATTCACACACACACGATATAATAGAGACGGTTATGCGTAGAGTGTAATGAAGAGAATAACTTGAACAACCAACCCTCAAGTGAGGGTTATACAAGAGTATTTATAGGCAAGGAGCTAGGGCAACACTCCCACTCCTTCCCTTTTCCTTATTGGACATTGGCCTAAGCTTATGGGCCTTCTACATAAGCTAGACCTTAAACAAACATAAAGGCCATAATAAGCTACCTATTACATATGAGTAACAAACACTTGAATTAAGGTTTAGGAGTGATTCCAACAATCTCCCCCTCAAGTGATGGTGATGAAAAACGGTGAAGGCGTTGATGTAATAGTAGCTTTGACGTCTTCTGACATTCTTCTTTCTTGTGAGAAGGAATGCCTTGATTCGAACAATCTCCCTAGTGTAGAGAGATAGTTTTCTTTGAACAGTTATGCTTTGACGTCATCTTTAACTTTGTTCTTTGATCATTGTTCTTTGTGATGAAAGTGATAGTATGTTGTTGTCTGCATCAAGTCTGCCTCAGGTCTGCTTCGCCGCTACAGTGTCTTTGACGTTGGAGTTCAGTACTGATGAAGTTCTTTAAGTCTTTAACTTTGTAGATTCTTTGATTTGACGAAGAATCATTCTGACTGTTGTGTTGCTTTTGGATAGAACTTCCATTAGTGATGATGTTGTCGTGAGCATGAGAAGAATCTGCACGATCATCCCGCTCCGGAGCTTCCATAAGAAGAAAACATTTAAAACAGTTAGTAATAAGCGGATTCCGGCACTTACAAGTTTGAACTTCTAGAGTGTTAACAGCATAGTGTGAAAACACAACTCTAATTATCACAAAGGCCATTCCTGAACTGGAGTCCCACAAGTGAGATAACGCGATGTACCGAAGTACATCTATAGTTCAGATGAGTCGCTAAGGTACACCAAAGCATCACCTCACGATTGTAGACCATTTGAGACACACTAAGCGTAATCCACGGGGAGTTACTGAAGTGACCTGCTGTCAGGGCTGTTTGATGTTGACCCTGGCAGGAGTTTCCATTCAATCACTGAGGATCACAGTTGTGAACCTCTCATGAATGTTCTCGACAGATTGCTAAGATCTGTGAAGGACTCGATAACGTACCACTAATGTTCTTATTGTTGAACATCGAGTGATGAAATGTCAAGTGTACCTAAGAGATCTTTTGATGAATCTCGTGGCTCTAGACTCAATAGTGCGTTTTGGTTTTCCTGAGCGGAGACTAGGGAGAGGGTCTCCTTCTTCAATACCAGCGATCTCTAAGAGAAAGCCAATAGTTTACGTAGGGTTCCCTGGGAGAATGAAACAAGCTTCTTTTGAGAGAAACTTGAGTGGCTAAGAAGGTATAGTGCATGCGTCACTGGGTCCATGACGACTTTTAATCTTCAATACCAGCGTCACTAAGTGACAACCAGTAGCATATGAATTGAACCCGGTGTCTGCCCTAAGTTGAATAATTCGGAGGGCTATTTCTTTTCACCCTTTTCTTTGCATTTCTTTTTAATTCTTCAACTCCTTCTTTCTCCGATTCTCATTTTCTCCTTTTTATAATCGTACCTAAGGACCTCTAAGTACTAACTATTTATGATGTCCTTGGGTAGATCCCTCCGGCTCTGGCGGATCATAGGACGGTTATTCCTAACCTTAGTCACCTTATCACTCCATGACTAACCTATGTTGCCATAAAACCAATTTTCAAGAAAATCTCTCAAAGGGTTTGTAAATGAAAAAACATGTTTGAACCACTGTGAGAGTTTTATCTTTTAGCAGAAATACTCCCCCTCCACATGTGCTTTAGAGTTTTGACGGAAATATGCACTGTGTGGGAAGAGCGCGCACTTTTGAATTGATCGACTCAAGTTAGACACTCCCCCGTGAGACACGGTTACGTTGCATAGTTACAGAGTTACATTGTCAGCTTTTATGTGACAACTAGTTCTAATAACTACCTTGAAGGTGTAGACAAGCCTCGAAAGGTTGTCATACCCGTCAGAGTTCATGTCTACCAAGAGTTTCTCGAATGGTACTTTCTACTTGGACAAGTCCTTTGCGAGACACGTTTACATTACTAGCGAACTAGCTTGAAATTATTACCCGTCCCGGACAAGTCTTTTCAAGTTACTAACATCTTAGTACCGTCAATTCGTTGGTTAAGTCTATTACAAAAAGGTTCATTTTCATTTACACAACATATTTCTTATCACATAATTTTCTCCCCCTCAAAAATGGCATATAAAATGTTATTTTTGAAAAGTTGAGAATAAATATGACCATTTCGAGTGTTGCGGGAAGATGACCACTATGAACAATTTGTGAACAAAGTTTTAATTCAAATACTCCCCCTCAACAAGTGATATAAACGGTTGAGTTTTTGAAAATCATACGGGGAAGTACTTGTCCTTTTGTGCAAAACCTTGAAAAATGAAAGATTTGATGGGTTTTACTAAAAAGTAAGAAGCTTTCACTCCTTTTATAAGGATTGTGGCACTGAAGCGTACCACAGGGTCCTTTCTTGACTAGAACGGGTTGTACACTATAATGTGTGCACAAGCCATTCACATATATAAATCATACATCCAAAGTAATAATGAAAGAAGCAGTTTAAGGGGTACCAGGTAGTCCAGAGATGTCACCAAGAGTGTGAAACGGGCGTTGAAAGCCGGTGATGTTAATCCTGGGTCGACCACCAACATAGCTTTCCAATCTTCTGAACTGATCCATTCTATACAACCGTTCATCAATCATCGTGATGATCCTCTTCACATCCCTTCGATCCTGAGAATTCCATCGCTTAGGAGACTCGATCTTTTGGTGTATATCCTTCAATCGATAAGCCAATCTGTCCCTAACCATCTTCAAAGTGTGATCTCCAAACTTGTGAAGATCTTTGCACGCCATCAAGCAATTTCTTTGAAGTTCACTGCGGTAAACGACGCCGAATGGTTTGCTGATGAGTGTAAATTATGAGAGCTGGTTGATGTCAGGAAGATCAAGCTGCGGTGGAGTGAAGTTGACACGGGTCTGATAAGATTCAACTGCCAGCTGGAGATCTTCTACACGTTCTTTGATAACTATGTGTCTGATGAAGATGAGCACTGACTTGATGAATTCACGTTGTACTTCAGTGGAGAATTGTCTCATACGACCCTGTACTTTGGCAAGGTACATGTCTTCGATGTCGTTGATAGACAAATTCTCAAAGTCAGCTTCAGAGAATGCATAATCCCTTTCATCTTGTCTTTTGACCACAGTCTTCTTGAGATACGTGTAGTCCCATTTGGACGAAAGATCAACGTGTTTGATGGCAACGATGTTTTTAGTACTGAACACTGCATGTTGAGACTTCTGAACCTGGTAGCTTCTGTAGTAGATTCTTCGGCGTTCTGGCCAATGATGAATCCCATACATTGCATCTTGGTCGTATGCTTCCACTTTGTTGGAGAACAAGTGATTAGCTCTTTCCTCGATAGCTATGCAGTTTGAGTATTCGGCTGCTGGGAATGGAAGTGTCAAGGATGCAGCGTATTTCCTTGAACCATCGCCACAGTGAAGAAGAAATTCCAAGTATTTGTTGAAGAAATATCTGAATGGGATCCTAGGCTGATCTGGTTGGCCGATCGTTGGTAGTGGTTTAGACCAGTTGGTGCAATATGGAGGGTTGTCCCACTTGGTAAAGTCGATGTTTGTTTCTGGGTTGAGCCAATCCATGTTATTAGACATAGCTCGAACAATGTTTTCAAGGTGATATTCGACCTCGATGGCACTTTCTGAGCTATCTTTCCATAGTTGAAAAGCTTCATTCTTGATTCGCCTCAACTCGGATTTCATCATCTTCTTTACTTTGAACTTTTCTTGCAGAATTTTAGCATGTTCCAAAGTATTACCGTCTACCAGATCTTGACCTTCTTCAGGGTAGGGAGTGGAATTGACAAGTGTAGAAAACCATGCAAATTCCTCTGTTTTATCTTCATCTAGCCATGATACGACGTCAGCCGTGGGCGCCTTCTTCTTCTATTTCTTAGGCCTAGATGAGGGTGCTGGTTTCTGTACTTTGTCGGATGAGGCGGGTTGTTGTTGGGTCTCATGGTATTCTTCATCGTCACCACCCGTAATACTCAAAGTGGTCACCGGTTTTCTGAATCTGGGGTGGTGTCTCAGAATCATGAGGTTTATCTGCAGAAGAGGGAGGAGGAGATCTTTGTTGAGCAAGAGTCCGTTGTGGTGGAGGTTGCATCGAGTACTGAATAGAGGATGATTCATAAGACTTCTTTGTGCGTTTGGGCTCTTTATCCTTATCCTGATCTTTGTCTTCATCATCTCTTGAATGTTTGGGCCTAACAGCTTCTTCTCGGAATGAGGAACTGAGTTGGTATTCCAGTAGAGCTTCAAACAGTTTAGCTTCGTGTGAGGCAAACGTTGCAGAGCGTTTTGACATTTGCGCTACTAGCCGGTTCACCAATTCATCATCTGAGAAGATTGTAGATTCAACTGGATTGATGCTTAAATTCATCGGAGTTGATTTCATGGCTTGTTTGGCTAGATGCAAGAGATTTGGATATAGTTGTCTGGTATACATCTCTTTTGTCAGTTTCGGAACGACCTCCATAAGGAACTGGTGAGTGTATCCTTTGATCATTTCGTCCATTTTCCATTGAAGATCATCTTTCATGAGCTTCTGGACATACTCCCTTTCATCTTGCATCTTGTCGATATCATCATGAATATATTGTATCTGATCAGCGTAGAAATTCATCTTCCTGTAGAGTATGTCTTTCTTTCTGACTTGTTTGACAGCATTCCCAATTCTTTTGTGAGCATGAGAAATCCAAGATCGAGTTAGCTTCTTCACTGATTTGGATGTTGATTTGGTTGATCTTTTAGATGGTGGTGGCAAAGAATGAGATGATGAGTCTGATGAGGAGGAGACATGAGGAGACTCGGGGTCCTTAGGAGGTTTAGAAGTTTCCTCCTTAGACATAGCCTTGTCATCAGTCTTTGTTTCATTAGCAGGTATTTCCTCAGTCTTTTCTTTTGCTGCTTCCTCAATCTCATAATCAATAGAATCCTCCAAAAGTTGTTGTTGTTGCAGAAGAGTGGTGGCACCAGCTCCCTTATCGGGTCGATTAACCGCATCAGGAGATGGTTTAGAGTGGGCAGCACCACTTGAGCCTCCAGGGCCACCCGTTTGATCCTTTGCAAATTCCTTCACAAAATGTTGGAGTCTAATGAATTTGAACTTCTTCCTGTATGAAGTATCCAGTTGCTCTTCTTCATCATCTGAGCTTTCTTCATAAGGCACAAGTACAGGAGTCTTCCCTTTTCCGTGTTTAGCTGGAGGACTAGGAGGTTTTGCTACTGAGGGAGGTGGTTCGGTTGCAGATTTAGAGTAGTGGACGTCCTCATCTGATTGTGTATCTTCAGAGCTTTTGTCCAGTAGCTTTCTTAGTGGTTTAGGTGTAGGAATAAGAGCAGCTTCCTGAGAGGGAACTTTCTTCTTTGGAGCAGGTTTCCTCTTTGGGACATTCCTTTGACTCTCTGTGCTTACTGCACTTCCAGCACTTCCTCTTCTGGTTCTTCGAGTAGGTGTTCCAGAAGGCTTTTCATCGAGATGACCAACTTTGCCTTCTCTTACTGCTACCCGATACCTTTTGTACGTTTCAAGCTTCTTGATTTCGTTAGTAAGTAGGTGATCAGGTAACACAGCACCCTGTTTCTTTGTTGACGATTCCTTGATTCTGACAGATAGGATAGGCTCAGTCAACATGTCGTGATTGTCGGGGTCATTGAGCCTCTTGGGAATATCAGGATGAAGTCCAAGTGCTCTCTGGATCAACAGTTTTGTGTATCTGACATAGGGAATCTTTGAGCAAAGATTTTTGAGAAACGTCATCATGTCATCCCATATCAGAGCTTCAATTTCGATGTCCTTCTTGTTGATTAATAACCAGAAGATTTGCAGTTCTATGAGCTTGGGATGCTCATAGCCACTGTCATGACCAGAGACCGATTTGGTGATGATGATGTAGAGGGTTCTCCACGGTTGAGGAATGTTCTTAAGCTCCACATGAGAGTGCTTAGTGATAATTCCTGAAGCTTCATCATAGCCAATATCAATCAGGAATTGAAGAACTGTCTCCTCAGTAGGTGTGGCATAGAAGTCGGTTGGCACGATTTCTGGAATGAGAAGAACAGCCCGTAAGTCTGCATGAGTGATGGTGACTTGTTTGTTATTGCTAGTCACAGTCACTGCACTTTGACCCTTGATCCTTTGCATTGAATTCCAGAATTGTTCAATGTAGATCTCCAGTACTGTAGCAGAGTGTGAGAGCATGTTCTGGTAGCGATGATTCTTAAGAATATCCACAGCAATGAGACAAGAAGATTCTGAGCATGCGAGGGTTTCAAAGTCAACCCTAAGGTTGTTCTTTCCAATCTTTCTCGGATAGCCATTAGGGAAGATGTCAGCAATTGTGAGAACTTCAGGTGCATCCACATTCATTTGAGCAGCCATGTCGTGATCTGAAATAACATTAGCCAAAAGAACCAACATATCGAAAGACATAATGTTAGTCAACAGAAGGTTTTTATTGTATAATTATTGAATATGCAGTGTCAAAGATTGTTACGAGTCCAAAGTCACTTGTTTGTCTAATAGTTTTAATGACGTTGTGATAAGTTTCATGAGTTAGTTAACTTTAAGTTTTAAAGTTTATGTTATCACTTATTTAACACAACATATTAAACGTTTAAGTTTATTAGTGACATTATTGGTTTCATGACGTTATGATTTATTTATTTACAAGTTTGCACGCGTAACAATTCAAAATGAAGGTTTCATCAGAGCTTAGGCGTAGAAATGGTAGCTTATGCGTAAACAGGAGAAATATACGCGTAAACTCAAGCTTATGCGTAGGATCTTGTCTTACGCGTAAGAAATATTACGCGTAGGAACAGGATGACCTTATGCGTAAAGCTTACGCGTAGGCGTATATAAAACCTTACGCGTAAGGCTTACTCGTAAGAGTAGACCTTATGCGTAGAGGTCACTGTTTACGCATATCCTTCACAGGATACACGTAGTCCCATTGTAGAACCTTACGCGTAACAGTTACGCGTAAAATTTCGCTTACGCATAACTTTCTACGTGTAAGGTGATCCTTATGCGTAGAGTAACAAAGACCTTGATTCTGAGTTTTATGCGTAGCAAGCCTGAAATAAGATCATCATATCATCAATCTTAACACATATATTCATTTTACAACAAATCATGGCATGAAAACATGTTAAACAGGTTATGCGTAGAAAGTCATACGCGTAAGTCAAAACCCTAAAGTTTATGAATTACGCATAAGATTTCTAACCATAGGATTTGCACCAAACGTTTTCTGGTAGGTCTTAGGTGTTTTGAGAGTCTAATAACCAAGTTTTAACACCCAGTTCTCAGTGAATAAAAAAATACCCAAACTTAAGAACATAAACCCTAAATTCCAATTTTTAATCAATTAGTGTTTCTGGGTTGTTGTAGGGCCTGGAAATCATTAATTCAATATAATAACAACATCACACAACAATCTTTTTGACCAAAAACATTCATATTTGAAAACGCCCAAAACCACGCATAAACCCTAATTTTGAAAAACCCATCAATTCGGGTTTCTGGGTGGATTTAGAGGATAAAATTAGTATCATTGATGTTAAAAACATGTTTTGACACAATCCTTTTTAACCACAAACACACAATCTGGATCGTGAGTTCAAACGCATATGCGTAGAATACAAAAACAAGATTATACAACGTTTTGACCGTTGGATTCATGTAAAAATCAAAACCAATGTTTAAAAACACGTTAAGATTATGAAACAACTTACAAAATGATGATCTAAAACACAGATTTGAAGACCAATTCTTAGGCTTAGGATGTTTTAGGTGTAAGTAATAAATGTGAAGGATAAGTTAGGTGGAAGGTGTTTTTATTAAAAGTAACTTTAACATTTTGACAGTTTTGGTCCCTCCACCTTTTCCTTTTTCATACAAAGCCATTTAACTTCCATTTTGGTTACCAAACAAAGATTTTTAAGAAAGAAACATGACGACACTCCCCCTCGACTTAGGAAAATAATGAAAGGTTATAAATTTTAGTCCGAGGAGTGTCATTGAACCAGAAAATTTTACCACCATTGATAAAAGAAACAACCGGTATAGAATAACATGCAAGTACGCGAATGTTTTTGAAACAGTTTGGTATTAATTTTCTCCCCCTCAACACTTGATTGGAAAAATACTGAATTTTGAAAGATTATAGTGTTGACGGAAGAAATATACATGCCATGTTGAAAGAAAATTAGATTAGAAGAATATTTTTGTTGTTTTATCAGGTTTTATATTTTTGTATTTTGTTTTTGAAAAATTATTTACAAAAGATAATTTGGTGTTTGACATGTTTTTAAGACTGTTTTAGGAGGTCATCCAATTCCTCTTGAGTCAAACACCTCATACCAATCCGGTGGACCAACTCATTAAACTAGCGGGAGGCAAGGCTTTGGTGAGAAGATCTGCCAATTGGTATTCTGTACCCACGAAGTATAATTCAACAGTACCCTGTTCCACGTGGTCCTTGATGAAATGATAACAAAGATCGATGTGCTTTGATTTCGAGTGCTGAACTGAGTTTCACGAGATCGCAATGGCACTCCGATTGTCGCAGTACATCGGGATTCTGTCAAATACGTAACCATAGTCTTTGAGTTGTGTTCTCATCCAGATGACTTGAGCACAACACGCAGACATGGCTACATATTCTGCTTCGGTTGATGACAACGATGTACAATCCTGCTTCTTTGATTGCCAAGACACCAGTTTATCACCAAGAAATTGTAGTTCTCCTGAAGTGCTTTTTCGTGAATCTAAGCATCCTACGTGGTCAGCGTCTAAAAAAGCGATTAGTTCAAAACCAGAATCCTTCGGATACCAGATCCCCAAGTTAATGGTTCCCTTGATGTATCGGAGGATTCTTTTAGCCTCAGAGAGGTAGGTTTCAGTTGGTCGCGACTGATAACGGGAGCATAGATAAACGGCAAATACAATATCAGGTCTGCTAGCTATTAGATACATGAGAGATCTAATAATACTTCGGTATTTGGTGGGGTCCACTAATTTCCCATGTAAATCAGCATCTAGCTTCTTGGTATGAGTCATTGGTGTGGCATAAGTGTCACAGGTTTTCATTCCAAATTTGTTTAACAATTCAAGGGCATATTTGGACTGACTCAAGAAAATACCACGGGGTGATTGATGAACTTGTAGTCCTAGAAAGAACGTAAGTTCACCCATCATGGACATTTCAAAATTTTTCTTCATTAGTTTTGCAAAAGCGATTGAGTACTTTTTAGGTGTAGACCCAAAAATGATGTCATCCACGTAAATTTGAACAATTAAGATATGTGCCCCGTGATATTGTATAAAAAGAGTAGGGTCAACCGAACCTTTGGTGAAATTATTAGCAATGAGGAAAGATGATAGCTTATCGTACCATGCCTAAGGAGCTTGTTTGAGACCATAAAGAGCTTTGTTCAGTTTGTAGACATGGTTCGGGTACTCGGGATCAATGAATCCTTCGGGTTGGCTGACATAAACCGTTTCTTTAAGTTTTCCATTGAGAAATGCAGTTTTGACATCCATCTGAGCCGCGAACGCGAGAAATATCCGAACAGCCTCAAGACGAGCAACAGGAGCAAAAGATTCTTCAAAGTCTATTCCCTCTTCCTGACGATAACCCTTAGCAACTAGACGTGACTTGTTTCGGATTACGTTTCCTTCAGCATCCAATTTGTTTTTCCAAATCCATTTGAGACCAATGACGTAGACCCCTGTTGGTCTTTCAACCAGTTCCCATACTTCAAGACGTTTGAATTGGTTGAGTTCTTCTTGCATGGATTCAATCCAGTTGTCTTTTGTCATTGCGTCTTTAATGTTTTTAGGCTCAGATTGGCAGACAGTGAGTGCATAAATGCAATGTTCACCATCTGTGTGAAGACGTTGTCTTGTAACGACTCGTTGATTTGGGTTGCCAATAATATTTGCCAGAGGATGGTCTTTTGTCCATCGATGTGTAGAGGGTTGATGTTGGTATACATTGTGCAGATTCTGAGGATTCAAACGGTTTGTTGATGATTCCGCGACATCAGGTGCAGCAATGTCATTAGCAAACGGGTTAAAGAACGCATTTGGATCAAAATCTGCAGGTGGGGGTACCTCATTCAGAATATCATCAGCCGGTTCATTATTGTTGGAAGCGGTTTGTTCAACTGTTGTGTTGGAGTCAACTGGTGGTGCTTCTTCAACAGTAGTTGTTGTAGCGGGTGTATCAGGTATAAAAGTATTATCAGGTTGAGCAGCGGAAACAGCGGATACACCTGGAGCACATTCATCAATATCGTCACTGAACAGCGGAGCAAAAACCTTTCCATTTGTTGACGAGTGAGCTGGGGACTTTGTTCAGCTGATGATGGGGGTTGAGGGAAGTTTAAGCGGTTGTGACCGGGTTCCAAGCTGTTATACTCAGACGCCATTTTTACGTGAGTTCATCAAAATTAGCATGAATCGTTTCCATCACCTGTTTTGTACGACGATTCCAGATCCGGTAACCTTTAGAATTCTCATAATATCCAATAAAGACTCCAATGTCAGCTTTGGCTTTGAGCTTTCTAAAATCATCACGATCATTATTTGGATAGCAAAGGGAACCAAATACATGAAAGTGTTTGAGATTCGGTTTATGGTTGTGGACAAGCTCGAAAGGTGTTTTGTTGTGACGTTTTGTGATCATAGAACGGTTTTGAGTATAGCATGCAGTAGATACAGCTTCTGCCCACAAGTAATCTGGAAGTTTAGCATTGATTAACATTGTTCTTGCAGATTCCACTAACGTTCGGTTTCGTCTTTCAACAACACCGTTTTGTTCTGGTGTACGTGCAATAGATGTCTGATGCTGAATTCCCACTTTCTCATAAAATGCACGAAGGGTTTGGTTAACAAATTCAGTTCCTTTGTCTGTTCTGATTTGTCTGACGGTGTTTCGGAGCTGAACTTGTATTTTCGTGTGAAAGGTGATGATCATTTGTGGAGCTTGGTATTTTCTTCGAAGAAAGTAGACCCAAGTCCATCGTGAGTAGTCATCAACAATTACTAAGATGTAGCGTTTGCCATTGATCGTTTGCACGCGCATTGGGCCACACAAATCCATGTGAAGAAGATGAAGCACATGCTGAGAGTTGTGTTCCACCTTTGAAGGAAAGTGAGCACGAGTGCTTTTCCCTTGTTCACAAGTTGAGCAAAGGTGATCTTTTGAATACCGGAATCATAGGAGACCTTCAACTAGTTTGTGTCAAGCAAGGTTGGTGATGGTTTGAAAGTTTAGATGTGAGAGACGACGGTGCCATAGCCAGGATTTTGTTGATGTTGCCTTTGAAAGTAAGCAGATGGGAGATGAAGGAACCATGTCTTGCATAGAGATAGTGTAAAGACTAGAATTACGCGAGCCAGACATAAGGTCATTTCCTTGTAGATCACGATTGAAACAAGTTTTCTCCCGGAAAGCAACCTCCAAATCTCCATCACAAAACTGACATACTGAAAACAGATTGTGACCGAGGCCTTCCACATAGTAAACCCTGCTGATTTCGATGTTCCCATTGATATAGTCTCCGTAGCCCATGATAGCTGCGAAGTGATCATTCCCGAATCTGACAGTGCCAATGAACTTTGCAATAAAGTTTGATAACAGTTTAAGGTTGCCTGTCATGTGTCGGGAACATCCGCTATCAACAATCCAGAGAATGATCTGTATCACCTGCATTACACACAGACGACACAGATGGAATAGAAGTAGATGTGGAACCCAAAATGTTAGAGGGTTCTGAAGTAGTTATAGTAGACATACACACATCAATAACTTTAGGCATCCAAATCCTAGTGTGTTATATATCCATTTCTGCCATCTATAACTACTATTTGCTTTAGTCTTATTGAATGCACTAGGTGGTACTACATTCTTAGGAGGTGAAACTGGAGCTACAGGGACAGCAATGCTTGCCTTAGAATCTAAAGAAGGCGGTCTACCAAGCACAGACTTAGAATGATTATTGGGCCTAGAGGTATTCCGATTCTTAGGATTCTGTAAACGAGAGATTATAGCTTTAGCAACACATTTGTCATGACAATCAGAATTCATACTTTTACGACAAATAACACAAGGTGCATCAGACTAAATATCAAAAGTACTTAAAGGTTTAGCATTCGTTACATCACTATTTCTATTACATTTGCCAGACGCAATGTCTATAGTGGAAGCAACGTGAGTCTTATTCATAGTCCTAGGGTGTTCTTCTACTTTAGCATTCCTTATTGATCTTTTCTTAGGTCGCAACTTCCTATTCTTCGATTGAGTGCTCCTAGGCTGTAAAGTGCGGACGTTTGGAAAAGATGCAACTATTCCTGTTTCAGTAGAAGGGATTCTAGGTTCACGATTACTAAGTGTTACTGGTGCTATTCTCTTAATCACGGTAGGCGGGAGTTGTTCATACTTTCCTAACATTTCTCTTAACTTAAAGATAGTGTGAATCAAATCTTGGTTTTCAGAACGAATGTTTCCAACAAAATTCATGACTTCTCTAGTATGTGCAAGATAGTGATCAAGTTCGTTTGATGCTTCATGACCAGTCTTATTGAGTAAATCAAATATGACACCATATTCCTGTTTAACTTTTACAAGTTCTTGTTCATATTTTGAGATTTCACTTTTCAAAGACACATTTTGATCATCCAGTTGCTCAATTTTAGGATCAGAAGATTTTGTACGCAACTGAGCGATTTTGTTTTGAAACACAAGTTGTTGATTGTGAATATCTTTTTGACACCAATTGAGACGACGTTTTGCATTCGAAAGTTCGTTAAGGAATCGTTCATTTTCAGCTTTTAAAGACTCGATCTGAAGCACATGATCAGTATTCTCAACAGTTACCACAGAGTTAACAGTATCAGCAGAGATATAATCAGATGCATATGACACAGAATTCAATACCACAATATTTTGGATATCAGAACAGATAACATCATTCAAGAGTCGATCAACATCTTTTCTCAACATTTTCTTTTTACGTTTAGTGTTAGAAATAGATGTTTCTGTTTTCTTGAAAACGACCTTCAGCACTCCAAGTTCCGTATGAAAGTCACGTTCCCAAGATAATGCATAATTTTTCAAATTTTTAACATTAGGTAAAAGATTTTTCTGAAAGATGTCTCTTTGTTCTCGCGCCAGAGGTGATTGAAAATGTTGAACCTTGATTTCAGAATGATATTCTATCTCATGTTCTAAAGTTTTGAGGTCAGCCATGAAAATGTCAAAATATCTAAGAATTTTTCGATTTTCAGGTTTTGAGTTTACTTCACTAATGGAAGGTAAAGGACCATAAATTTGTGCATAATCTGGTTGGGGATTAACATTAGAAGACTCAGATGTTTTTATGATAACCCTTGGTGTGCTAGTAGAATCCGTTGGTGTGACGAAAGTGACCGCTTTTTTATAATTAAAAGGTTTGTTGTAAACAACAGTTTCTAGTTTTGATCAACTCTCGTCTTCTGCATCGAATTCCTCTTGACGATGATATTCAACAACACTCATAACAGTATCATCAATTTTATATTATGCACTGGAAACTTTAGGATTTGGTTTAAATACTTTGGTTGAAAGCTTAGGTTTGTAATCAACAAGATTCGGTCCATATCCATTTGGATTGGGTTTTAAAGTAAACTTTTCAATAGCAGTTACTGACTCACCATGTTTGTAAACAACAGTTTTAAACTCTTTAAGTTTGTGTTGCAAGCCGATAATTTCTTCAAGATGATCATCTATTCGTTTCGTTGAATGCTTTTTGTATGCAGAGAACTGTTTTTGACAAGTTAACAACTCAGCCTTAGCCTTTTGATTTTCCAAGGTGAGAGTGTTAATTTGCTTTTTATGTTCATGTTTCAGTTGTTCTATTTCAGACAACAAAGCATTCTTCGAAGCGGCTAGATCACGCATCTGTCTCTCAAAGTATTTTTCGTTTTGATGAGATTTAGTAAAGGCTGCTTCAAAACCTTTTTCACGGTTTGAGTTTTGAAAAAGTTGAGTTGCATTTTTAAGCATTTAAAATCCTTGGTTAACAGTGCATTTTTACTTTTTAAGTCCTTATTTAATGCACAACATTCTTCAATTTAGGATTACTGGTCTTTAAGTAACAGAGCAAGATCTGGATGAGGCAAAAGTTCAGCTTGTTCAACGGGAGTCACAACATGATCATTCTTTAGATCCTCAAGTATAACCACGGAGTCAATTTGATTATCAATGGAAACCATAAGGTCATCTTGATCGTCAAATGTAACTACAGGGTTTATTTGAAAATCGTCGGAATGAGATGTAAATGACTCATTTTGAACATTCTGAGCCTTGCCGGATTCAGATGTTGGCGGAGATATTAGATCAGTGATAAATATGGTTTGTTCGGGTACCTGAGACAAGCCATCAGTGTCATACACTGGGCCTGTGTCACTCATGTGTAACTCATGCATATTAGCCATCAACATAACTGCTGCATTGGCCTGCAAGTCCTCCATATCATCATCTGAATCTGCATTTGCCATAAAACTCTGTTCTTTGTCAGTGAGAGATCCACCAGCTTCATCCTTAAGAGCCAAAAGAAGAGCCTCTTTGAAATAAGCACTGCCCCTAGTCCTCGGCTTTGGGCATGCATTAGCCAGGTGTCCCTTCTCATTGCAGTTGTAGCATCGAAGACCATTCAACCCATTCTGAGCATTTCCCTGTTCCACCACTTGAGCTCTGTTGTTATTCCGACCCACAACATTAAACCCTTGACCACCGCCCATTTGAAGACCATAACCACGATTCTGAACTTCAACTCGTCCATTGTTTACAACAGCCTGATTTCGTGTGTTAGATGAGGAACGAATACGATTATTGGATTTGTTGGTATAACGGCCAAAAGCAGTAGCAATCATAACAAATCCTTGTTGCAATGCTTCGAACGGATCGATGTCCTCATTAGCTTCACTGACAATTGGTTGAGCATTGTTGTTGTTGTATGGAACCAATTGATTTTGTTGAGATTGTTGCTGTGAATGATCGTTTTGTGTGACAGATGCAGTTGGTTGAGTTGCTTGTTGAGGATGATAACTTTGTTGAGCATATAAGGCAAGTTGTTGATTTTCCGGATGTGTAGGTGGAGCAATTTGAGCACGGAGAATCCTTTCCCCATCAACTTCCTTTTCATGAGGCTTCAAGTAATCGTACAACAATCCATATGTAGAATGATGCATATTCTTCGCTTGACGGAGAAAAATGACATACTTCTCCCATTCAGGACCAAGACTACTCAGGAACTTAGTACTCACGGCAATTCTTGGCATGATGATGTTGTGTTTATCCAAATCATTGATGATGTATGAAAATCGATGATGATAAGACTCTAGTGTCTGTCCAGGTTCAATCATGAAGTGTTCATAATCCAAGTAAATTTTGGATTCCAAATCCTCCTGATTGAGTACAGATCCATCCATAAGAAGATGAATATGTTCCCACATTTCCTTTGCAGTCTTTTGAGCATCAAAACTTCGATTAATTGGGTTAGGTAATCCTAAAAGGATATATTACATTGCAAGCTCATCAGCTTCATAGTGTAGAAGTTCTGCTTGATTTAAATCTGCAACAGTAGCAATGTTCGTTTGTTCATCTCTTGGTGGATTGGCATTTGGATCGCCGGGAACAATGACAGTAGGCATCTGAAATGGACCTTCCAAGATAACCTTCTTTAAGAACTTTCCATGTGGCTTCTTCAGATCATAAAACCGAAAGAACCTTATCACCCATTGATCGTAGTTTCCTGGAGTGAGCATTGGAGGTCTATCAAGTGATCCAGCCTCATGAATTGATTATTGGCTGCTTAAAGCTTCACACATCTTTGCAAACCAAGTGGGTTCTTTCATAGTGTTCCTTGATGGATGTTGATTGAAGTCATTTGTGTAGGGTTGAACTTGAAGACTTGGCGGTGTTTGAACCATTTGTGGTGGAGGAATTGCTCCAAGTTGTGGAGTATGTTGTTGATTAAATTGCTTGTTGTTGATTCCATTGTTGATGTTGAGGACTTAGTTGTTGTTGTCTTTGAGAATAAGTGTAAGGGAAATAGTTAGAGTATGATGGTTGTGACATGTTGAAAAACTTGTGTTATAAAATGGATCTTTGTAGTCGAATGAACCTTAGTTGATGTAGTGTCCTTAGGCGTAGAAATCACAATAATCCAAGTAGCACTTATGCGTAAAAACACCAAAGTTACGCGTAACAATCAAGAGTTACGCGTAGATTTAGCTTACGCGTAAGTAGGGAAAAGACTCTAAAGTTAGGCGTAGACACAAAGTTAGGCGTAGAAAGTTAGGCGTAGGATTACCTTATGCGTAAGACTAGGCTTAGGCGTAAGATGAATCTTAGGCGTAGGATTTCTACGCGTAAGCTTTATGCTTATGCGTAAGTTTAGGGTTTTGCCCAAATGATCTTTTACACTATCACAGTGCAAAAGATATCCAAATTCGACGTATTTTCAGGCTTATCCAAGCAAGAAAACACGGAGTAAGCCACAAAAACGAAGATCAATCCAAGGAATAACTTACGCGTAGTTTTAGGGTTTTGCTACGCGTAGGATTACTCGTAAAATTGATTATGCCCAAAGATGTTTCTAAACCAGTTTTTGTGTGATGAAATAGCTTCAATAACACCAAAATAACACAAAAGTGTGAAACTTGATGATCCAAAGCTCCTAAAACAGTTACGCGTATGTTTACACCCTCGTTCAAAAACTAGTTGAAAAACAATGATCCACGCATAAAGTTCAAAACTTTTTGCCAAAATCAGTAAGTTTAACACCTTATAACATTGAAAGTACAAGAATCTTGGAATAAAAAGTGTAAAAAATGCGTTTTTAAGCAAGCGAAAGTTTATGAACCGTAAGTTACGCGTGAGACCAAAACTCACTTCAAACAATACGTTCACCCAACTATTAGGCGATTGATACCACTGTTAGGTCACTAGATTTACAACACAAGCTTACTAGAAAGAGATAGAGAGGCGATTGAACAAGATTCACATACACACACACGATATAATAGAGACGGTTATGCGTAGAGTGTAATGAAGAGAATAACTTGAACAACCAACCCTCAAGTGAGGGTTATACAATAGTATTTATAGGCAAGGAGCTAGGGAAACACTCCCACTCCTTCCCTTTTCCTTATTGGACATGGGCCTAAGCTTATGGGCCTTCTACATAAGCTAGACCTTAAACAAACATAAAGGCCATAATAAGCTACCTATTACATATGAGTAACAAACACTTGAATTAAGGTTTAGGAGTGACTCCAATAGTTTTATGTACTATGATCCCTGACTAGACCTCATCCAGTTTAGTACGCTCTATCATGGGAGTGTCAACAGGGTCACAAGAATCAAATCTAAATTTCTTTAAAATCTCATTTTCATATTTAGATTGATTTATAAAAATGCCTCCGGGACTTTGTGAAATTTGTAATCCCACGAAAAGTGACACTTGTCCCATCATAGACATTTGAAATTTGGAACCCATCTCATTAGAAAAACGGTCACATTCATTGGGGTCAGTCGAGGAAAAAATAATATCATCAACATAAATTTGAACGTGAATTAAATGTTTTCCTAACTTTCTGGTGAACAATGTCGGATCAACTGCTCCTTTGCTGAATCCAGTAGATAGAATAAACTTTGATAGCGTATCATACCATGCCCTTGGAGCTTGCTTCAAACTGTAAAGAGCCTTCTTCAAGCGATAGACATGAGTGGGATGCTATGTATTCACAAAACCTTCAGGTTGGCTGACGTATACGACTTC
Organism: Chrysanthemum seticuspe; assembly: GCA_019973895.1. Classification (NCBI taxonomy): domain Eukaryota; kingdom Viridiplantae; phylum Streptophyta; class Magnoliopsida; order Asterales; family Asteraceae; genus Chrysanthemum; species Chrysanthemum seticuspe. The sequence continues at coordinate 64,709,578 of BPTQ01000002.1, forward strand.
TTTAAGATCTCCGTTAAGAAAATCCGTCTTTACATCCATCTGATAGACTACCATGTTCTTACTTGCAGCATTAGCCAAGAAGATTCTGATTGTCTCGATACGAGCAACCGGAGAAAATGATTCTTCAAAGTCAATACCCTCCTCTTGACGGTATCCTTTTGCAACCAATCGATCCTTGTTCTTTAATACATCACCATGCTCATCAAGTTTTACTTTGAAGATCCACTTTAGAGCAATGATCATAGCACAGTCAGGAGCAGGTACTAATTCCCATACATCTAGTCGATCAAACTCATGAATTTGTTCTTGTATGGCATTGAACCAGCTGTCTTCATTCATGGTTGTTTTAACATCTTTTGGTTCGACCTTGGATAGTACGGAGTTGAAGAAGCACCATAAGGCATCAGTTTCTTGCGAATGGATACTGGACGAGAGGGATTTCCAATGATGTTGTCCAATGGATGATCATGTGTCCATTTTCTAAGGTGTTCGTGTGGTTGTTGTTGAGGAACTGAAGTAGCAGAGTCGATTTCTCTTGATGAAGATGGTTCTGATGATGATTCAGGAGAAAATATGTTTTCAAAGGGGGCATCTTCAGGAGTAGCAAAGGGATTATCTCCATCATAGGTGCCAAACACAATTCCATGATGTACACTCTATGATTGATGATTTGTTGATGAGACAGAGTGATCAGCAGCAGGCGCTTCTTGACTTAATGACATAGAAACTGAAGGGTTAACTTCATTGACAGAGATAGGAGCATCCTCTGTTGATGGAATTGACAGATCATTATAAATTGGCTCATAGTGTTCATCAAACATTAGATCAAAGAATTTCTTCAAATCATCTTCTGAAGGAGGTACATAAGGAGTTGCTGGTGAGAGATTTTTTACGAGAGACGAATCAATAGGACTACTTAATGACGGTTGTGATGCGGGTCCAGAACTTGATTGTCCTGGAGCCATTTGCCCGGACAGCTCATCGAACGTGACGTGAATAGTTTCCATGATATCTCGAGTTCTTTTGTTGTAGATTCGGTAACCCTTCTTGTTTGATGCATAACCTACAAAAACTCCAATGTCCGCCTTAGCTCTTAATTTACCTAAATTTTGACCGTCATTCGTTGGATAGCACAACGCACCAAACACACGAAGGTAGGAGAGATCAGGTTTTCGTTTATGGACAAGTTCGTATGAAGTTTTTTCATGAGAGGTGTGTATAAGGGAACGATTTTGGGTGTAGCAAGAAGTGGCAATGGCTTCAGCCCAAAGAAACATTGGAACCTTTGAATAAATTAGCATTGTTCTTGCGGCTTCCACAAGAGTTCGATTTCGTCTTTCAACTACACCGTTCTGTTGAGGAGTTCGAGGAACACTTCTTTGATGACTGATTCCAACACTTTCATAAAATTGACTTAAGTCTTTGTTAACAAACTCTATGCCGTTGTCTGTTCGAACAGTTCTAACAGTATTGTTGAGTCGAACCTGAAGCTGCTTGATAAGTTTAATGATGACATCTGTAGTTTCATCCTTTGTCCTCAAAAACTTTACCCAAGTAAATCGAGATTAGTCATCCACAGCGACTAAAATATATTTCTTCCCATTTATCATTTGCACTCTTATTGGTCTGCATAAATCCATATGAAGGGTATAAAGAACTTCCATTACTGAGTTTGTGGGTTTGGGTTTGTGGGCATATTTCTTGCTTTTTCCCAACTGGCATGCTGAACAAAGATGATCTTTTTCATACTTTAATCTGGGTAAGCCTCTTACAAGATCCTTTCTGGAAAGATTATTAATAGCTTCGAAGTTCAAGTGATTGAGACGACGATGCCATAACCATGATTTTGTTTTTGATGCCTTTGACAGCAAGCAGATTGGAGAAGACTTCATCATGTCTTTGATAGAGATGGTGTAAAGATTTGAACCACGAGTTCCTCTTAACAGTTCCACACCATCAAGTTCTCTAACAAAACAAGTATGTTTTATAAAAGCCACTTCTAGATCGGAATCACAAAATTGACCAACAGAGAACAACTTATGACCAAGACCTTCAACATAATATAACCTGGAGATTACACTTTCACCAACAACATAGTCTCCATAACCCATAATTGCACCAAAATGGTCGTTCCCGAATCTAACAGTCCCGATGAATTTACTCACGAAGTTCATGACTCACGAGCGATCTCCAGTCATATGCTTGGAACAGCCTGAGTCCATGTACCACAGAACGATTTGAACGATCTGCAGTTGAACACAGACAAGAATGGATAACTGGATAATTGGGATCCACATGCAAGAATGGGTTCCATTTGGTTAGTAACAGTGATTAGAACACCCACATCAGAAGTGAAAAAATGGAATCATCAGGGATAGATGCAGTGCTAGTGTCCGTATTTGACCTATTCAAAGTATGTTCACTTCTTAAAGGAATAGTTCAACCAGTAGGCATCTATTTTCTAATGGGCATTGACTTAGAAAATTTAGGGCACAACTCATTAAGATTAAACTTGCGGCCAGTAGGTATCCACTGATAACCTATGTTACTAAATTTCCTTCCTGTGGGTTTCCAATGTTTTCTAACCTTCTTTCTCCACTGCTTTCTAGCCTTCTTAACATGTTTTATGGCATTAACAATCTTAACAGGGCATTTAACAGCATTAATAAAATCATTCACACCACATTCATGATTAGTAACAGAAACCAAGCAATCATCATTACATGTTTTGCCAAAAGTAGCAGAATTCGAGTTAATTACAGTACGCTTATAGCTAATACTAGAATCAACACGATTCGTTTTATTCAGCTCAAACTTAGTGTTCCTAGGGTGGTCTTCTTCTCTCTTCAAATGCACATTCTTAGCTTGCGAGGTCCTATCTTTCTTTGTATTTCCTGGAGGCTTTGACTCGCTTGCTTTAATGTCACTGATTACTCCTGCAGAGGGAATTATGGGAGCATTAGTTGGTTGGGCTACCTTTTGCATTTCTAAACTAGAAGTGCAGGGATCTGAGATACTTGAAGGCACATTAAAATTCACTTTCTTAATGCTGGGCATAGAATGGTTTGTATACTTAGCACTAGGAATGGAACAAAGTATCACAGCTTTATCTTTCACACCTAAGGATTTAGGACATGTTGCAATTAAACATTCTAACATCTCCTGAGATCATTTGGCCTGAATGCAATCAAACCTAATTTCACTATCAAGTGGCTTATTTATGAAGTCCTCTTCTACATTCACACAGAGACATTCAAGACTATCCTTAAGGCGAGCAAGATAATTATGAAATACAAGTTCGCTATTCCTAAGATGGGGAGGAATGTATTTAACAGTCAGAGTATATTTAGAGTATGCAGATTACTTTGATGCAACATTCTCATTGAAGACAAGTGGCATTTTCCCTTTTTCCTGACTCCTCAGATTCTCAATTTCCTTTTGTAAAGACGTTATTTTTTCGTTATTCTTGTCACGAGTGACTTTCATTGAATCATATAACTCTTTAAAGTGTCGTTTAACTTTTCATTTTCTTCTGGAAAACTCTCATTTTCCTTTTGTAAAACATTAACCAAGTTTTGAAGATGAAAAGTTTGAGAACACTGAGAATCTAAAGGAGGAGGCATTTGGGAGCCAGTCACATTGTTCTTTTCACCATTTAATTGTGAAATTTGGGCTTTTAACTTTCTGATCGTGTTACAATGAGCTTGAATCTGTTCGTCACGTTTGTTTATTTGAAAAACTGCATCAAACTCTGGAACATTTGAGGATGTTTTGATGTTTGAGGTTTTGACATTTTCTTTGAGATGTTGATATTTTAGTTGCAGATCAAAATGTTCAACTTCTAGCTTAGAAAGATGTTTTACCAAATTATCGTGATCATCCTGATCAATTTTCTCATTTAGTTCTGAGTTTTTGTTTTCAAGCTCAATGACACGATCATGGGAAACTTTCAAAGCAACAGATAATTCATGAAATTGAGATGCAGTAATAGAATACTTAGTCACAGTATAAAACACATCTTGATCAACACAACTCGAAATCAAGTTCTCATTTAAGATATGCAAGTTCTTCCTTTCAACTTCATTATATTTTAGTTCCTGTTCATAACCATTGGCCTCAACTATCATTGCATCAAATTCCTTTTCCATTTCTTTAATATTTGAGTTTATTCCTTTTTGAAGACTCTCAAATTGACCTTTTAATTGTTTAAAGAAAGGTATGATCTCAGTTAAATAACATTATTTAGTTTGCTCAAAACCCCTTTCCCCTTCAGTAATCCCAGTGGGTGTGATCCTTTTCTTACACGTTTTCTCAAAATCAACAAATAGTTGATAAACAACATACAGGCTGATTAAGGTCTTGCTATTAGTGGAAATAGTTCTGGGAACTAAATGCATTGGTGTATTCGGAGGATACACAGTAGCTGCAGGAATTTTCATAAGGGGAGTGTTAGTTTCAACAAGTTCTTTAGCTTTTTGCTTATCCATATCTTTCTTCCAAAAAATTTGTTCTGGGGTTAATTGAGTTTGAGGCTTAAACATGTTCAGGGAGATCCAATTTTCTTTTGTGTAATCATGAGGTTTGATCGTTATATTTTTCTTTTTACACTCAGGATCATTAAGCTTCTTTTCCATTTTCTCCCTAGAGGTATCATCTAATTTTCTATCTTCCTCAGTGCACTCAACGCAACTAGGTTTCTGCCTAGGCTTCAGGATTTCATTACCATCATATATTATCTTCTAAGAAGCTCTAGCCTTTTTACCTACCTCAGGATTTGGTTACTTAACAAGGGGAATACTATGCTTATTGTTTAAGACTTTGTGCTTAGTAATCATGTGAGCAGTCTGAATGGTATTCTCTTGTACGTACAACTTATTTTCAAGATTATTTTTCAAAGTTTTTAGATTGGAAAAATCATTCAAAAGTTTTGATTCCTTAGCATTAAATTCTTGTTTAAGCACTTTAACATTATCTTGAAGTTCTTGCTTTTGGTTAAAAGTTTTAGAAAGCTTTTGTTGTAAGGAATTTAACTCTTGTTTTAACACTTCTTCTCTAAAATTACTTTTTCTAATGATTGTATGCATTTGGTCATCCATTTCCTGCTCACGGGTAGTTAACTCAAACTTAGCACGTTGTTCATAAATTTCAACGTGTTCTTTATAGGCATTCAGTTCAGAGATAACAGAATCATCAGGGGCACATGCAGTGAATTCATCGAAAACATAGTCATTATTAACTGCAGAAGATACATCACTTGGTACAAACTCACTTTCACTTTGTGTCACATATTGATCATATGGGACAATATTGCTATTACCCATATTATCAATATCTGATTCATAAGTTTTAGGAGTTTGTACTTCGTTATGAATCTTTTGCTCATCAACATCATCGTATAGTTTTAATACCTCTGAGATGATTGAATCTTTGGATGGACCAGCCTTATGTGGTGATGAGACCTTTGGAGAGACCATAGGTGAGATGCTAGCCATGAAGCTTGTCTGGGCAGTAGGTTCATCATTGACATCAGAGTCAAATGCATCACAGTCTGCGACTTGAAATGCATTTTGATGATTGTGACCTATTTCCTGAATTGGCTGCTCATCCACATCAGCATCATATGTCTTAGCATTTCCTTCTCCAAGAAACAACAACTCCTCTTCATCCAAAGCTGCTCCATTATCCTGAGCTTGCACAAGCAACATCTTGTCTCTAAAGTATTCTGCATTCTGTGGACATTTTGGAGATGTGCAGTTCCTCGCAATATGTCCCTCACCACCACAGTTGTAGCATTTGATTGGCTTTGCTTGTCCTTGATTTGCATTTCTTCCACGATTCTGATAAGCCACATACCCTCCACCAACTCCACCTCTTCCTTGTTCATACTGCCTTCCTTGAACTGGTTGCACCATAACCTTCCCATCTGTGACGGTAGCTTGATTCTGTGGGTTGGATGTTGTTATGAGGTTATTGTTGGTGTGTGGGAGGGAATTCAGATTTTGACTGACCATGAGAGATAGTTGATTGATGAAGTTTTTCGTGTATGTGTTTGAATCAGGATGCTTGTATGATGGATTTGGAATGAGTTTGTAGTTACCATTTCCGTTGGTATGTGATGAGTCTCTAAATACTCATCATTTTTATACCATTTAAACTGCAAAATCATCTGAAAACACTCAGAAACACATCAAAATGATCAAAATATCACAAATCAGTGTTTTATGTGTTTTAAATTCAAAAATATCAAAATCAGATGAAAAACGTATCAAATTTGCAAAAATTGCAGTTTCAGTCCCCCAAATATCAAAAGTTGTCAAAAATAGTCCCTGAGTCAAAATTTCAAAAGAAAAGTCACCAAAGGTCCTTTTAAAATCATAACTTGTCAAATTTAGTCCTTTGGTGAAAAATATAAAAAGTTTTGAGAAAATTACAAATTAGCCCTTCAAGTTTGAAATTTGGCAGAAATGGCCCTCGGAAAATTGGAAAATGACAGATTTGGTCCCTGTACTTTTGAAGCTTGTCATTTTCAGTCCTTGGAACAAGTTTGATGAATTGGCAGTTATGGTCCTTGCAATTTCAGAAGTTACACAAAAGGTCCCTATATATTTAACCCTTTATAAACCAATTTGGACCTTGTCACTAACCCCATATGACCCTGCCACTTACACCTTTTGGACCCCCCTTTTCATTTGACCCCCTTTGATATTTAACCTCAAGTCAAATGTCTGGTCAAACCCACCATACGCGCCCAAAAACAGCTACTACTGTAGCAGTGTCTCTTCCCCACCAGAAATTCAAAACCAGAAGTGGTTTTCACTCCAATTTCAACTCCTCTCCCATGCCTTGTCCCCTCCACACCTTCTAAACAACAAAAACCTTTAAATATCTCAACCAACCTCATTAATTGAGAAAAACTGCTCAAGATGACTTTGGCGCCAAAATGACATATGGCACATGAGAGAGATCCAATGGCTGGTATTTGGTGGGATTGATTCAGAGCAAGTGGGAGAAGCTTTTGGAAGTATAAAACGAAGAAGAGAGAAGCAGTTTAGGGGGTAGCTAGTTTTTCAAATTTTTTTTATGTCGTTTTTTAAGTTAATGTTTTGTTTTTAGTTAAAAAGTTGTATTTTTAGTTTCAATATATCACATACAAGTGAAAATATCAGTGTATTGTACTTTGGATTATCAGTTTTAGTTTTCACATAAAGTTGCAAAATTCTATGTTTACTGTTGAATGTTCAGTTTCAAAATTATGCATGCAATCTTCTAAATATCTCATGTTGTAGTCAAATAAGCTCATTTAAGCTTTTTATAGCTTTTAATAAGCTTTGGAATCATTTTCAAACAATTTTGTGGAAAAGTCAACAAATGTCAACTTTGGGACTCAAATTGGAAAGGGTGATGAAAAGTGTTGTTACAGAGGTTGCTTTGGAGTTGGAATAGACTAGGATTAGAGTAGGATTTGGTTTGGTTCTGGTCTGCAACCAGCTAGCTCATGTGAGTAAGTTTCCAAGTTTTTTAAATTTTCAAGTTTATTTGTAGTTTTTGCTTGATAGTGTATCTGTGGTCACAAAATGTTTTCTAAGTGTTTATATAGTTGTAATATGATCATATAAACTCATTTTGATCAAAGGTACTGTTTGGTTCAGTGTTAGTTCTCATTTTAGTTTGTATTTCAGTTTTAAAGGGGTGTTTGGTTTGCTGCACAAACTGTGCTTGGGGTTAGCTCATTGCTTAGTTCCTGTTGCATCATGTTTGGGTAGTCATTTGATACTCATTTGAGCCTTAGTCTAGGTCTGATACATCACCCAAGTCAAAAATCTCTTGAATCTGTTCCAACAGCTGCACTGTTGGAGTTTTGAACAGTCAAAGACTTGTTTTGTGTCTTAAATTACTAGAACTAGCTTTCATTAAGTTTATCTCATCATTATATATCATATTCAGTTCAAAATTCTAGATCAAAGTTAGCAAAAGTCAACTTTAAGTTTTGTTAAAAAGTCAAAAAGTGGCAAAAATCTGTTTTTCAGCCAACTAGAGTGATTTTTGTTGAACTCATTTTTGAGTCTTTATCCATAAAACTTGTTGTTTTAGAAAGTGCTTCTGGTCTATTTTATCATGGTCATTTTTGCCAAATTTTGTGAATTTTCCACAAGCTCCTAACAAGCTTGTGAAGTGGTACCTGTTTCCCCTGCTCCACTGAAACTCAGCATATGCTGAGTTTTCTCAGCTTTTGCAGACCTTGCACAGGGCTCACTTGAGCTCCTCTTGCTCTGATTTTTGGTCTAAATGCTCTTGGCCAGGTCTGCTGTAGGTTCCATTTGGTAGTTTTAAGTTTCAGCTTATTTTGAGTCTTGTGCAAGTGCTTAAAGTTGCCCCCCAGAACTGTTTTAGCTTATTATCTCAGTTCATCAAGTCATTGCATCTTGCTAATCAGTGGTTAGAACTTGTTGATTCTCATTGCATGTTGGTTGTTTTAGCCTATTAGACCTTCCATATCAGTTTGGTGCCTTTTGAGTTCCATTTGCTTATCAAAGTGCTTATTTGATAAGCACTTTGATCATCAGTTTCATATTCTGCCAAACAAGCCCTGGTTTTTCTATTTTTCCCAGCTTCCTAGTATAATTTTAGACTTTTCCTTAAATTTTTAGATTTTTCCAAGTTGTCTAGCTATTTTTCTTTATTTAAATTAGTTTTTAATCCTTTTTAAATAGTTTTAAATACAAAAAATTAAGAAAAGGTTCTAAAAAATAATTTTTCATTTTTCTTAAGTTTAGATAAATGTAAAAAGCTTAAAAAGTATTTTTCCATATTTTTCTCCTTTTATTTGGTATTTTTAATAATTTAAATTAGTTTTAAATAGTTTTAAATTAATAATAAATACATAAAAAGTCTAAAAAATATATTTTCTGTTTTAAAATTAGTTTTATCATATTTTAGATTTTTCTAAGTCTTAATCTTATTTTTCTAGTCTTATTTCATATTTTCTTTTATTTTAGAGTATTATTAAATAGTTTAAAATAGTTTTTAATTAATAATAATTAGAATAATAGTGTTAAAAATAATTTTCTTTTTCTATAAATTTTCTTTTATCATTAGGATTGTAAAAATGTATTTTTCATATTTTTAGGACTTTTATATCTTAGATTTCACATTTTTATTTGTACGTTTACGTATTTTTATTTAAACGTAAGTTTTTAGGTTTTAAGTTTTAAACGTTCATCACTTTAAAAATAGTGATAGCGTTTATTTAATATCTTTTATCTTTTTAATTTTCTTAATTTGCATTTAAGTCGCTTTGATTTATAACCTTTTTCAGTAGTGTAATTATCCTATCAAATCCTTTCTGATCGCTATCATTAGTGATCAATCTATCGTCTGATCAAGTGTTAACACACCATTGAGTCTCCTTGGGACTTAACGACCCGGGAATCCCCTGTATTCTCTGATCTTCATTGCATTTGTGTCTGAGCAGTTTTTAGTCTTTTAGACTTGACTGTTCACCACAGATCAAAATTTTGACCAATCCCCCACACTGAGATATTGCTAGTCCCTAGCAATGATTTGAGAAAACATAATGGATTTGAAACTCTTTACCAAAAGCCATTACTTCTGGAGTAGCCAAATGTTTCAGTTCAAGTAAGAACCTTGGTACACTGATAACCAAATGATTTTGAGCAAATCATAAGCTGTAAACGGATTTGATTTGTCTTTACCAGAAGCCGTACCCTTCTGGACTAGCCAACTCTTAGATAAATTATCAGAATTATCTTTGGTGAGCTGATTACCAATTATGGATTTTCCACTGCCTTTACCACAAGCCATAACCTTGCGGGCTAGCCAACTCTTTATCTTTTGAGGATGATGGGGAGCTGAGAAACCATACAATTTTGGGCAAATTGCAAGCCATATAAACGGATTTGATATATCTTTACCAAGAGCCGTTTGCTCCTGGATTAGCCAATCCTTTTGTCTTACAGACATGGCGGACTGATAACCAAATGAGTAAGTGTAAAACACTTACTCCAAAAAAAAAATTTTTTGGCCAAAAACGGGGGAATTGGGTAGATAATATATGAAATTCGTGAGAATTCCCCCCCCACACTTAGAAATGAATATTGCCCTCAATATTCAAAGTACCGGCGGTTATGCCGAAACAAAGAACGTAAAAGGGAAATATTACGGCCATTATTTAGAAAGTTTTTTTTTTTTTTTTTTTTTTTTTTTAATTTTTTATATAACATGTGGGGCATCACCCTCACACTTAGGTGGTAGAAAGGGGATAAGAAGACAGAATTATGGGTGAAAACCCATATGGTGAGTGCTACTGTTTTTGATTTCCGAGTCGCTAGCTTGACTCGACCCCGCATTAATTGGTTCATGGGGAAACTGAGTGGAAGAAACAATCTCCATCGGACTTTCATTCAAGATGTTTGGATAAACATTGAAGCACGTGAAAGTTCCACACCGACGAGATATACAGAGAACGACCCGGCTCACAGATGGTACATGAAAATGCCGGGGTCAAAGATAGTGTCCTCACTCCCAAAGGAGTGAAGAAGAGAGGAAGTCACCGAGTAGGTGAAGAAAAGAAGGAAGATCATGATAACAATCATAACTAGATCTTCTTCCTCGGGATTAAGTGCAATTGCACTTATTTGGATTTTATCGGAAGAGCTCTTTGGGTTGGAAGGCATCTTGGTGGGGAGGGTGGGATGATTTGTCATAACTATGCAAATTGAGATTCTCTCCCCCCGATCATGATCTTTGCCATCCAAACAATCATACTCCAGCGGAGATATGATATGAGTGAGTTCACCGGAGAACTCCTCATGAAGAGAATCAATCACATAATGTGAATTTGTGAACTCTTGTTCCATTGTGGGCTCATCACTATCCTCAATCTGAGTGTCAAAGAGTGGATTCTCAGAAATTAAAGTGAATTCAGAATCGAATTCAAATAGAGGATTGGTGAGAGTAGCTTTGAATGTTTCGGGAACAAAGTGATCAACATTCTCGATTGGACTGTTGGGATAAGAAGTGAGTGAACGATCATTATCAATGAGACTTTCAGTCTCTCCCAGATCGGCTTCGAGATCAAAGAGTGGATTGATGTGAGTGAGTTCACCGGAGAACTCCTCAAGAAAGGGATCAGCATCAGATTGCGGAAGTGATGCCTCAACGTACTCGATGTCTCCATAGGAAGCACAATCGTCGCTAAGATCAGAGAAAGTTTCAAAATGATCTTGAGAACACTCAAGAGGAAAAGGGATATCACACAGATGATCAGAAATTCCCTGTGACTCTCTCGGGATTGGGATAAGGTCCTCAACACTAGACGATTCCATTTCTGGAATAGTGCTAAGAAGCTCATCCCCCATGTTTAGAGAGTGAGTGGGAGTATTGGGTGTGATAACAACAGACTGAGGGAGTTTAGACGGACTAGCATACATATGTTTAATGCTTAACATTTGTTCTTCTGCTAGTAATTCCATCATAGTCTTTTCTCCCTGATGGATCATGGAAGGAGTCTCAACTGATGAACTTGATGAACTGTTATAAAATTGTAGGATATCAAGGATATCTTCATCATCATCGTCATCAGGAATGAAACGGAATCGAGAGCTAGATTTGGCCGCTTTTTCTATTGCAATTGATTCCCTAACAGATTTTTCAAACGCAATCTGGGAATCTAATTTAGCAGCCCGCTCTTCGGCTAACAAAACTTCCATTGATTTTTCATTTGGATTATGGGATGACATAGCCGACTCCTCCTTAAGTTCTTTTAATAACTCCAGAGTCTTCAGTAGAAGATCTGTCGTAGTTTCATGAGGAGTCGCTTGAATCATTTGGTATTGTGGAGGTTGGTCATTATACGAAGAGTCGTAATTGTTACAAGGAATTGGGTTCCCTGTTTGACAATCCGAGCTAGAGTGAGGACCTCCACAATACTCACAACAGTACAACTGATGTGGCTGTGAGTGGTATGTGTTGTAGTCATAATTGTTATCAGGAACCTGCTCATAGACAAGCGTGTTTCCTGATTGACAATCAGAACTGGAATGTGAACCACCACAGTACTCACAACAGTAAAACTGCTGAGTATCACAGTGTGGCAGCTGATGGAATAAATCAGTCGTGTTATGGTAGGAATAGGGATCTTGGTTATAGACAGACCCGTTTCCTGATTCCACCATGCCACAACTGGGGCAATTGCCATCATTATAAGGACCACCACACCATTGACAACCAAGAGGGTGAGGATAAGACATAGAAAGAATCAAAGGTTATCAGAGGGTAAGAAATGAAGAATCAAAAAGGTAAGAGGGTAAAGAGGAATATTTTTGGTGTTTTTGAAAAACATGACGATAAAAACAAAGAATGAAAATATTTTTGGTGTTGATAACACTTCAGGAAAAGTGTTAATGACTTTTTGGATTTTTTGAAAACTTTACAAAAAAACTTTTTACAAAAGATGGAATATGTGCAAGAATGGGTCTGAAAAAGGCTAAACACACGCTAAAGCCTCCCCGGCAGCGGCGCCAAAATTTTGATCTGTGGTGAACAGTCAAGTCTAAAAGACTAAAAACTGCTCAGACACAAATGCAATGAAGATCAGAGAATACAGGGGATTCCCGGGTCGTTAAGTCCCAAGGAGACTCAATGGTGTGTTAACACTTGATCAGACGATAGATTGATCACTAATGATAGCGATCAGAAAGGATTTGATAGGATAATTACACTACTGAAAAAGGTTATAAATCAAAGCGACTTAAATGCAAATTAAGAAAATTAAAAAGATAAAAGATATTAAATAAACGCTATCACTATTTTTAAAGTGATGAACGTTTAAAACTTAAAACCTAAAAACTTACGTTTAAATAAAAATACGTAAACGTACAAATAAAAATGTGAAATCTAAGATATAAAAGTCCTAAAAATATGAAAAATACATTTTTACAATCCTAATGATAAAAGAAAATTTATAGAAAAAGAAAATTATTTTTAACACTATTATTCTAATTATTATTAATTAAAAACTATTTTAAACTATTTAATAATACTCTAAAATAAAAGAAAATATGAAATAAGACTAGAAAAATAAGATTAAGACTTAGAAAAATCTAAAATATGATAAAACTAATTTTAAAACATAAAATATATTTTTTAGACTTTTTATGTATTTATTATTAATTTAAAACTATTTAAAACTAATTTAAATTATTAAAAATACCAAATAAAAGGAGAAAAATATGGAAAAATACTTTTTAAGCTTTTTACATTTATCTAAACTTAAGAAAAATGAAAAATTATTTTTTAGAACCTTTTCTTAATTTTTTGTATTTAAAACTATTTAAAAAGGATTAAAAACTAATTTAAATAAAGAAAAATAGCTAGACAACTTGGAAAAATCTAAAAATTTAAGGAAAAGTCTAAAATTATACTAGGAAGCTGGGAAAAATAGAAAAACCAGGGCTTGTTTGGCAGAATATGAAACTGATGATCAAAGTGCTTATCAAATAAGCACTTTGATAAGCAAATGGAACTCAAAAGGCACCAAACTGATATGGAAGGTCTAATAGGCTAAAACAACCAACATGCAATGAGAATCAACAAGTTCTAACCACTGATTAGCAAGATGCAATGACTTGATGAACTGAGATAATAAGCTAAAACAGTTCTGGGGGGCAACTTTAAGCACTTGCACAAGACTCAAAATAAGCTGAAACTTAAAACTACCAAATGGAACCTACAGCAGACCTGGCCAAGAGCATTTAGACCAAAAATCAGAGCAAGAGGAGCTCAAGTGAGCCCTGTGCAAGGTCTGCAAAAGCTGAGAAAACTCAGCATATGCTGAGTTTCAGTGGAGCAGGGGAAACAGGTACCACTTCACAAGCTTGTTAGGAGCTTGTGGAAAATTCACAAAATTTGGCAAAAATGACCATGATAAAATAGACCAGAAGCACTTTCTAAAACAACAAGTTTTATGGATAAAGACTCAAAAATGAGTTCAACAAAAATCACTCTAGTTGGCTGAAAAACAGATTTTTGCCACTTTTTGACTTTTTAACAAAACTTAAAGTTGACTTTTGCTAACTTTGATCTAGAATTTTGAACTGAATATGATATATAATGATGAGATAAACTTAATGAAAGCTAGTTCTAGTAATTTAAGACACAAAACAAGTCTTTGACTGTTCAAAACTCCAACAGTGCAGCTGTTGGAACAGATTCAAGAGATTTTTGACTTGGGTGATGTATCAGACCTAGACTAAGGCTCAAATGAGTATCAAATGACTACCCAAACATGATGCAACAGGAACTAAGCAATGAGCTAACCCCAAGCACAGTTTGTGCAGCAAACCAAACACCCCTTTAAAACTGAAATACAAACTAAAATGAGAACTAACACTGAACCAAACAGTACCTTTGATCAAAATGAGTTTATATGATCATATTACAACTATATAAACACTTAGAAAACATTTTGTGACCACAGATACACTATCAAGCAAAAACTACAAATAAACTTGAAAATTTAAAAAACTTGGAAACTTACTCACATGAGCTAGCTGGTTGCAGACCAGAACCAAACCAAATCCTACTCTAATCCTAGTCTATTCCAACTCCAAAGCAACCTCTGTAACAACACTTTTCATCACCCTTTCCAATTTGAGTCCCAAAGTTGACTTTTGTTGACTTTTCCACAAAATTGTTTGAAAATGATTCCAAAGCTTATTAAAAGCTATAAAAAGCTTAAATGAGCTTATTTGACTACAACATGAGATATTTAGAAGATTGCATGCATAATTTTGAAACTGAACATTCAACAGTAAACATAGAATTTTGCAACTTTATGTGAAAACTAAAACTGATAATCCAAAGTACAATATACTGATATTTTCACTTGTATGTGATATATTGAAACTAAAAATACAACTTTTTAACTAAAAACAAAACATTAACTTAAAAAACGACATAAAAAAAATTTGAAAAACTAGCTACCCCCTAAACTGCTTCTCTCTTCTTCGTTTTATACTTCCAAAAGCTTCTCCCACTTGCTCTGAATCAATCCCACCAAATACCAGCCATTGGATCTCTCTCATGTGCCATATGTCATTTTGGCGCCAAAGTCATCTTGAGCAGTTTTTCTCAATTAATGAGGTTGGTTGAGATATTTAAAGGTTTTTGTTGTTTAGAAGGTGTGGAGGGGACAAGGCATGGGAGAGGAGTTGAAATTGGAGTGAAAACCACTTCTGGTTTTGAATTTCTGGTGGGGAAGAGACACTGCTACAGTAGTAGCTGTTTTTGGGCGCGTATGGTGGGTTTGACCAGACATTTGACTTGAGGTTAAATATCAAAGGGGGTCAAATGAAAAGGGGGGTCCAAAAGGTGTAAGTGGCAGGGTCATATGGGGTTAGTGACAAGGTCCAAATTGGTTTATAAAGGGTTAAATATATAGGGACCTTTTGTGTAACTTCTGAAATTGCAAGGACCATAACTGCCAATTCATCAAACTTGTTCCAAGGACTGAAAATGACAAGCTTCAAAAGTACAGGGACCAAATCTGTCATTTTCCAATTTTCCGAGGGCCATTTCTGCCAAATTTCAAACTTGAAGGGCTAATTTGTAATTTTCTCAAAACTTTTTATATTTTTCACCAAAGGACTAAATTTGACAAGTTATGATTTTAAAAGGACCTTTGGTGACTTTTCTTTTGAAATTTTGACTCAGGGACTATTTTTGACAACTTTTGATATTTGGGGGACTGAAACTGCAATTTTTGCAAATTTGATACGTTTTTCATCTGATTTTGATATTTTTGAATTTAAAACACATAAAACACTGATTTGTGATATTTTGATCATTTTGATGTGTTTCTGAGTGTTTTCAGATGATTTTGCAGTTTAAATGGTATAAAAATGATGAGTATTTAGAGACTCATCAGTATGACTTGAGAAGGTTTGGTGGTAATTCCAAAATTGGTGTAGAAGGCTGTTGAATCATTTGACGAACTTGATTCTCCCTGTTTAGATTTGAACTGTTGAAGAATCCTTCGTTCAAACATAGCATGTCTCTCATTCTGAAAAAGAAAGGCATACAGTTGCTCATAGTTGGTGTTCTTCAATCCTTTGGTTAGCTTCACAGAGGTGACAAATTTGTGCCATTCAGGATTCATGTTGTTTACAAACTTTGAGTTCAGCTGAATATTTGGCATGGTCATTTTGATATTCCTCATATCATTCACAAGCTTGTGGAATCTCACGTAATATTCATAGACACTTTCTTCTGGTTTCATCTTAAAGTGCTCAAATTCATCATACAGTTGTGATTCTCTATCTTCCTTAATTATTTCAGAACCCGAGAGAAGCATCTTGATATTATCCCAAACCGCCTTGGCTTCAGTGTTATGATTGATAAGCTTGTAGATATCTTTTGGAAGACCTTGAAGTATAATGTTTGAAGCCCTGATATCAGCATTGTATCTCTTTTTCTCCTTATCACTGAGCTCATCATACGTCTTTGGTCTGTCCAAACCTAAGATCACTGTACCATCCACAGTAGTTTCAAGAACATCTCTGGTAGTCTCAATTTGATAAGGTCATTCATCAATTGACTTGAGTATGTTTACCCCATTTTCCTTTCCCAGACAATACAACTTAATTCGTTGAGCCCATGAGTTATAGTCAGTTTTGTCAAGCATGGGTGGACGAGTATCTGAACCAGCTGCTTGAACGTCCTCAGCTACAGAGGAGATGATTGTAGGCACGTTGGTAGACATGTTTACAGATTTCACGGGATTTTATAACTCTATGATTAAACCAGGAAATAGATTCTTTCACGGGATTTTACTAAATCAAGAGAAAACCATGTTAGAAACAAATATCAACCAAGTAGCTATAACCTTTAAGACAAGTCGCTAAGTCACCAAGTCGCTAAGTACCAACTTGCTAAAACCTCAAGTCGCTGTGAATCAAGTCGCTAAACACAAGTTGCTAAAGCACAAAATCGCTAAGCAGACAAGTCGCTAAAGAACAACTCGCTAAGTGAACTAAAGACACCAAATCGCTAAGCTGACAAGTCACTAAAGAGCAACTAGCTAAGAGATCAAGTCGCTAAAGAGTAACTCGCTAGTACCTACAAAGACAGGTCGGTAGAAATAATAGAGACAAGTCGCTATGTCAACCAAGTCGCTAGCCGAAGTGGAACCTCCACTACTTTGTACTGTTTGTCGGCTTGTCTCAATAAACAAGTCGCTAGGCTCAAGTCGCTACTAATTCAACTATAAGTCGCTCCAAATTAACAAAGCAAATCGCTACGCAGAAAACTACTCCGAGACTCAAGTCGCTAGGTAGAAAAACTTAAAGACAACACTTTTCAATCCAAAACAAGCCCAACCACAGTGATTCAAGCTTTCCAAATCAAAACCCAAGCACTTACAATCATTCTAAACACAAAAGTACACTCAAAATTCAAATTTTAATAAAAGAAATGATCCAAATGATGCAAAAACCACTAAACGTTTTCAAACCCAAAAACCATATAAAACCACTAGAAATCCAAGGATATGTAAGAGAAATGATCAAACCATGGCTCTTGATACCATTTGTAACATATTGGATTTCATAAACACACTAAACCATGATCAATAAGAGGCGTATACTATAAGGTTTTAGAATGAGAGAGAGTTAGAGGTTTGGGAACTTAGTGAGAGAAAGTGCAAGTATTATTATGAGCTCCAACCCTCTACTTTGGGAGGTAGAGGGTATTTATAGTCTTACATAAAACGCCACCTACGGGCTGTGGATCAGGCATACAGTGGGTAAAGACCCGTCCATCCTCCACGGTGTTACTTAACTAAATACTACTTAACATTAAATAACTACTACAACGAGCTTTCTAACGATTACATATACTTGAGGTAACCGACACTTTAATAACTGGATTTACTAAATCCTAACATAGGACACCACTAAAATCCTCTATCTCAAGTTTGTTTAGGTTTAATCTCGTCGAAACGTTCAAGGAGGTGACAGAACATGAAACGTTGGTCTTCTCGTACTTCATGTATCAAACTTTCAACATGTTGAAAATGATAACAATCTTTGTTTTTGGAATCACTCCTAAACACAATTCAAGTGTTAGTGATTCATATGTAATAGTTAGCTTAATATGGCCTTTATGTTAGTAATTAGCCTTAGGCTTATGTAGAAGGCCCATAAGCCTAGGCCCAAGTCCACTAAGGAATGGAAGGGGCTAGGAGTGTTGCCCTAGCTCCCTCTCCTATAAATACTATGTAATAACCCTCACTTGAGGGTTGGTTGTTCAATTTACTCTTTCATTCCTATGCCTAACTCTTCTTTACATTTATACGTGTGTGCTTGAGTGATTTGTTCATCCGATCTTCTCTCTATCTCTTTCTAGTGTGCTTGTGTTGTAAACATAGTGACCTAACAGTGGTATCAATCGCCAAATAGTTGGGTGAATCGGTTTGATTTTGAAGTGGGTTTCGGTCCTACGCGTAACTGTTGGAATCACTCCTAAACAGTATTTCAAGTATTTATATTTCATATGTAATTGGTAGCTTTATTATGGCCTTTATGTTTGTTTAAGGTCAAGCTTATGTAGAAGGCCCATAAGCTTGATCCAAGCCCAATAAGGAATAGGGAAGGAGAGGGAGTGTTGCCCTAGCTCCTTACCTATATAAACTCTTGTAAACCCTCATTTGAGGGTTGGTTGTTCAAGTTTTCTATTCATTCACATACATTACGCCTAACCGTCCTTAGTTTATATGTGTGTGTGCTTGATACTTGTTCATCCGCCTTTATCTCTTCTCTTATAACTTGTGTTTGTAAAACTAGTGACCTAACAGTGGTATCAATCGCCAAATAGTTGGGTGTACTCGTTTGTTTTTGAAGTTTTAGTTTTGGGTCTTACGCGTAAAGATAACGCAATCTTTGGTTATCTTAAAAACTCGTTTTTTACACTTTTTAATCCAAGATTCTTGTACTTTCAATGTTTTGAGGTGTTAAAATACTTGTTTTTGGCAAAAAGTTTCAAACTTTACGCGTGGATTTACGTTTTTAAGCTTGTTTTTGTTCGTGGGTGTCGTTCTACGCGTAACCCGTTTAGCAGTTTTGGTACATCAAAATTCACACTTTTGTGTTCTTTTGGTACTATTGAAGCTATTCCATAACAAAAAACTGGTTTAGAAACACATTTGGGCAGAATCAAAGTTACGAGTAATCCTACGCGTATCAAAACCCTAAAATTACGCGTAAGATTTTCCTTGGTTTGATCTTCAATTTTCTGATTTATTCCGTGTTTTCTTACTTGGATAAGTCTGAAAATACGTCGACTTGGAATATCTTTTGCACTGTGAAGTGTAAAAGATCATTTGGGCAAAAAATCCCTAAAATTACGCATAAGCATAAGCTTACGGGTAGAAATTCTACGCATAAGATTTACTTTACGCGTAAACTTCGGTCTACGCATAAGGTAATCCTACGCCTAACTTTCTACGCCTAACTTTTGTCTACGCCTAACTTTAGTGCTTTTATCCTACTTACGCGTAAGCTAAATCCTACGCGTAACCCCTCATTGTTACGCGTAACTTTTGGTGTTTTTACGCATAAGTGCTACTTGGTTCTTGTCTTTTCTACGCCTAAGGACACTTCATCAACAAAGGTTCATTCGACTACAAAGATCCATCTTTACCACACAAGTTTATCATCATGTCTCAACCACCATACTTTAACTATTTCCCTCACACTTATAATCATCAACAACAACAACAATTAACTCCACAACATCAACAATGGAATCAACAACAAGCTATTTATCAACAACAATTTAATCAGCAACATACTCCACAACTTGGTACAATTCCACAACCACAAATGGTTCAACCACCACCAAGTCTTCAAACTCTACCCTACAAAAACGATTTCAATCAACATCCATCACGAAGCACTATGAAGGAACCCACTTGGTTTGCAAAGATGTGTGAAGCTTTAAGCAGCCAACAATCAATTCATGAAGCGGGATCCCTTGATAGACCTCCAATGCTCACTCCAGGAAACTACGATCAATGGGTGATAAGGTTCTTTAGGTTTTGTGATCTGAAGAAGCCACATGGAAAGTTCCTAAAGAAGGTTATCTTGGAAGGTCCATTTGAGATGCCTACTGTCATTGTACCCGGAGATCCAACTACTGTTCCACCAAGAGATGAACAAACCAACATTGCTACTGTTGCAGATTTAAATCCTACAGAACTTTTACACTATGAAGCTGATGAAATTGCAATGGAATACATCCTCTTAGGATTACCAAACCCAATTCTTCGTAGTGTTGATGCTCAAAAGACTGCACAAAAAATGTGGGATCATATTCGTCTTCTTATGGAAGGATCTGTACTCAATCAGGAGGATTTGGAATCCAAAATTTACTTGGCTTATGAACACTTCATGATTGAACCTGGAGAGACACTAGAGTCCTATCATCATCGATTTTCAGATATCATCAATGATTTGGATAAACACAACATCATCATGCCAAGAATTGCAGTGAATACTAAGTTCCTGAGTAGTCTTGGTCCAGAATGGGAGAAGTATGTCATTTTTCTCCGTCAAGCGAAGAATATGCATCATTCTACTTATGGATTGTTGTACGATTACTTGAAGCCTCATGAAAAGGAAGTTGATCGGGAAAGGATTCTCCGTGCTCAAATTGCTAAACAGTCACAACCGGACAATCAACAACTTGCCTTGTATGCTCAACATAATTATCCCTCTCAACCAGCAACTCAACCAACTGCTTCTAACACACCTTCACAACAACAACCTCAACCTCAACAAAATCAATTGGTTCCATACAACAACAATGCTCAAGCATATGTCAGTGAAGCTACTGAGGAAATCGATCCGTTCGAAGCATTGCAACAAGGATTTGTGATGATTGCTAATGCTTTTGGCCGTTACACCAACAAATCCAACAATCGTATTCGTTCCTCATCTAACACACGGACTCAAGCTGTTGTGAACAATGGACGTGTTGAAGTTCAGAACCGTGATTATGGTCGTCAGCTGGGCGGTGGTCAAGGGTTTAATGCTGTGGGTAGGAATAACAACAGAGCTCAAGTGGTGGAACAGGGAAATGCTCAGAATCGGTTAAATGGTCTTAGATGCTACAACTGCAATGAGAACGGACACCTGGCTAATGCATGCCCAAAGCCAAGGACTAGGGGCAGTGCTTATTTCAAAGAGGCCTTACTTTTGGCTCTTAAGGATGAAGATGGTGGATCTCTCACAGACAAAGAACAGAGCTTTATGGCAGATGCAGACTCAGATGATGATATGGAGGACTTGCAGGCTAATGCAGCTGTTATGTTGATGGCTAATATGCATGAGCTGCACATGAGTGATACAGGCCCAGTGTATGACACTGATGGCTTGTCTCAGGTACCCGAACAAACCATCATCATATCTGAACTAATATCTCCGCCAATATCTGAATCCGGCACGGATCAGACTGTTCAAAATGAGTCTTCTACATCTTCTTCTGATGATTTTCAAGTTAACCCTGTAGTTACATTTGACGATCAAGATGACCTTATGGTTTCCTTTGATAATCAAATTGACTCCGTAGTCGTACTTGAGGATCTAAAGAATGATCATGTTGAGACTCACGTTGAACAAGATGATCTGTTGCCTCATCCGGATTTTGCTCGGTTAATTCAAGACCATAAAATCAAAATGGAGGAATGTTATGCATTAAATCAATCCTTAAAAAGTAAAAATGCACTGTTAACCAAGGATTTTGAATGCTTACAAATGCAACTCAACTTTTTCAAAACTCAAGAAAACCGTGAAAAAGGTTTTGAAGCCGCTTTTGCAAAATCTCATCAAAACGAAAAATATTTAGAGAGACAGATGCGTGATCTAGCCGCCTCGAAGAATGCTTTGTTGTCCGAATTAGAACAACTGAAACATGAACATAAAAAGCAAATTAACGCTCTCACCTTGGAAAATCAAAAAGCTAAGGCTGAGTTGTTAAATTGTCAAAAACAGTTCTCCGCATACAAAAAGCATTCAACGAATCGGGTAGATGACCTTCTTGAAGAAATTCTCGGCTTGCAAAACAAACTTAAAGAGTTTAAAACTGTTGTTTACAAACATGGTGAATCCGTAACAGCTATTGAAAAGTTTACCTTAAAACCCAATCCAAAAGGATATGGAAAAAATCTAGCTGATTACAAACCAAAGCTTTCACTAAAAACATTCAAACCAACTCCTGAAGTTTCCAGTGCAAAATACAAAATTGATAATACTGTCATGAGTGTTGTTGAATATCATCGTCAAGAGGAATTAGATGCAGAAGACGAGAGTCGATCAAAATTAAAAAATGTTGTTTACAACAAACCTTTTAATTATAAAAACGCGGTCACTTTCGTCACACCAACGGATTCTTCTAACACACCAAGGGTTATCATCAAAACACCTGAGTCTTCTAATGTTAATCCCAAAACAGAATTTGCACAAACTTATGGTCCTTTACCTTCCATTAGTGAAGTAAACTCAAAACCTGAAAATCGAAAAATCCTTCGATATTTTGACATTTTCATGGCTGACCTCAAAATTTTACAACATGAGATAGAATATCGATCTGAAATCAAAGTTGAACATTTTCAATCGCCTCTGGCGCGAGAACAAAGAGACATCTTTCAGAAAAATCTTTTACCTAATGTTAAAAACTTGAAAAGTTGTGCAATTGCCTGGGAAAAGGATTTTCATAAGGAACTTGGGGTAATGAAAAATGTTTTCGAGAAAACAGAAACATCTATTACTAACACAAAACGCAAAAAGAAACTGTTGAGAAAAGATGTTGATCGACTCTTGGAAGATGTTATCTGTGCTGATATCCATAATGTGGTGCTATTCTATTCGTTGCCATATGCATCTGATCATATCTCTGCTGATATTGTTGAAACTGTTGTTACTGTTGAGAACACCGATAATGTGCTTCAGATCGAGTCTTTAAAAGCTGAAAATAAACGATTACACATGGAAATTTACAATGCAAAACATCGTCTTCATTGGTGTGAAAAAGATATTCACAACCATCAACTCAGTTTTCAAAAGAAAATCGCTCAATTGAGTGCAAAATCTTCTGATCCTAAAATTGTGCAACTGGATGATCAAAACGTGTCTTTGAAAAGTCAAATCTCAAAATATGAACAAGAACTTTTAAAAGTTAAACAGGAATATGGTGTCATATTTGATTTACTCAAAAAGACTCGACTTGAAGCATCAAACGAACTTGATCACTATCTTGCTCACACTAGAGATGTCATGAATTTTGCTGGAAATATTCGTTCTGAAAATCAAGATCTGATTCACACCATATCTAAGTTACGGGAAATGTTAGGAAAGTATGAACAACTTCCGCCTACTGTGATTAAGAGATTAGCACCAGTCACACTTAGTAATCGTGAACCTAGAATTCCCACTGCCAAATCACAAGTTGCTAATGTGTTTCCCTCTACTGAAACAGGAATAGTTGCATCTTTTCCAAACGTCCGCACTTCACAGCCTAGGAGCACTCAATCGAAGAATAGGAAGTTGCGACCTAAGAAAAGATCAATAAGGAATGCTAAAGTAGAAGAACACCCTAGGACTCTGAATAAAAATCATGTTGCTTCCACTATAGATGTTACGTCTGGCAAATGTAATAGAAATAGTGATGTAACGAATGCTAAACCGTTAAGTACTTTTGATATTCAGTCTGATGCACCTTGTGTTATTTGTCGAAAGAGTATGAATTCTGATTGTCATGACAAATGTGTTGCTAAAGCTATAATCTCTAGATTACGGAATCCTAAGAATCAGAATACCTCTAGGACCACTAATCATTCTAAGTCTGTGCTTGGTAAACCACCTTCTTTAGATTCTAAGGCAACCATTGCTATCACAGTAGCTACCGCTTCACCTCCTAAGAATGTAGTACCACCTAGTGCTTTCACTAAGACTAAAGCAAAGAGTAGTTACAGATGGCAGAAATGGATATATAACACACTAGGATTTCAGTGGATGCCTAAAATTCTCAATGTGTGTATATCTAATATACCTGCTTCGGAACCCTCTAACATTTCGGGTTCCACATCTACTTCTATTCCATCTGTGTCGTCTGTGTGTAATGCAGGTGATACAGATCATTCTCTGGATTGTTGATAGCGGATGTTCCCGACACATGACAGGCAACCTTAAACTGTTATCAAACTTTATTGCAAAGTTCATTGGCACTGTCAGATTCGGGAACGATCACTTCGCAGCCATCATGGGCTACGGAGATTATGTTAATGGGAACAACGAAATCAGCAGGGTTTACTATGTGGAAGGCCTCGGTCACAATCTGTTTTCAGTAGGTCAATTTTGTGATGGAAATTTGGAGGTTGCTTTCAGGGAGAAAACTTGTTTCATTCGTGATCTACAAGGAAATGACCTTATGTCTGGCTCGCGTAATTCTAGTCTCTACACTATTTCTATGCAAGACATGGTTGCTTCCTCTCCCATCTGCTTACTTTCTAAGGCAACATCAACAAAATCCTGGCTATGGCACCGTCGTCTCTCACATCTAAACTTTCAAACCATCACCAACCTTGCTCGACACAAACTAGTTGAAGGACTCCCACGATTCCGGTATTCAAAAGATCACCTTTGCTCAGCCTGTGAACAAGGGAAAAGCACTCGTGCTCATTTTCCTTCAAAGGTGGAACACAGCTCTCAGCATGTGCTTCATCTTCTTCACATGGATTTGTGTGGCCCGATGCGTGTGCAAACGATCAACGGCAAACGCTACATCTTAGTAATTGTTGATGACTACTCACGATGGACTTGGGTCTACTTTCTTCGTAGCAAAGACCAAGCTCCACAAATGATCATCACCTTTCTCACAAAAATACAGGTTCAGCTCCGCAACACCGTCCGGATAATCAGAACAGACAAAGGAACTGAATTTGTTAACAAAACCCTTCGTGAATTTTATGAGAAAGTGGGAATTCAGCATCAAACATCTATTGCACGTACACCTGAACAAAACGGAGTTGTTGAAAGACGAAACCGAACGTTAGTGGAAGCTGCAAGAACAATGTTAATCAATGCTAAACTTCCAGATTACTTATGGGCAGAAGCTGTATCTACTGCATGCTACACTCAAAACCGTTCTATGATCACAAAACGCCACAACAAAACACCTTTTGAGCTTGTCCACAACTATAAACCGAACCTCAAACACTTTCATGTATTTGGATCCCTTTGCTATCCGAATAATGATCGTGATGATTTTGGAAAGCTCAAAGCCAAAGCTGATATTGGAGTCTTTATTGGATACTGTGACAATTCTAAAGGTTTCCGAATCTGGAATCGTCGAACTAAGGAGGTAATGGAAACGATTCATGCTCATTTCGATGAACTCACGGAAATGGCTTCTGAGTATAACAGCTTAGAACCCGGTCACAACCGTTTAAACTTCCCTCAACCCCCATCATCAGCTGAAGAAAGCCCTCAGCTAACTCGTCAACAAATGGAAAGGTTATTTGCTCCTCTGTTCTGTAACGATATCGATGAACGTGCTCCTGGTGTATCCGTTGTTTCCGCTGCACAACCTGATAATATTCTTATACCTGATACACCTGCTACAACAACTACTGTTGAAGATGCACCTACACCAATTGACTCCAACACAACAGTTGAACACACCGCTTCCAACAATGATGAACCAGCTGATGATATTCTGAATGAAGTACCCCCACCTGCAGATTTTGATCCAAATGCGTTCTTCAACCCGTTTGCTAATGAGACTGCTGCACCAGATGTTGCGGAATCTTCAACAAACCATTTGAATCCTCAGAATCTGCACAATGTATACCAACATCAACCCTCTACACATAGATGGACTAAAGACCATCCTCTGGCTAATATTATTGGCAACCCGAATCAACCAGTCGTTACGAGACAACGTCTTCACTCAGATGGTGAACACTGCATTTATGCACTCACTGTCTGCCAATCTGAACCTAAAAACATTAAAGACGCAATGACAAAAGACAACTGGATTGAATCCATGCAAGAAGAACTCAACCAATTCAAACGTCTTGAAGTATGGGAACTGGTTGAAAGACCAACAGGGGTCTACGTCATTGGTTTAAAATGGATTTGGAAAAACAAATTGGATGCTGAAGGGAATGTTATCCGAAACAAGTCACGACTAGTTGCTAAGGGTTATCGTCAGGAAGAGGGAATAGACTTTGAAGAATCTTTTGCTCCGGTTGCTCGTCTTGAGGCTGTTCGGATATTTCTCGCGTTCGCGGCTCATATGAACATGACGGTCTATCAGATGGATGTCAAAACGGCGTTTCTCAATGGGCAACTTAAAGAAACGGTCTATGTCAGCCAACCAGATGGATTCGTTGATCCTGAGTTCCCGAACCATGTCTACAAACTGAACAAAGCTCTTTATGGTCTCAAACAAGCCCCTCGGGCATGGTACGATAAGCTATCATCTTTCCTCATTGCCAATAATTTCACCAAAGGCTCGGTTGACCCAACTCTTTTTATACAATATCACGGGGCACACATCTTAATTGTTCAAATTTACGTGGATGACATCATTTTTGGGTCAACACATAAAAAGTTTTCAATCGCTTTTGCAAAACTAATGAAGAAAAATTTTGAAATGTCCACGATGGGTGAACTTACGTTCTTTCTAGGACTGCAAGTTCATCAATCACCCCGTGGTATTTTTCTGAGTCAATCCAAATATGCCCTTGAATTGTTAAACAAATTTGGAATGAAAACCTGTGATACTTATGCCACACCAATGACTCATACCAAGAAGTTAGACGCTGATCTACATGGGAAAGTAGTGGACCCTACCAAATACCGAAGTATTATTGGGTCCCTCATGTATCTAACAGCAAGCAGACCTGATATTGTCTTTGCCGTTTATCTATGCTCCCGTTATCAGTCGCGACCAACTGAAACCCACCTCTCTGAGGCTAAAAGAATCCTCCGATACATCAAGGGAACCATTAACTTGGGAATCTGGTATCCGAAGGATTCTAGTTTTGAACTAATCACTTTTTCAGACGCTGATCACGCAGGATGCTTAGACTCAAGAAAAAGTACTTCAGGAGCTCTACAATTTCTCGGTGATAAACTGGTGTCTTGGCAATCAAAGAAGCAGGATTGTACATCGCTGTCATCAACTGAAGCAGAATATGTAGCCATGTCCGCGTGTTGTGCTCAAGTCATTTGGATGAGAACACAACTCAAAGACTATGGTTACGTATTTGACAGAATCCCGATGTATTGCGACAATCGGAGTGCCATTGCAATCTCGTGCAACTCAGTTCAGCACTCGAAATCAAAGCACATCGATCTACGCTATCATTTCATCAAGGACCACGTGTAACAAGGTACTATTAAATTATACTTTGTGGGTACTGAATACCAATTGGCTGATCTGCTCACCAAAGCCTTGCCTCCCGCTAGGTTTAATGAGTTGGTTCACCGAATTGGTATGAGGTGTTTGACTCAAGAGGAATTGGATAACCTCTTAAAACAGTCTTAAAAACCTGTCAAACACCAAAAACATCCTTTGTATATAAATCTTTCAAAAACAAAATACAAAAATATAAAATCCGATAAAACAACAAAAATATTCTCCTAATCTATATTTCTATCAACATGTCAAGTACATTTCTTCCGTCAACACTTTAATCTTTCAAAATTCAGTATTTTTCCGATCAAGTGTTGAGGGGGAGAAAATAATCTATTAACTGCTTCAAAACATCTGTGTACTTGCATGTTATCTTATCTCGGTTGAATCTTTTACAAATGGTGGTACATTTCCTGGTTCAAAGACACTCCTCGGACTTTAATTAATAACCTTTCATTAGTTTCTCAAGTCGAGGGGGAGTGTCGTCATGTTTCTTTCCTAAAATCTTCGTTTGGTAACCAAAATGGAAGTTAAATGGCTTGGTTTGAAAAAGGAAAAGGTGGAGGGACCAAAACTGTCAAAAGGTTAAAATCACTCTTATTAAAACACCCTCCCACCTTTGTTTATTCTTCACATTATTACAAAAACCCTAAAACCATCCTACGCTTAATATTCACTCAACAAAACCGTGCTTTTGATCTTCATTGTGTAAGTGTTCTTGTGATCTAAACATATTTTTAAGATAAGATCTTAAATCTCATTCAAATCCAACGGTTAAAATTCATGTTACAAGTGATTATGTGTTCTACGCATAAGCGTATGAACACACAATCATTGTGTGGACGTTTGTGGTTAAATGGATTATGTCAAAATGTTTCAAATACTTCAATAATATCAGTTTAACCATCAAATTCCACCCAGAAACACCAATTGATGATTTTTGAAAATTAGGGTTTATAAGTCGAATTGGGTGTTTTCGAATGTGAAGTGATTTGGTGAAAAAGATTGTTGTATAAGGTTGTTATCAAGTTGAATTGATTATATCTAGGCCCATATTACATCCAGAAACACTAATTACTCTTAAATGGAAATTAGGGTTTTGTGTTCATACGGTTTGGGTACTTTTGATTCTTGACACTTTTGATGTTAAAACTTGACCAAAACAACTCTATATGCCTCTTAGTCCTCCCAGAATCAGTTGTATGCATATTCTGTGGCTAGATCTCATACGCGTAGATCTAGGGTTTAGTCTACGCATATGCAGTTCTACGCGTAACTGTTAAAATGTGCAAATGTGTTTTGATTGGTCATAAAACGAATGCTATGTGTTTAACTTTGTTGAAATGATGCTTTATTTCAGGC
This sequence comes from Chrysanthemum seticuspe, assembly GCA_019973895.1. Classification (NCBI taxonomy): domain Eukaryota; kingdom Viridiplantae; phylum Streptophyta; class Magnoliopsida; order Asterales; family Asteraceae; genus Chrysanthemum; species Chrysanthemum seticuspe. The sequence continues at coordinate 64,738,435 of BPTQ01000002.1, forward strand.
TTGCTACACGTAATATTCAGAATCAAGGTTGTTATTAATCTACGCTTAAGGATCACCTTACGCGTAGCTTGTTATGCGTAAGATTAGTCTTACGCGTAGCTTCTACACATAAAGTTCTACAATGGACTACGCGTATCCTGTGAAGGATATGCGTAAACAGTGACCTCTACGCATAAGGTCAACTCTTACGAGTAGCCTTACGCGCAAGGTTAATATATGCCTACGCATAAGGTCTCTTTTTCCTACGCGTAACATTTCTTACGCGTAAGTTAGGATTCTACGCGTAAGTTTACGCCTAAGCATATATCATTCCTGTCTACGCATAACTTTGCCAAAACTACGCTTAACCCTGGATTGACCTTCATGATGATTTGTTACGTGTACAAACTTGTAAATAATCTAATCATATCGTCACGAATCCAATAATGTCACTAATAAACTTAATCGTCTAATATGCTGTGAACCATAAGTGATAACATAAACTTTAAAACTTAAAGTTAACTAACTCACGAAACATTTCACGACGTCATTGGACTATTGAACATACAAGTGACTTAGGACTCGTAACAATCATTGACACTGTACATTCAATAACTAGACAATAAGACCTTCTGTTGACTAACATTATGTCTTTCGATATGTTGGTTCTTTTGGCTAATGTTATTTCAGATCACAACATGGCTGAACAAATGAATGTGGATGCACCTGAAGTTCTCTCCATTGCTGATATCTATCCTCATGGCTATCCAATGAAGATAGGAAAGAACAATCTCCGTGTTGACTTTGACACCCTCACTTGCTCTGAATCTTCGTGTTTAATTGCTATTGACATTCTGAGGACTCATCCTTATCAGAACATGCTTACTCACTCTGCAACTGTTCCTGAGATCTACATCCAACAGTTCTGGAACACTATGGAAAGGGTCAAAGGACAAACTGCTGTGACGGTAACTCTGAATAACAAACAAGTCACCATTACACCTGCAGACTTAAGAGCTGTTCTCCTAATTCCTGATGTCGATCCAACCAAACTATATGCCTCACCTGCTGAAGAGCTCACTCTCCAATTCTTAATCAATATCGGTTATGACGAGGCTACAGGAGTAATCAACAAGCACTCAAACGTTGAGCTTAAGAGTATTCCTCAACCCTGGAGAACGCTCTACATGATCATCACCAAGTCTGTTTCTGGTCGTGACAGCGGCTATGAGCACCCTAAGCTCATAGAACTGCAAATATTCTGGGCATTGGTCAATAAGAAACACATCGCTATCGAAGCTCTGATTTGGGATGACATGATGTCATTTCTCAACAAACTTGGCTCAAAGATTCCCTACATCAGATATACTAAATTGTTGATCCAGAGAGCACTTGGACTTCATCCTGACATTCCCAAGAGGCTCAATGACCCCGACAATCACGACATGTTGACGGAACCTATTCTATCTGTCAGAATCAAGGAAACGTCTACGAAGAAACAAGGTGCTGTGCTGCCAGATTTCCTTCTAACTGAAGATGTCAGAAAGCTCGAATCGTACAAAAGGTATCTGGAAGCAGTCAGACAAGGCAAAGTTGGTCATCTCGACGAAAAATCTTCTGGTACACCTGTAAGGAGAACCAGAAAAGGAAGTGATGGAAGTGTCACAAGTTCAGATAGTCAGAGGAATGTTCCAAAGAAGAAACCTATTCCAAAGAGGAAACCTACCACTAAGAAGAAAGTTCCTTCTCAGGAAGCCACTCCTATCCGTTCACCTGAACCGCAAAGACAGCTCAAGGACGAAGACTCTGATGCTACTGACACAGATGAAGAGATCACATTCTCTGAAACTGCAAAGGATGATAATCCCTCAGTAGCAAAACCTCCAAGTCCTCCAGCTGTCCAAGGAAAAGGGAAAACTCCAGCAATTGTACCCTATGATGAGAGCTCTGATGAAGAAGAAGAAGAGCAACTGGATAAATCATACAGGAAGAAGTTCAAAATCGTCCAACATCGTCAAAAGGCTGAAGCATTTGCTAAAGATCAAATGGGTGGCCCCGGAGGATCAAGTGGTGCTGCCCACTCCTCTCCAGATCCTGATGCGGTTAATCAACCCGATAAGGGATCTGGTGCGACCACTCTTTTGCAACAACAAAAGCCTGTTGAGGACACTATTGTGTATGATTTTGAGAAACAGGAAACTGAGAAAGAAAAGTCTAGAGATGACGAGGATGATTATACAAAGTTTCTTCTAGACAGTCCAACACAATCAAAGGAGAAAACCTCAGAAACTCCTAAGGACATGAAGTCTCCTCATGTCTCCTCATCATCAGACTCTTCATCTCACTCATCACCACCACCATCAACGAAGTCAACCAGATCATCATCCAAATCAGTGAAGAAACCACCTAAATCTTGGATTTCTCAGACTCATCAAAAGATTGTGAAAGCTGTCCAACAAGCAAGAAAGAAGGACATACTTTACAGAAAAATGAATTGGTTTGCTGACCAAATTCAATACTTAAATGATGAGAAAGACAAGATGGAGAAAGAAAGGGAATTCGTTCAGAAGTTCATGAAGAGTCATAGAAAAGAGGAACTGAACGAAATGATCGAAGGTTACACTAACAAGTACCTTCAGGATATCGTTCCTAAAGTCCAAAAGGAACTGGAGAAGACAGCAAGAGATCACACTCACAAGTTTCTTCTCGACACTGTCCCCGGTGTGACTAGAGAAATATTTTCCAGACAACTCACTCCTAACATTGTCGCATTGGTTAAACATACAATGGCCAAAGAAGCTGATCTCTCTGAATCCGAGTTAATCGCTAAACTAGTGATGCAAATGTCAAAGCGATCTGGAACGTTTACTTCTGATGAAGCTAAATTTTTCGAAAATCTACTTGATTTTCAACTCAGATCTTCATGCAAGGAGTCAGCCGATCAACCCAAACGACCAAGAGATGACGATGATAAGGATAAGGACTCTGCACCTAAACGTCAGAAGCAGTCTGGTAAATCTACTTCAATGCCACCTCCTCCACCACGGACTTCTTCTCAACAAAAGTCTCCTCCACCTCGGTCTTCAACTGATAAACCTCAGGACGATTCCGAGTTACCACCCTGGACTCAGAAAACCGGTGATCACTTTGAGTATACGGGTGGTGACGATGAAGAGGTCCTTGAGCCCCTACAACAACCCACCTCTCCCAAACAAGGACAAAAACCAGAATCATCATCTAAGCCTTCGAAAAAGAAGAAGAAGACGCTTCATACTGACGTCGTATCATGGCTAGATGACGATAAAACTGAAGAATTTGAATGGTTTGCTACACTTGTTAACAACACTCCCTACCCTGAAGAAGGTCAAGAATTGGTAGACGGTAGCACCTTGGAGCATGCAAAGATTCTGCAAGAAAGATTCCGTGTGAAGAAGATGACGAAATCCGAGTTGAAGCGCATCAAGAATGAAGCATTCCTTCTTTTGAAAAACAGCTCGGAAAGCGCCCTCGAGGTCGAATATCATCTTGAGAACATCGCTCGAGCTATGTCTAACAACATGGATTGGCTCAATCCGGAAGCAAACATTGACTTCACACAAAGGGACAACCCTCCATACTACACCGACTGGACCAAACCCCTACTGACCATTGGCCAAGCAGACGAACCAAGGATTCCCTTCAGATACTTTTTTAACAGAGACCTGGATTTTCTTTTACACGGTAGCGATGGTTCGCGAAAATACGCTACATCATTGACTCTTCCATTCCCAGCGGCTATTTACTCAAACTGCATAGCTATCGAGGAACGTGCAAATCACTTGTTTTCTGACAACGTGCAAGCATACAACTAAGATGCATTGTATGGGATTCATCATTGGCCTGAATGCCGAAGAATCTACTACAGAAGCTGCCTGGTTCAGAAGTCTCAACATGCAGTGTATAGTTCCAAGGACATCGTGGCCATCAAACATATTGATCTCAAGTCTAAGTGGGACTACACATTCTTGAAGAATATCATAGTCAAACGACAAGATGAACAGGACTATGGATTCTCCGAGGCTGACTTTGAGAATTTGTCCCTCAACGACATCGAAGACATGTGCCTTGCCAAAGTACAGGGTCGTATGAGACAATTCTCGACTGAAGTTCAACGTGAATTTATCAAGTCAGTTCTCATCTTCATTAGACGCATCGTGATCAAAGAACGTGTCGAAGATATCCAGATGGCTGTTGAATCATATCAGAAACGTGTAAACTTCACTCCACTACAGCTTGATCTTCCCGACATCAACCAGCTTACACAACTCACGCTCATCAGCAAACCTTTCGGCGTTGTTTACCGTAGTGAACTTCAAAGAAACTGCTTAATGGCGTGTAGTGAACTCCACAAATTTGGGGATCATACCTTGAAGCTGGTTAGGGATGGGTTGGCGTACAGATTGAAGGATATACGCCTGAAAGTTGGGAATCCTAAGCGCTGGAATTCTCAGGAAAGGAGGGATGTGAGACGCATCATCACCATGATTGATGAACGGTTGTTCAGAAGGGATCAGTTCAGACGATTGGAAAGCTATGTTGGTGGTCGACTCAGGAGAAACATCATCGGCTTTCAACGCCCTGTGCGCACTCCTGGGAACATCACTGCACTTCCTGGTACCCCGTGAATTGTTTCCTTCATATAATTTTGGATGTATGATTATATATGTGGATGGCTTGTGCACACATAACAGTGTACAACCCGTAATTGTCAAGAAAGGACCCTGTGGTACGCCTCAGTGCCACAATCCTTATAAAAGGAGCGAAAGCTTCTTATTTTTGAGTAAAACCTATCAAACCTTTCATTATTCAAGGTTTTGCTCCAAAAAAAAAAAAAAAAAAAAAAAAAAAAAAGTACTTCCCCGTAAGATTTTCAAAACCTCAACCGTTTATATCACTAGTTGAGGGGGAGTATTTGAATTAAAACTTTGTTCACAAATTGTTCATAGTGGTCGTCTTCCCGCAACACTCGAAATGGTCACATTTATTCTCAAACGCTTCAAAAATAACATTGTCATATGCCATTTTTGAGGGGGAGAAAATTTGTGTGATAAGAAATATGTTGTGAATGCAAATGAATCTGTGAACTTCAGACTTAAACAACGAATTGACGGTACTAAACTGTTAGTAACTCGAAAAGACTTGTCCTGGACGGGTAATAATTTCAAGCTAGTTCGCTAGTAATGTAAACGTGTCTCGCAAAGGACTTGTCCAAGTAGAAAGTACCATTCGAGAAACTCTTGATAGACATGAACTCTGACGGGTATGACAACCTTTCGAGGTTTGTCTACACCTTCAAGGTAGTTATTAGAGCTAGTTGTCACCTAAAAGCTGACAATGTAACTCTTTAACTATGCAACGTAACCGTGTCTCGCGGGGGATTGTCTATCTTCAGTGAATCAATTCAAAAAGTGCGCGCTCTTTCCTCACTGTGCATTTAAACAATTAAAACTCTTTAGCACATGTGGAGGAGGAGTATTTATGCAAAAACTTATCTCTCACAGTGGTTCAAACATGTTTTTCATCAACAAACCCTTTGAGAGATATTTTTCACATACAGTGGTTTAAATGGCAAACATAGGTTAGTCATGGAGTTATAAGGTGACTAAGGTTAGGAATAACCGTCCTATGATCCGCCAGAGCTGGAGGGATCTACCCAAGGACACTACCATTAGTTAGTGTTAGAAGTCCTTAGGAATGATTGTGAAAAGGAGAAAATGAGAATCGGAGAAAGAAGGAGTAGAAGAATCAAAAAAAAGAAATGTAAAGTAAAGGGTGAAAAGAAATAGCCCTCCAGATTATTCAACTTAGGGCAGACACCGGGTTCAATTCATATGCTACTGGTTGTCACTTAGTGACACCGGTATTGAAGATTAAAAGTCGTCATGGACCCAGTGACGCATGCACTAAACCTTCTTAGCCACTCAAGTTTCTCTCAACAGAAGCTTGTTTCATTCTCACAGGGAACCCTACATAAACTATTGGCTTTCTCTTAGAGATCGCTGGTATTGAAAAAGGAGACCCTCTCCCTAGTCTCCGATCAGGAAAACCAAAACGCACTATTGAGTCTAGAGCCACGAGATTCATCAAAAGATCTCTTAGGAACACTTGACATTTAATCACTTGATGATCAACAAATAAGATCATCAGTGGTTCATATCGAGTCCTTCACAGATCTTAGCAATCTGTCGAGAACATTTATGAGAGGTTCACATCTGTGATCCTCAGTGATTGAATGGAAACTCCTGCCAGGGTCAACATCAAACAGCCCTGACAGCAGGTCACTTCGGTAACTCCCCGTGGATTACGCGTAGTGTGTCTCAAACGGTCTACAGTCGTGAGGTGATGCTTCGGTGTACCTCAGCGACTCATCTGAACTGTAGATGTACTTCGGTACATCGCGTTATCTCACTTGTGGGACTCCAGTTCAGGAATGGCCTTTGTAAGAATTAGAGTTGTGTTTTCACACTATGCTGTTAACACTCTCGAAGTTCAAACTTGTAAGTGCCGGAAACCGCTTATTACTAACCGTTTGCAATGTTTTCTTCTTATGGAAGCTCCGGAGCGGGATGATCGTGCTGATTCGCCTCATGCTCACGCCAACATCATCACTAATGGAAGTTCTATTCAAAAGCAACACAACCGTCAGAATGATTCTTCGTCAAACCAAAGAATCTACAAAGTTAAAGACTTAGAGAACTTCATCAGTATTGAATTCCAACGTCATAGAGCGTGTGTGAGCATGTTGAAGAATGACGTGGAGACACTGGAGCAGCGAAGCAGACCTGAGGCAGACTGATGCAGACAACAACATACTATCACTGTCACCACAAAGAACAATGATCAAAGAACAAAGTTAAAGATGACGTCAAAGCATAACCGTTCAAAGATAACTATCTCTCTACACTGGGGAGATTGTTCGAATCAAGGCAATTCCTCTCACAAGAAAGAAGAATGTCAGAAGACGTCACTGCTACTATTACATCAACGCCTTCACCGTTTACATTCATATATACTTGAGGGGGAGATTGTTGGAATCACTCCTAAACAGTATTTCAAGTATTTATATTTCATATGTAATTGGTAGCTTTATTATGGCCTTTATGTTTGTTTAAGGTCAAGCTTATGTAGAAGGCCCATAAGCTTGATCCAAGCCCAATAAGGAATAGGGAAGGAGAGGGAGTGTTGCCCTAGCTCCTTTCCTATATAAACTCTTGTAAAACCTCATTTGAGGGTTGGTTGTTCAAGTTTTCTATTCATTCACATACATTACGCCTAACCGTCCTTAGTTTATATGTGTGTGTGCTTGATACTTGTTCATCCGCCTTTATCTCTTCTCTTATAACTTGTGTTTGTAAAACTAGTGACCTAACAGTAACTACCGGTTTACAAACTTTGGTTCGCTTAAAAACACATTTTTTACACTTTTTAATCCAAGATTCTTGTCCTTTCAACGTTTTAAGGTGTTAAAATATCTTTTTTTGGCAAAAAGTTTCAACCTTTACGTGTGGATCATCGTTTTTAACGTGGTAGCTGTTCTACGCGTAACTGTTTTAGACGCTTTGGATCATCAAGTTTCACACTTTTGTGTTATTTTGGTGATATTGAAGCTATTTCATCACAAAAATCTGGTTTAGAAACATCTTTGGGCAAAAGTCATCTTACGAGTAGTTCTACGCGTAGCAAAACCCTAAAACTACGCGTAACTTACTCCTTGGTTTGATCTTCAGTTTTCGTGGTTTACTCCGTGTTTTCTTGCTTGGATAAGCTTGAAAATACGTCGACTTTGGATATCTTTTCCACTGTGATAGTGTAAGAGATCACTTGGGCAAAAACCCTAAAATTACGCATAAGCATAAGCTTACGCGTAGACCTTTTACGCATAAGATTTATCTTACGCCTAAGCTTTGTCTTACGCATAAGTTAATCCTACGCCTAAGTTTTCTACGCCTAACTTACTGTTTACTCATAACTTTAGTGCTTTTCTCCCACAAAACCACGACACGAGTATTTATAGTGGTTCGGCTACAAGGACACCTTCCTTGCCCTACTCCATTCCCCGAGTTCCCCACTCGAGAGTTCGTAAGCACTACACAACACAAGCTCCTTAATGTGGCGGAGAAGCCTTCACAACGTCGCCTACTATTTATCCAGTACAAGGCTAGACACCGGGTTCTTCCACGAGGTAGAACCAAACCTATCACAACGTCGCTGACACTTTATCCGGTACAAGGCTAGATACCGAGTTCCATTACAAAGGAGGAACTACTACCCAACACTACACCAATACACAAAAACCCCAAAGGAGACACACTCCTTATTACAACATCATAAGGATATCACTATCCTTTAACCCAAACTAACTATCTTGTACATCGATGCACCATATATGTACACAGTTGGCACCTTTCACTAATGCCTTTGACATGACCTTTCGGCACCTTTCACTAATGCCTTCGACACGACCCTTCGGCACTTTTCACTAATGCCTTCAACACTACACTTCTATGGAGGGAGAAAAGAAATATCAACAAGAGACACTTTAGTGGTCTTGATGATGACGAAGCTTAGCAACTCATAACCTTGAGCTTGCTCATCTTCAAGAGGTGGTGATATCGCCTTTAAGAGGAACCTAGAGAACCACATGTTAGGATTTAGAAAATCCAGTTGTTACAAGTGTCGGTCACCTCAAGTATATGTAATCGTTAGAAAGCTCGTAGTTGTAGTTATTTAATGTTTGTTAGTATTTAGTTAAGTAACATCGTGGAGGACGGACGGGTCTTTACCCACAGTATGCCTGATCCACATCCCGTAGGTGGTGTATTTTGTAAGATACTATAAATACCCTCTACCTCCCAAGGTAGAGGGTTGGAGCTCATAATAAGATTTTTCTTTCTCTCTCTAAGTTCCCTAAACCTCTAAACTTTCTCTCTCTAAAACCCTTAAGTCATACGCCTCTTTACACTATGGTTTGATGGGTTTGTGAAATCCAATATGTTACAAATGGTATCAAGAGCCATGGTTTGATCACTCATCTCTCATGTTCTTGGATTTCTAGTGGTTTTCATAAGGTTTTTGGGTTTGAAAAATTTTAGTGGTATTTGCATCATTTGGACCATTTCTAGTGTTAAAGTTTAAATTTTGATTGTACTTTTATGTTTAGAATCATCATAAGTGGTTAGGTTGTGATTTGGATGGCTTGAATCACTGTGGTTGGATTGTTTTTGGACTTAAAAGTGGCGTTTTAGTTGTTTTAAAGTTTGCGATTTGTGTTTCGTAAAGTTGTTCTGACGAGCGATTTGTCCTCTGTTGGAAGCGATTTGTGTCAGTTGAGAATCGCTTGTTTAAGCGATTTGTCAGGCTAGTAGTTGTACTTGTGCGATTTATGCCGAGAAGCGATTTGTCACTTCAAGCGACTTGCTTATTGAAGCGAGTTGATTGTTTAAGCGATTTGTCTTATCAAGCGACTTGTCAGTATAAGCGATTTGTTAGTTGGCGCGACTTGTCTGTTTTAAGTGATTTGTTGGCTGAAGCGACTTGTCACTTTGAGTGATTTGTCTCTTGAGATTTAGTGTTTTCTTCGTGTTACGTTTTACAGTTTTCTCTTGATTTAGTAAAATCCCGTGAAAGAATCTATTTCCCGGTTTAATCAAAGAGTTTTAAAATCCCGTAGAATCAGTAATCATGTCTACCAACGTACCTACTATCATCTCTTCTATTGTTGAAGACGTTCAAGCTGCTGGATCCGATACTCGTCCACCTATGCTAGACAGAACTGATTATGACTCATGGGCTCAACGAATCAGGTTGTACTGCTTGGGTAAGGAAAATGGGGTTAACATTCTCAAATCAATTGATGAAGGACCATACCAAGTTGAGACTACCAGAGACATACTTGAAACTGCTGCTGATGGCTCAGTGACATTAGGATTGGATAGACCAAAGACATATGATGAACTTACTGATAAGGAGAAAAAGAGATACGATGCTGATATTAGGGCCTCAAACATTGTATTTCAGGGTCTACCAAAGGACATCTACAAGCTAATCAATCACAACACTGAAGCCAAAGCAGTTTGGGACAATGTCAAGATGCTTCTCTCCAGTTCAGAATTAACTAAAGAAGACAGAGAGTCTCAACTGTATGATGATTTTGAGACCATTAAGATGAACCCAGGGAAAATGTCACTGAATACTATGTGAGGTTCCACAAGCTCGTGAATGACATGAGAAATATCAAAATGACAATGCCAAATATCCAGCTAAATTCAAAGTTTGTGAACAACATGAATCCCGAATGGCACAAATTTGTAATTGCAGTCAAACTTAACAAAGGATTGAGGAACACCAATTATGAGCAACTGTATGCTTATTTACTACAAAATGAGAAACATGCTTCATTTGAGCAAATGATCATGGAAAAGTTCAAGACCAATGCTGGAGATGCAAGCTCTTCTAATGACTCAACTGCATTCTACACCAATGTAGGGATTACTACCAAAGCATCACAAATCATACCTACTGGAAATGGTAACCACAAGCTCATTCCTGATCCAGGGTATAAGCCTCCTGATGCTGAAGCAGTCATGGAACACTTTGTCAATCAACTGGCTCTTATGGTCAAGCAAAACTTGAATTTCACCCCACACACCAACAATCATCTCAGAACTGCGTCAAATCTTCACAATCATGTTATTGTTAAAGAAGGAAAGATAGTGGTACAAAATGTGCAAGGAAGACAAAATGCATACCTTCCACATAATGAGCAAGGGAACGTTGGAGCTGGATATGGGAATGCTGGTGCTGGATATGGGAATGTTGGCGGTGGTGGTGGATATATGGGTAATCAGAATCGTGGAAGGAACATGGCTCAGGGTCAAGTAAAGCCCATTAAATGTTACAACTGTGGTGGAGAAGGCCACATCGCAAGGAATTGCAATCTTCTAAAACGTCCACAAAATGCAGAGTACTTCAGGGACAAGATGTTGTTGGTCCAAGCTCAAGACAGAGGAGCAATGTTGAATGAGGAAGAATTGCTATTTCTTGCTGAGGGGAATGCCAGAACTTATGATGCTGATGTGGATGAATAGCCAGTGCAGGGTATGGGTCAGAACAATCCCAATGCATTTCAAGTAGCAGACTGTGATGCATTTGATTCAGATGTTGATGATGAACCAACTGCCCATACCATCTTCATGGCTAATATCTCACCAATGGTAACTCCAAGGGCCTCTTCACCTAAACGGGCCACTCCTTCCAGGGAATCAATCATATTTGAGGTATTAAAACTATACGATGATGTTGATGTGCAAAAGATACACGACAAAGTACAATCAACTGAAATTATTGAATCAGATATTGACAATATGGGTAATAGCAATGTTGTCCCATATAATCAATATGTGAAACAAAATGAAAGTGAAATCGTACCAAGTAATGCATCTTCTGCAGTCAATGATAACTATTCGCTTGATGAATTCACTGCATTTGCCCCTGATGATTCTATAATTTCTGAACTAAATGCCTATAAGGAACAAGTTGCCATTTATGAACAACGTGCTAAGTTCGAATTGACCACCCGTGAGCAGGAGATGGATAACCAAATACGTACAGTTATTAGAAAAAGTAATTTTAAAGAAGAAATGTTAAAACAAGAGTTAAACTCCTTACAAGAAAAGCTTACAAAAACTGTTAAGCAAAAGCAAGAACTTCAAGAAAATGTAAAAGTGCTAAAACATGAATTTAATGCTAAAGAATCAAAACTTTTGAATGACTTTTGCAACCTAAAAACCTTGAAAAACAAACTTGAAAACAAACTGTACATACAAGGGAACACCATTCAGACTGCTCACATGATTACTAAGCATAGAGTCTTAAGCGATAAACATAGCATCCCCCTTATAGAGGCACCTAATCCCGAGTATGGAAAAGTAGTTAGAGCAGCTCAAAAGGTAATCTATGATGGAAATGAGATTCTTAAGCCCAGACAAAAACCCACTTGTGCTGAGTGCACTGAGGAAGATAGAAAATTATAAGAAGTCTCTAGAAAAAAATTGGATGATAAATTTAAGAATCCCTTGTGCATTAAAGAAAATATCACCTTTAAAACACCAAATTATTCTAAGGAAAACTAGATTGCCTTTAATAAGTTTGGACCTCAAACTCATTTAACCCCAGAACAAGTTTTTTGGAAAAACATATATGGATAGGCAAAAAGCTAATGAACTTGTTGCAACAAACACTCCCCTTAGGAAAATGCCTCCAGCTACGGTGTATCCTCCGAACACACCAATGCATTTAGTGCCTAGAACTCTTCCCATTAAGAGCAAGACCTTAATCAGCCTGTATGTTGTTTACCAACTATTCGTTGATTTTGAGAAGACATGTCAGAAGAGAATCACACCTGCAAGGATAACTGAAGGGGAAAGGGGTTTTGAGCAAACTAAAGAATGCTATTTAACTGAGGTCATGCCTTTCTTTAAACAATTAAAAAATCAATTTGAGAGTCTTCAAAAGGTGATAGACTCAGAGATTAAAGAAATGGAAAAGGAATTTGATGAAATGATAGTTGAGGTCAATAATTATGAACGGGAACTCAAATATAATGAAATTGAAAGGAAGAATCTGCATATCTTAAATGAGAACTTGATATCGAGTTGTGTGGCTCAAGATGTGTTTTATACTGTTACCAAGTATTCTATTACTGCTTCTCAATTTCATGAATTATATGTTGCTTTGAAAGTTTCCCATGATCGTGTCATTGAGCTTGAAAACAAAAACTCAAAACTAAATGAGAAAATTGACTAGGATGATCACGATAATTTGGTAAAACACTTTTCTAAGATGGAAGTTGAACATTTTAATTTGCAACTAAAATATCAACATCTCAAAGAAAATGTTAAAACCTCAAACATCAAGATATCCTCGGATGTTCTAGAGTTTGATGCAGTTTTTGAAATAAACAAACGTGACGAACAGATTCGAGCTCACTGTAATACGATCCGAAAGTTGAAAACTCAAATTTTCACAATTAAAGGGTGAAAAGAAAAATGTGACTGGCTCCCAGATGCCTCCTCCTTTAAATTCTCAAATTTCTCAAAACTTTCATCTTCAAAATATCATTAACATATTACAACAAGAAAATGAGAGTTTTCTAGAAGAAAATGAAATGGTTAAATGACACTTCAAAGAGTTATACAATTCAATGAAAGTCACTCGTGACAAGAACAATGAAAAAATAACTTCGTTACATAAGGAAATTGAGAATCTGAAGAGTCAGGTAAAAGGGAAAATGCCACTTGTCTTTAATGAGAATGTTGCATCAAAGGCATCTGCAGATTCTAAATATACTGTGACTGTTAAATATATTCCTCCTCATCTTTGAAATAACGAACTTGTGTTTCATGACTATTTCTGTCACCTTAAGGATAGTCTAGAATGTCTCCATGAGATTGTAGAAGAGGATCGCATAAATAAGCCACTTGATAGTGAAATTAGGTATGCATGCTTATATGCCAAACGATCTCAGGAGCTGTTAGAATGTTTAAGAGCAACATCCCCTAAATCCTTATGCGAGAAAGATAAAGTTGTGATGCCTTGTTCTATGCCTAGTGCTAAGTATGCAACACATTCTATGCCGAATGTCAAGCATGTGAGTTTTGATGTGCCTATAAGTACTTCAGATCCCAGCACTTCTAGATCAAGAATGCAAAAAGTAGCAAAACCAACTAATGTTCCCATAATTCCCTCTACATGAATAATCAGTGGTACAAAAGCAAGCGGGTCAAAGCCTCCAGGCAATACAAAGCAAGATAGGACCTCGCAAGCTAAGAGTGAATAATCGAAGAAAGTAGAAGACCACCCTAGGAACATTAAGTTTGATTTGAATAAAACGAATCGTTTTGATTCTAGTATTAGCTATAAGCGTACTGTAATTAATTCGAATTCTGCTACTATTTGCAAAACATGTAATGAATGCTTGATTTCTGGTATTAATCATGAATGTGTTGTGAATGAGATAAGTAATACTGCAAAATTTCCTGTTAAAATGGTTAACACTAGACAACATGATAAAAAGGTCAGAAGACCAAGGAGGAAGAGGGCTAGAAAACATTGGAAACCAACAGGAAGAAAATTTAGTAATGTAGGTTATCATTGGATACCTACTGGACGTAAATTCAATCTTAATGAGTTGTGCCCTAAATTATCTAGATCAATGCTCATTAGGAAATGGATGCCCACTGGTAGAACTATACCTTTAAGAAGTAAACATACTTTGAATAGATCTACTGTGTCTACTAGCCCGACATCTACCTCTAATGATTGTATTGACTCTGTTTCGGATGTGGATGTTCCAATCTCGTTTTCTAACCAAGTGGAACCCATTCTTGCATGGGGATCCCAATTGTCCAGTTATCCATTCTTGTATGTGTTCAACTGTAGGTCGTTCAAATCGTTATGTGGTACCTGGACTCAGGCTGTTCCAAGCATATGACTGTAGGATCGCTCGCGGCTCATGAACTGCGTGAGTAAATTTATCGGGACTGTTAGATTCGAGAACGACCATTTTAGGGCAATTATGGTTTATGGAGATTATGTGGTTGGTGACAGTGTAATTTCCCGGGTATACTATGTTGAAGGTCTTGGTCATAATTTGTTTTCTGTCGGTCAGTTCTGCGATTCTGATTTAGAAGTGGCTTTTAGAAAACATACTTGTTTCGTTAGAGAACTTGATGGTGTGGAACTTTTAAGAGGTACACGTGGTACAAACTTATACACCATTTCTATCGAAGATATGATGAAGTCTTCTCCAATCTGCTTGTTGTCAAAGGCTTCGAAAACAAAGTCATGGTTATGGCATCGTCGTCTCAATCACTTGAACTTCGGCACCATTAATGACCTTTCCAAAAAAGACCTAGTAAGAGGCTTACCAAGATTAAAGTATGAAAAGATCATCTTTGTTCAGCATGTCAGTTGGGAAAAAGCAAGAAATATGCCCACAAACCCAAACCCGCAAACTCAGTTATGAAAGTTCTTCACACTCTTCATATGGATCTGTGCGGACCCATGAGAGTGCAAACAATTAATGGAAAGAAGTATGTGTTAGTCGTTGTTGATGACTACTCTCGATTCACTTGGGTTAAGTTCTTGAGGACAAAGGATGAAACTCCAGATGTCATCATAAAACTTATCAAACAGCTGCAGGTTCGACTTAACAAGACTGTTAGAATCATCCGAACGGACAATGGAACTGAGTTTGTTAACAAAGAACTAAGTCAGTTTTATGAAAGCATTGGAATCAGTCATCAAAGAAGTGTTCCACGAACTCCTCAACAGAACGGTGTTGTTGAAAGATGAAATCGAACTCTTGTGGAAGCCGCAAGAACTATGCTAATTTACTCAAAGGTTCCAATGTTTCTATGGGCTAAAGCCATTGCCACTGCTTGCTACACCCAAAATCGTTCTCTCATCCACACCACTAATGAAAAAACTCCATACAAACTTGTCCATAATAGAAAACCTGATCTCTCTTTCCTTCGCGTGTTTGGTGCGTTGTGCTATCCAACGAATGATGGTCAAGATTTAGGTAAATTAAGAGCTAAAGCGGACATTGGAGTTTTTGTGGGTTATGCACCTAACAAGAAGGGTTACCGAATCTACAACAAAAGAACTCGAGATATCATGGAAACTATTCACGTCACGTTCGATGAGCTGTCTGGGCAAATGGCTCCAGCATAATCAAGTTCTGGACCCGCATCTCAACTTTTGATTAGTAGTCCTATTAGTTCTTCTCTTGTACAAAATCCCTCACCAGCAATTCCATATGTACCCCCTTCGAAAGATGATTTGAAGAAATTGTTTGATCCAATGTTTGATGAACACTATGAGCCTATTGCTAATGATCAGTCAAATCAATCAACAGAGGCTGCCCCTAACCCAGTCAACGTAGATAACCCTTCAGTTTCTATGTCATTGAGTCAAGAAGCGCCTACTACGGAACACCCATCCTCATCATCAAATCCTCAATCATCGAGTGTACATTATGGAAATGTTTCTGGCACCTATGATGGAGATAACCCATTTACTACTCCCGAAGATGCTCCATTTGAGAACATATTTGCTCCTGAACCAACTTCAGAACCATCTTCATCAGGAGATCCAAACTCTGCTACTTCAGTTCCTCAACAACAACCACACGAACACCTTAAAAAATGGACACATGACCATCCATTGGACAACATCATTGGAAACCCTTCTCATCCAGTGTCCACTCGTAAACAACTTGCAACTGATGCCTTATGGTGCTTCTTCAACTCCGTACTGTCTAAGGTCGAACCAAAAGACGTTAAAACTGCCATGACTGAAGATAGTCGGTTCAATGCCATGCAAGAAGAAATTCATGAGTTCGATCGACTAGATGTATGGGAATTAGTACCTGCTCCTGACTGTGCTATGATCATTGCTCTAAAGTGGATCTTCTGTTGTTTCCTATTCACTATCGTTTAAAAAACAATTAAGTACTTAAAACAATTTAACTGTGAATAATGACTGAAAGTAATGTAAGTAAAACACACAAAGTAATTTTGAACATCATATTCTTATTAGAAATAAATCAAAAGAATACGTTACCCAAGTACTTGCGGAATAGTACTTGGGATTGAAATGACAAGGTTTGGGGTGACTCCTCTCTAAGCTCAGGCTAAGTCTGAGCACAACTCTTAGAACCCACTGAGCTAGCTCAAGGATAAAGTTGTATTTGGAGGAGTGAAAAGTTGGCTTGTGTGTATGTGTGTTTTTACAATTCACAAGCTTAAACTTTTCACTCTTCTTCTTATGCTATTTATACGAGTATGATATTTTACTTTAACCTAGAAGACAAAAACATAGATCTTAGCAAACATGAATCTTGAAGGATTCAGTTACTATTCACCTTTCTATTTATAGTAGGCGGCGAGACTATTTCCATTGACAGAGAATCGCCGCTTACTATAAATGGAAAGATATGATCTTAGAAGATTGTGACCATGTATGGACTGGATAAACACTTGAGGGACTTAGTTTTATCTGGGTAAAACTTTCCCACTTTATCCAGCTCATTCTTCAGTCTTTAAAGCCTTCAGTCTCTTTCTTCATTTGTCTTTAGTGATAAACAGTTGGAGAGGAGTCGTAGGGATTCAGTGAGATATTGTCATCACTCACTGAATCCACCATCTTCTTCTTGACTTGGTCTTCACCCTTTAAGATCCGCCTTGCAGAGTGGAGAGGCTGATACTTTGCCTCGTACTAAGTATCCTGAAGATGGCTCACTGAGAGACAATGCGCTCAGTGACCTGATTGTGTTTAACGGATTAAACACTTAGGATAGTTTCTATTCAAATCCAAGATTAAGGGGTTTGGGTATTTACTGAACCCAACAGTCTCCCCCTATTTGGATATACAAATAGCCTAAGTGTTTGATCAGTGTAAGTGAGCTAATGGCTTCTTCTTACACTGGATGTACTAATGAAAATAATAAGGAACTTTGAGTAGTCTAACAAAACATACATCTTTTATTGATCAGATTACATAATTCCTATCACTAGTACAAGAAGATAAATTGATGTCAGTCCAGATGGATACCCAGTGCTTCAAGCTTAACTTTCTTGGTGATGAGTGTTTCCCTGTCAGGATGGTCTCTGATCTTAGCATTTAGGTCTTGACAAAACCTGACGTTTGCTGGGGATTGGATCTGAGAGGCCACTAGAATATAGCTGATCATTGCAGCCACTCCAGCCTGATCAATGTCACTCCATCTTTGAAATGCAGGGTTCCCATAGACATCAATGTGGAATAGCCCTCTTTCAGGTTCTTCAATCACTAGACAGTTCACAAAATTTACACCCTCAGGCAGTTCTCTGTTGCATTCAAGGCCATGCACTTTGATCTCAGGTTGGAAATCAACTCTTTTCCTTTTGCCAGTGGAAGCTTGTGGTTGAGATCCTTGAGGTGCAGTCAAGGCAGGCTGAATTCTCAGTTGGGCTGGTGCATCCCTCAGCCTTTCATATCTTTTGCTAAGCATCTTCATCAGCTCCTTGACCACCTTATTTTGCTTCTTTCCAATGATCGGACCAAGTTCATCAAGTTCAGTGATCCCAAAGTCACTGAATTTTAAGGGATCATGAACCTCAAAGTGTCTTTTGTCATCCCCTCTGTAAACATTCATAGCCAATGGTTTGGTGTTGGGAATGATTTTGACATCAGTGATTTTTTCAGGAAGCCTTCGGCTGGTCATTGTCCAGTTGTATTCTTTAATTCTGCTTTGCCTGAGAGCTTCAGTTTTCATTCTTTTTTCTTCATACTGAGCTCTTATTGCAGCCATTTGAGCAGCCTGAGCTTCCTTGAACTTCTGTCCTGCCTGACCCTTTTTGAGCTTGCTTGCATCTATTCCCACATTTTCAGCTTCTTCGGCAATCACTTTAGCCAGTGCCTCCTTAGTCTTCTTATCATCCTCAGCTTGTTTCAATTTCCTTTCTTCTTTAGCAAGGTGTTTGGTTAGCTGTTGAGGAGTGAAGAGGTATTCAGTGTCACCGATTTTGTAGGGAATCTTCTCAGGCTCAGTAGTTGTCAGTATGCCTTTGCCCTTGTCCTGTCCTGAGGAAGATGATGCAATAATGGGAGGTGTTGTTGTCATGATTGGTGTTAAGACTGTCAGTGTTGTTGTTGTTGCATGAGGTGGAAGTGATGAGATTGGTACTGCTGAGACTGGTGCTGATGATGATGATGTTTGAGCTGCTGAGACTGGTGGTGTTTGCTCCCCCTCAGTGTGAAGAGGAGTTTCTTCAGCAGTATTCTCCCCCTCAACTGTTGCCGGAGCTTCAGTGAGGGCAAGAGTTGGCGTAGGTGCTGAGGGGGACTGAGCAGCTTGACCCTTGAAGGCCTGATAGATTTCAGTCATCATAGCCTTAATCTCTGTAGTATCGGCCTGAATACCAGTTACCTTTTGATCCAAGTTAGCTTGAGAAAGCTCCAAGGCAGTCATCCGGGGACCAAGATTCCAGGCCAGGGAGGAGGATACCTGAGCCATGGTCGCCACCTGTGTATTCAGAGAGTCCATTGTAGCTTGAAGAGACTGGACTGAGGATGGAAGACCCTGAACATTTGCATATTTGAGCAGATCTAGCAGTTCATTAAGGTTTGAGGATTGTTTCAAGTATGCCTCAGTAGTCTTTAGCACTTGAGAGTTAAGTGCTGGATCTTCTTTGACAAACTCCCTGATTTCATCGATCTTTGTGCCTACAGTCTGAAGGTGCCTTAAGAAGTTGGCCATGTTTTCATTTAGTCCGAAGAGTCTGTCATACATCAAGTCCCTGTGCTCATGAACATTTTCATCGAAGCCCTGTACCTCTGCCCGTAGATCAGCATAACTTGCAGCAGCCTCAGTATGTTGATCCCACAATGTTTTGGTGACCCCTGAGTATAGCTTCCTTGAAGCCCTGGTGATCCACTGAGCCAACTACCTTTCAGTGAGGGGAAGAACATTGTCAAACTCTTTGAATTCATCAGAGCTTGAGGATTCAGAAGCATGATCATCATGTTGGAATGGGGATTCAGTCTGCTCCTTTGGATCAGGCTGAGGCTCTTGTTCAGATTGAACCTCAGCGTCTACTTCTTCCCCTGCTGATAAAATAACATCATCACTTTCAGTAGGTTCATCATCTGACTTTAGTAATTCAGCAACCTCATCAACAGTTAACAGTGGAAGGGGAATGGGTTCCATATCAGCGGGTGGTATTGATCCCTCTGAGTCTTTGTCCCCCGTGGACCCCTCAGACACTGGTGGGAGTTTCCCAGCGTCTTCTTGGGAGTCAGGATTGGTTTTGGGTTCCGTATTGGCGGGTTGTTCCTTTCCCTCCAAGTCTTTGTCCCCCAGTGACCCCTGAGACACTGGTGGGTATTTCCCAGTGCCTTTAACAGAGTCAGTGAATGTTGTATCCCTATCAGTGGGTTGTTTGTTTCCCCCTGATTCTTTGGGATCGATCAGTGTGCCCTCTGACAAAGACTTGGATTTGTTAATGTCATCATCAGGCGTAGTGGAAGGCGCTCCCCTACCAGCGGGTTATTTGTTTCCCTTTGGATCTTGGGGAGTAGTAGATGTGACCAAGGGCACTGACTGTGATGTATCAGTGTCCTTCGTTGTCACGGGGGTGGTTGTTGCTTGGTCAGTGGGTGTCTTTTTGGTCTCAGGCTTTTTGTGCCTCTTAGGCGGTGCTCTTGAAGCCTCAGGGCCCTGAGACTTTGGTTTAGTCTTAGTCCTAGTCTGAGACTTCCCCTTTCTCTTTTTAGGAGCAGGGTTTGGAGACACTGATCCCTCCTGGTTGTTTACAGCAACCATATGGGCCGTCAATTCAATAGGTGTGACAAGGGATGGGTCCTTTTGAAAGTTTGAAGGACTCAGGATGCCAGGTAAATTTCCAAATTTTTCATCCTGAGTATAATTGGCACCCAGTAACGATTGTAAAGCACAAGAGACAAACCTAGGATACGAAATATACTTCGTCCTAGTTTTGCTCTGTAGCTTCGTTACAAGATCACTGTAAATGATCTCCCCTATGTCGACAGTGACCCATTTCATCAGGCAGTATGCCATCATCAACAGAATAGAGTTAACCTGTTCAGTGGATGAGTGGTTCCCGCCGAGGACCTGAATCACAAAAGTGAAAAGGATCCTCCAAGCCACGGGGAATGAATTTTTAGTGACTGGGGTCTTGTCGAAAAATTTTGGATCCAAAATGATTTGTTTTAACCCATCCTTCACTGTGGAAGGTTCAGGATGGGCGACATAAACACCTTTGTTGTAATCTAACCCTGTTGAAGTGCAAAAAGTATTGTAATCCAGGGTGTATTGTTGCCCCCCATTAAGACTGAACCTGATGAGATACTCCCTGAGTGGTCTAAGGTTATTCTCATCAGTAGAAGGTGTCGGGTCAAAGGCTTTAGCAGTTGCCCAAAACTCCCTGAGGTAGTTTGGGTACACCACTGAGGGACATTTTACAAAGGCCGTTTTGAGTGGGCAGTTGTATAAAATTTTTACAATGTCTTTATAGGTTGGGACATTTTCAGGGTATTCAAAATAACCTATGACATTATTTGTTTTGAATTCAACGTTAGTGAGATCCCCTACCCACTGAGAAGCAAACTGGAGAGATTGTGTTCTAGCCATTTCTATTAAAGAAGTTTTTAGGGTTAAAAAAAACGTTTGGCAAGAACAATCAAAGTGTTTAGATCTCTCTAGTTTGTGATGAAAAACTTTTGTAAATGTTTACAAGGAGGGTTTTCCAAAAGCGGTTTGGAGAACACACAAATATTTCTGGATTTGAGAAAGGATTTTGACAGAGTTTAGTTGCAGAAATTGATTTGTGTGTGTTTTAGTAGTTTTGAAGAGGGTATTTATAGAGTAGTGAGAGGGGTGGTTTTTGTATAAGTGTGGATATGTAAAGACCTTTTTTGAGATCGTTTGATATTCCACATTTAATGCCACCTACTACTTCACGCAGTAAATTCCCGTCTTTCAAGGAAAACAGTTGTAATGCACAGTAAAAGTGCACTTTAGCAGTAATAAAATATCCATGGGATATTTTATATGAGAGAAGGCATTTAATGCCAAGTGGGGTGAGGTAAATGATGATACTCCTGACAGTAAGACATGTATTCCTATATTAAGTTGGTGGGATTACCAACCTAGGACATTTAAGTAACTAATACTTGGAGCATTTAGTTACTCATTCAATGCTTTATGTTAGGGACCCTGAGTGAGTCTTACTCATTCAGTGAGAGGTTTGTTTTGTATGTTCAGGGAGATTGAACTATTTCAGAGAACTTACTAAGATTGGTTTTCAGATACCTGACTTTCAATGTCAAGCATTCCCAATTCAGCTTTCAGTCTCCTGAAGGTAGGTTCATCCAAGGGTTTTGTGAAGATATCAGCCAGTTGATATTCAGTAGGGATGAAATGAAGTTCAATGTCTCCCTTCATTATGTGATCCCTGATGAAGTGATATCTGATATCAATGTGTTTGGTTCTTTGGTGGAGGACAGGGTTGTTGGAGATTGCAATAGCACTGGTGTTGTCACAGAAGATGGGCACCATTTTGTAATGGATGTCATAGTCACTGAGTTAACTTTTCATCCATAATACATTGGCACAACATCCTGCTGCAGCTATATATTCAGCATCAGCTGAAGACATAGATACTGATTGTTGCTTTTTAGCACTCCAACAAACTAGTTTTCCTCCAAGAAATTGACAGGACCCTGAGGTACTTTTTCTGTCCATGTTGCAGCCAGCATAATCAGAATCAGATTAACCCTTGAGATCAAACCCTGAGCACTTTGGATAATAGAGTCCAAGGCTTGGGGTTCCTTTCAGGTACCTGAGTATTCTTTTGGCTGCAGTGAGATGGGATTCTTTAGGATTGGACTGATATCTTGCTATTAGACAGACTGAGAATTGGATATCTGGTCTAGAAGCAGTTAGATACATCAGTGAGCCAACAATCCCTCTGAAATGAGTTTGATTGACTGATTTGCCAGAGAGATCAGGTCCAAGGTTGTTAGGTGGGACCATTGGAGTCTTTACTGAGGCACAGTCAGATATCTCATATTTCTTCAAGAGATTTCTGGTGTATTTCTCTTGACTAATGGATATTCCTTTATCAGTTTGCCTGATTTGTAGTCCAAGAAAGTATGTGAGTTCCCCCATCATGCTCATTTCAAACTTCTTTGTCATCAGTTTTTCAAACTGTTTGCAAAGTTTGTAGTTTGTTGAGCCAAAGATGATGTCATCAACATACACTTGGACAAGTATCATATCCTGTTGAGTTCCATAGACAAACAGTGTGTTGTCTATCTTTCCTCTGACAAACTTGTTTTGTATCAGGAAGGCTGAGAGAGTTTCATACCATGCCCTAGGAGCTTGTTTAAGTCCGTAAAGGTCCTTGTCAAGTTCGCAGACATAGTCAGGGAATTCACTGCTCTCAAAGCCTGGAGGTTGCTGAACATATACATCTTCCTTGAGATCACCATTTAAGAATGCACTTTTAACATCCATTTGGTAGACCCTGAAGTTCATGTATGTTGCATATGCAAGAAAACTCCTGATGGCTTCCATTCTTGCAACAGGAGCAAATGTTTCATCATAGTCAATGCCTTCTTGTTGACTGTAACCTTTGGCTACAAGTCTGGCTTTGTTTTTAATGACAGTGTCGTTTTCATCAGTTTTGTTTCTGACCCACTTCATTCCTATGACTACTACATCCTGAGGACATTTGATCAAGGTCATGACCTTGTTTTTATCAAACTGTTGCAGTTCTTCTTGCATAGCCTGAACCCAGCTTGGGTATTTTAGAGCCTCAGTGACACTTTTGGGTTCTATTTCTGATAGGTAATCAGCATATAGACATTCATTAGCTGAAGCTGCAGTTAAGTTAGCAGCCATGCTTCTAGTGAGCATGCCTTCAGTGGGTTCACCAATAATGTTTACAAGCTTAATGTCCTGAGTTCTTGTCCACTTACTTTGTGGTCTAGGATCTGAGCTTGAAGAAGCCACTGGTGACATAGGGGTGAGTTCAGGTATTTGAGCCATAGTATCATCAAGAGCATCTGTTAGGTCACTAGTTTTACAAACACAAGTTATAGAGAAAGAGATGAGGCGATTGAACAAGTAAAACCACACACACACACGAGATACTATGACCGGTTATGAATAAGATGTATGTGAAAGAAAAACTTGAACAACCAACCCTCAAGTGAGGGTTATTACATGGTTTATATAGGCAAGGAGCTAGGGCAACACTCCCTCTCCTTCCCTATTCCTTATTGGGCTTGGGCCTAAGCTTATGGGCCTTCTACATAAGCTTGACCTTAAACAAACATAAAGGCCATAATAAAGCTACCTATTACATATGAAATATAAATACTTGAAATACTGTTTAGGAGTGATTCCAACAATCTCCCCCTCAAGTATATATGAATGTAAACGGTGAAGGCGTTGATGTAATAGTAGCTGTGACGTCTTCTGACATTCTTCTTTCTTGTGAGAGGAATTGCCTTGATTCGAACAATCTCCCCAGTGTAGAGAGATAGTTATCTTTGAACAGTTATGCTTCGACGTCATCTTTAACTTTGTTCTTTGATCATTGTTCTTTGTGGTGAAAGTGATAGTATGTTGTTGTCTGCATCAGTCTGCCTCAGGTCTGCTTCGCTGCTCCAGTGTCTCCACGTCATTCTTCAACATGCTCACACGCTCTTTGACGTTGGAATTCAATACTGATGAAGTTCTTTAAGTCTTTAACTTTGTAGATTCTTTGATTTGACGAAGAATCATTCTGATTGTTGTGTTGCATCTGAATAGAACTTTCATTAGTGATGATGTTGGCGTGAGCATGAGAAGAATCAGCACGATCATTCCGCTCCGGAGCTTCCATAAGAAGAAAACATTTCAAACGGTTAGTAATAAGCGGTTTCCGGCACTTACAAGTTTGAACTTCGAGAGTGTTAACAGCATAGTGTGAAAACACAACTCTAATTCTTACAAAGGCCGTTCCTGAACTGGAGTCCCACAAGTGAGATAACGCGATGTACCGAAGTACATCTACAGTTCAGATGAGTCGCTGAGGTACACCGAAGCATCACCTCACGACTGTTGACCGTTTGAGACACACTCCGCGTAATCCACGGGGAGTTACCGAAGTGACCTGCTGTCAGGGTTGTTTGATGTTGACCCTGGCAGGAGTTTCCATTCAATAACTGAGGATCACAGATGTGAACCTCTCATAAATGTTCTCGACAGATTGCTAAGATCTGTGAAGGACTCGATATGAACCACTGATGATTTTATTTGTTGATCATCAAGTGATTAAATGTCAAGTGTTCCTAAGAGATCTTTTGATGAATCTCGTGGCTCTAGACTCAATAGTGCGTTTTGGTTTTCCTGAGCGGAGACTAGGGAGAGGGTCTCCTTCTTCAATATCAGCGATCTCTAAGAGAAAGCCAATAGTTTACGTAGGGTTCCCTGCGAGAATGAAACAAGCTTCTGGTGAGAGAAACTTGAGTGGCTAAGAAGGTTTAGTGCGTGTGTCACTGGGTCCATGACGACTTTTAATCTTCAATACTGGTGTCACTGAGTGACATCCAGTAGCATATGAATTGAACCCGGTGTCTGCCCTAAGTTGAATAATCTGGAGGGCTATTTCTTTTCACCCTTTACTTTACATTTCTTTTTGATTCTTCAACTCCTTCTTTCTCCGATTCTCACTTTCTCCTTTTTATAATCATTCCTAAGGACTTCTAACACTAACTAATGGTGGTGTCCTTGGGTAGATCCCTCCGGCTCTGGCGGATCATAGGACGGTTATTCCTAACGTTAGTCACCTTATAACTCCATGACTAACCTATGTTTGCCATTAAAACCACTGTTTGTGAAAATATCTCTCAAAGGGTTTGTAAATGAAAAACATGTTTGAACCACTGTGAGAGATGAGGTTTTGCATAACTACTCCCCCTCCACATGTGCTTAATAGTTTTAATGGTTAAATGCACGGTGAGGAAAGAGCGCGCACTTTTTGAATTGATCCACTAAAGATAGACAATCTCCCGCGAGACACGTTTACGTTGAATAGTTAAGGAGTTACATTGTCAGCTTTTAGGTGACAACTAGCTCTAATAACTACCTTGAAGGTGTAGAAAAACCTTGGAAGGTTGTCAAACCCGTCAGAGTTCATGTCTATCAAAAGTTTCTCGAATGGTACTTTCTACTTGGACAAGCCCTTTGCGAGACACGTTTACATTACTAGCGAACTAGCTTGAAATTATTACCCGTCCAGGACAAGTCTTTTCGAGTTACTAACAGTTTAGTACCGTCAATTCGTTGGTTAAGTCTGAGGTACACAGATTCATTTGCATATTGCACAACATATTTCTTATCACACAAAATTTTCTCCCCCTCAAAAATGGCATATAAAAATGTTATTTTTGAACGGTTGAGAATAAATATGACCATTTCGAGTTTTGCGGGAAGAGTGACCACTGTGAACAATTTGTGAACAAAGTTTTCAACAAATACTCCCCCTCAACTAGTGATATAAATGGTTGAGGTTTTAAAATCATATGGGGAAGTACTTGTCTTTTTGAGCAAAACCTTGAGAAATGAAAGGTTTGATAGGTTTTACTCAAAAAATAAGAAGCTTTCGCTCCTTTTATAAGGATTGTGGCACTGAGGCGTACCACAGGGTCCTTTCTTGACAATTACGGGTTGTACACTGTTATGTGTGCACAAGCCATTGACATATATAATCACACATCCAAAATTATATGAAGGAAACAATTCAAGGGGTACCAGGAAGTGCAGTGATGTTCCCAGGAGTACGAACAGGGCGTTGATAGCCGGTGATGTTGATCCTGGGTCGACCACCAACAAAACTTTCCAACGTTCTGAACTGATCCCTTCTGAACAACCGTTCATCAATCATGGTGATGATCCTTCTCACATCCCTCCTTTCCTGAGAATTCCAGCGCTTAGAAGACCAAATTTTCAGGCGTATATCCTTCAACCTGTACGCCAATCCATCCCTAACCAGCTTCAAAGTATGATCCCCGAATTTGTGGAGCTCACTACACGCCATTAAGCAGTTTCTTTGAAGTTCACTATGGTAAACAACGCCGAAAGGTTTGCTGATGAGTGTATATTGAGATAGCTGGTTGAGATCGGGAAGAGTAAGCGTTGGAGGAGTGAGGTTGACACGCGTCTGATAAGATTCAACAGCCATCTGGATATCTTCAACACGTTCTTTGATCACGATGCGTCTAATGAAGATGAGAACTGACTTGATAAATTCACGTTGAACTTCAGTCGAGAATTGTCTCATACGACCCTGTACTTTGGCAAGGTACATGTCTTCGATGTCGTTGAGGGATAAATTCTCAAAGTCAGCTTCGGAGAATGCATAGTCCTGTTCATCTTGTCGTTTGACTATGATATTCTTCAAGAAGGTGTAGTCCCACTTAGACTTGAGATCAACGTGTTTGATGGCCACGATGTCCTTAGAGCTGTACACTGCGTGTTGAGACTTCTGAACCAGGCAGCTTCTGTAGTAGATTCTTCGGCGTTCAGGCCAATGATGAATCCCATACAATGCATCTCGGTCGTATTCTTGCACGTTGTCAGAAAACAAGTGATTTGCACGTTCCTCGATAACTATGCAGTTTGAGTAAGTAGCCGCTGGGAATGGAAGAGTCAATGATGTAGCGTATTTTCGTGAACCATCGCTACCGTGTAAAAGAAAATCCAGGTCTCTGTTAAAGAAGTATCGAAAGGGAATCCTTTGTTCATCTGTTTGGCCAATGGTCGGTAGGGGTTTGGTCCAATCGGTATAGTATGGAGGGTTGTCCCTTTATGTGAAGTCAATGTTTGCTTCCGGATTGAGCCAATCCATGTTGTTAGACATAGCTCGAGCGATGTTCTCAAGATGATATTCGACCTCGAGGGCGCTTTCAGAGCTGTCTTTCCACAGTTGAAAAGCTTCATTCTTGATTCGCTTCAACTCAGATTTTGTCATTTTCTTCACATGGAACTTTTCTTGCAAAAGTTTTGCGTGCTCCAATGTAGAACCGTCTACCAAGTCTTGACCTTCATCAGGGTAGGGAGTTTGATTGACAAGTGTGGAGAACCATTCAAACTCTTCGGTTTTATCGTCATCTAGCCATGATACGACTTCAGGCTGAGTCATCTTCTTCTTCTTTTTGGAAGGCCTTGATGATGATACTGGTTTCTGCACTTGTTTGGGTGAGGTGGGTTGTTGTCGGGGCTCAAGGACCTCTTCATCGTCACCACCCGTATACTCAAAGTAATCACCTATTTTTTTGAGTCAGTGGTGGTAACTCGGAATCGTCCCGAGGTTTATCAGTAGAAGACCGGGGTGGAGGAGACTTTTGTTGAGAAGAAGTCCGTGGTGGAGGAGGTGGCATCGAAGCCGATTCACCAGATTGCTTCTGATGTTTAGGTGCAGAGGAAGGGATCGGAGTGGCTTCCTGAGAAGGAACTTTCTTCTTAGGGGTAGGTTTCCTCTTTGGAATAGGTTTCTTCTTTGGAACATTCCTCTGACTATCTGTACTTGTGACACTTCCAGCACTTCCTTTTCTGGTTCTCCTTACAGGTGTTCCAGAAGATTTTTCGTCGAGATGACCAACTTTGCCTTGTCTAACTGCTTCCAGATACCTTTTGTACGTTTCGAGCTTTCTGACATCTTCAGTTAGAAGGAAATCTGGCAACACAGCACCTTGTTTCTTTGTAGACGATTCCTTGATTCTGACAGATAGAATAGGTTCCGTCAACATATCGTGATTGTCGGGGTCATTGAGCCTCTTGGGAATATCAGGATGAAGTCCAAGTGCTCTCTGGATCAACAATTTAGTATATCTGATGTAGGGAATCTTTGAGCCAAGTTTGTTGAGAAATGACATCATGTCATCCCAAATCAGAGCTTCGATAGCGATGTGTTTCAAGTTGACCAGTGCCCAAAATATTTGCAGTTCCATAAGCTTAGGATGCTCATAGCCACTGTCACGACCAGAAACAGACTTGGTGATGATCATGTAGAGAGTTCTCCATGGTTGAGGAATACTCTTAAGCTCTACGTGAGAATGCTTGGTGATTACTCCTGTAGCCTCGTCATAACCGATATCGATTAAGAATTGGAGAGTGAGCTCTTCAACAGGTGTGGCATATAGTTTGGTTGGTTCGACTTCAGGAATTAGGAGAACAGCCCTTAAGTCTGCAGGTGTAATGGTGACTTGTTTGTGATTCAGAGTCACCGTCACAGCAGTCCGTCCTTTGACCCTTTCCATAGTGTTCCAGAACTGTTGGATATAGATCTCAGGAACAGTTGCAGAGTGAGTGAGCATATTCTGATACGGATGAGTCCTCAGAATGTCAATAGCAATTAAACACGAAGATTCAGAGCAAGTGAGGGTGTCAAAGTCAACACGGAGATTGTTCTTTCCTATCTTCATTGGATAGCCATGAGGATAGATATCAGCAATGGAGAGAACTTCAGATGCATCCACATTCATTTGTTCAGCCATGTCGTGAACTGAAATAACATTAGCCAAAAGAACCAACATATCGAAAGACATAATGTTAGTCAACAGAAGGTCTTATTGTCTAGTTATTGAATGTACAGTGTCAATGATTGTTACGAGTCCTAAGTCACTTGTATGTTCAATAGTTCAATGACGTAGTGAAATGTTTCGTGAGTTAGTTAACTTTAAGTTTTTAAAGTTTATTTTATCACTTATTGTTCACAACATATCAAACGATTTAAGTTTATTAGTGACATTATTGGATTCGTGACGATATGATTAGTTTATTTACAAGTTTGTACACGTAACAATTCATAACGAAGGTGTGATCCAGGCTTATGCGTTGGATAGGTAGAGTTATGCGTAGACAGAAATGATATATGCGTAGGCGTAAACTTACGCGTAGGATCCTAACTTACGCGTAAGAAATATTACGTGTAAGAAAATTGGACCTTATGCGTAGATGTTACGCGTAGGCATATATTAAC
This sequence comes from Chrysanthemum seticuspe, assembly GCA_019973895.1. NCBI lineage: Eukaryota > Viridiplantae > Streptophyta > Magnoliopsida > Asterales > Asteraceae > Chrysanthemum > Chrysanthemum seticuspe. The sequence goes on from BPTQ01000002.1 coordinate 64,768,050, forward strand.
CTTACGCGTAAGGCTACTCGTAAGAGTTGACCTTATGCGTAGAGGTCACTGTTTACGCATATCCTTCACAGGATACGCGTAGTCCCATATGTAGAACCTTATGCGTAGAAGCTACGCGTAAGACTAATCTTACGCATAACAAGCTACGCGTAAGGTGATCCTTATGCGTAGAGTAACAACAACCTTGATTCTGAATATTAAGTGTAGCAAGCCTGAAACAAAGCATCATATCATCAATGTTTAACACATAACATTCATTTTATGACATATCAAAACACAATTGGACAGTTTGTCAGTTACGCGTAGAAAATCTTACGCGTAGTCTAAACCCTAATTCTACGCGTATGAGATCTAGCCATGGAATATGCATAAAACTGATTCTGGTAGTCCTAAGATATGTTGAGAGTCTATAGGCCAAGTTATAAAACTTAGTTTGCTGAGAATCAAAAATACCCAAAAGTCATGAACATTAAACCCTAATTTCAAATTGTTAGCCAATTCGTGTTTCTGGGTGGTTAGAACCTTGGAAATCATTAATTCAACAACACAAGAGCTTAACCCAACAATCTTTATGACCAAAATACTTCACATTCAAAAATACCCAATTCGACTCACAAACCCTAATATTCAAAAATCATTAATTCGTGTAATTGGGTTTGTTTTGAGCTTAGAAACGATATCATAGATGTTGTTAAAACATTTTGACACATTCCTTTTAACCATAAACACCCATTCTTGATTGGGTGTTCATACGTTTACGCGTAGACCACTCAATCAAGATTACACGATGTTTTAACCGTTGGATTCGTGTAAAATTTAAAACCATTGTTTAGAATCTTGTTAGGAACATGAAATCACTTACAAATTGACGATCTTAAACACGGTTTTGACGAACGATTCTTAGGCGTAGGATGTATTAGTGTTTTGAGTAATAAATGAGAAGTGAAATGTTAGGTGGAGGATATTTTTATTCAAAATATTTTTAAGGTTTTGACAGTTTTGGTCCCTCCACCTTTTACTTTTTCAAACAAAGCCTTTTAACTTCCATTTTGGTTACCAAACAAAGATTTTTAGGAAAGAAACATGACGACACTCCCCCTCGACTTGAGAAAATAATGAAAGGTTATTAATTTAAGTCCGAGGAGTGTCTTTGAACCAGAAAATGTACCACCATTTTCAACAGTATCAACCGAGATATGATAACATGCAAGTACACAGATGTTTTGAAACAGTTAAGAGATTATTTTCTCCCCCTCAACACTTGATCGGAAAAATACTGAATTTTGAAAGATTAAAGTGTTGACGGAAGAAATGTACTTGCCATGTGATCCGTGCCAAACCGTCAAGTTTTTCTCACGCAAGCTGACCACATGTGAATGGCCGACTGTAAGAAACTTAAAACAGCTTAAGCACGAATGCAATGAAGATCTGGGGAGTATAGTGTTTCCCCGGGTCGTTATGTCCCAGCGAGCTATGCAATGGATCACCAAACGTATAGTGATCGAGGAATTTGAACGGAAAAGAGATCTGAATTAATTATAACTACAGAAAAAGCCAACAAATTACAACGGCTTAAATGCAAATTAAAGGAAATTAAAAAGATAAAAACTATTAAATAAACGCTATCACTATATTTAAAATGATGTTTTTGGTTTTATGTTTTTATAAAAACTTAATTAAAAACTACGCGACGTACAAATAAAAAAGTGAAACTTACACAATATTAATCCTAAAAATATGAAAATGATATTTTTACAAACCTAATGATAAAAGAAAATTTATAGAAAAAGAAAATTATTTTTATAACTAATTACCTAATTATTATTAATTAAAAACTATTTTTAACTATTAAATAATTACCTAAAATACAAGAAAATGTGAAATAAAGCTAGAAAAATAAAATTATGACTTAGAAAAATCTAAAATATCAAAAGAGAATTTTCAAAACTATTTTTGTATTTTTCTGAATATTTTTCTATTTTCTAGGAATTAAAAACTATTAAAAACTAATTAAATTATCTAAAAATACAAATTTAACTAAGAAAAATCTAGAAAAATATTTTTTTGGCTTTTTATATTTATCTTAACTTAATAAAAATGAAAAATTGTTTTTTTGAAACTTTTCTTAATTTTTTTGTATTAAATGCTAATTAAAATTAATAAAAAACTAATTTAAATCAAGAAAAATAGCAAACCAACTTGGAAAAATCTGAAAATTTCAAGAAAACTCTAAAATAATATTAGGAAACTAGGAAAAATGGAAAAACAGTAGGTTGTATGGAGAAAAATGCAACTGCTATTGGAAGTGTTTATAAATAAGCACTTCAAATAAGCCAAACACCACAATAAGCTACCAACTTATCACAGAAGCTCAAATTATGCTAAAGTAACTAATTGCAACCAAAAACAACAGGCTTAAACCTCTGAATAGCAAAATAGCACAGATTTGATGTATTGAGTTAAAGCACAAATACAGTTTTCAGGCCAACTTTTGAACAGAAGAATAAGCACTCAAATAAGCTGGAAATCAACAACCAATTGTGGAGACCTAAACTAGACCTGGGTGAGACCTTACAAACCAATTATCAGACTTTAACAAGCTCTTATGAGCCCTGTGCAAACCTGCATAAAACTGAGAAAAACTCAGTTTATGCTGAGTATTTGGAGCATGGCAACTAGGACCATATTCACAAGCTTATTTGAAGCTTATAAAAATTTGACAAAAATCAACAAAAATGGTAATAAGATTTTAGACCAGCTGAAGTTTATGAAATACCAAATCTCACTGAATATGTCCCAGAAATGAACTCAAGATAATTCTTCCTAGATGAGCCCAAAACAGGTTTTTGACAATTTGACTTTTATGACAGATTGGAAAAGCTGACTTTTATGAACTTTGGGTTCAATTTAAGGACTGATAATGAAGTAATATGATGTAATGAACACAATGCAAGCAACGTTTAAGACTTTTAAACACAAATCAAGAGTTTTCTTTCAAAAAATTCCAACAGTGAAGACAGTGAGACAGATTTATATGATGTTTGACTTCTTGAGCTTGCAGGCACAAAACTAAGACTCAAATGAGTTCAATTATGCTAAATAGGCTTGAACCAACAATAAGCAACCACTGACTACCCTCCTAAGACAGAATGTGCAGCAGATCCAAACACCCTAATCTCAACTGTTTTGCAAAATTAATGAAACCAATACTGAGCAAGCTTGTTTCAATGATCAAGCTAAATTAAGTTAACTTAATTATACCTTAATTAACAGATTTAACTACTTATAATCTACTAAAACAGATTATGCTATGAATCTAGAAAATAACTTACACATGTCCTTAGCCACAATGGCTTGCCAACAATGAAACCAGGACCTCTAACCTATCTAAATCAACCCAAATGACTAAAAATCAACCCAATTCCATTTCTGCTTTAACCCATTCCATTCCTGCATCAGATTTTGCTCCATGTTGACTTTCATTGACCAGATTCCAATATTGCTTAAAAATGAAATACAAGCTTATAAAAAGCTATTAGAAGCTAATATAAACTTGTTTTAACTTGGAAAGAAACTGATTGAAGCTTGAGATTCAGAGTTTGAAATTGAAAAATGCAACAGTTAACATGAAATTTTAAACATGAACATAAACTGGAATTTAGAATTAAAAGAGTTGCAATACACTTTAAACAAGTTACTTTTGATACATAGAACCTTAAAAATACACTGAAAATCTATTTAAGTCTAAGAAAGTGAAATACGACATTCATTGTGAAAATTAAACTAAGTACTCTTCTCTTGTTGCTTCCTCTTGGTCTTTTATACACCCAAACTCCTTCTCTCACCTCTCTCTTCAAATCCCACTAATAAAACTGACCCTTGGATTAGTTGGAACCATTTTGGCCATTGGATGGCTTTTTGGCGCCAAAAGCTGTTTAAGCCAGCTGGGTTAAGTGTTAGGTTTAAAGGTGCATTAAATGCACCTTGGCTTTGAGTGTGAGGTGGAGGGTAGGATTAGGGGTATGATGATGGAGGAGGGGGAAGGTTGCAGGCAGGCGTGTGCAGGTTGATGATGGGAGTGGTAACCCGTGAGGGAGAGGGAAAAGAGGAGTCAACTGTGGTTTGACTTGGTTTTAATAATAGGGGGGTCCAACTGGCAGGGTCCAAAAGGGTTGTGGCAGGGGTCACTTGGGTTTTGACTTGGTCCAAAGTAGTATTAAAGGTCTAATAATACAAGGACTTCATTTGTAATTTCTGAAAATGGAAGGACCTGTTCTGCCAATATCTCAAAGTTGTTCCAAGGGCTGAAAATGACAAGTGTTATTAGTACAAGGACCAAAGCTGACATTTTCAAATTTTCCAGGGACCATTTTTGCCAATTTTTAAACTTGGAGGACCAATTTTGTAATTTCTCAAAACTTTTGATATTTTTCACCAAAGGACTAATTTTGACAAGTTATGATTTTAAAAGGACCTTTGGTGATTTTATTTTTGAAATTATGTGCTCAGGGACTATTTCTGACAATATTTGAAACTTGGGGGACTGAAACTGCCAATTATGCAAACTTTGCTCATTTTTCATCTGATTTTGAACATTTTGCATCTGAAACATATAAAATGCAATTTTGAGATATTTTCAGTATTTTGATGCATTTCTGAGCATTTTTAGACGTTTTGCAGTTCAGATTAAACCAAAAATGATGAGTATTTACACACTCATCAATCCCCCACACTAAACTATTGCTAGTCCCTAGCAATCTTTTGAGAAAAACTTGATGGATTTGAATCTCTTTACCAAAAGCCATTACTTCTGGAGTAGCCAAATGTTTCAGTTCAAGTAAGAACCATGGTACACCGATAACCATGTGATTTTGAGCAAACCACCAGCTTTCAACGGATTTGATTTGTCTTTACCAGAAGTCGTTTGCTCTGGACTAGCCAACTCTTAGATAAATTATCAATATTATCTTTGGTGAGCTGATTACCAATTATGGTTTTTCCACTGCCTTTACCACAAGCCATAAACTTGCAGGCTAGCCAACTCTTTACTAATTAAAGATATGGTGAGCTGAACACCATACAATTTTGAGCAAATTGCAAGCCGTCAACGGATTTGAGATATCTTTACCAAGAGCCGTTTGCTCCTGGATTAGCCAATCCTTTTGTTTATTAGACATGGCGGACTGATAACCAAATGAGTAAGTGCAAAACACTTACTCCAAAAAAAAAAATTGGCCAAAAATGGGGGAATTAGGCGGCATAATTACATGATAAAATTCGTGAGAATTCCCCCCCACACTTAGAAATGAATATTGCCCTCAATATTCAAAGTACCGGCGGTTATGCCGAAACTGAGAACGTAAAAGGGAAATACTACGGCCATTATTTAGAAAGAGATTTTTTTTTTTTTTTTTTTTTTTTTTTTTTTTTTTTAGGAAGACTTATATACATATTGTTAGGTCACTAGTTTTACAACACAAGCTTATAGAGAAAGAGATAAGGCGATTGAACAAGCTAAACACACACACACATACGTATAAGTAAAACCGGTTAGGCGTAGAGAGTGAGTGAAAGAATAACTTGAACAACCAACCCTCAAATGAGGGTTTACAATAGTTTATATAGGCAAGGAGCTAGGGCAACACTCCCTCTCCTTCCCTATTCCTTATTGGGCTTGGATCAAGCTTATGGGTCTTCTACATAAGCTTGACCTTAAACAAACATAAAGGCCATAACAAAGCTACCTATTACATATGAAATATAAATACTTGAAATACTGTTTAGGAGTGATTCCAACAATCTCCCCCTCAAGTATATATGAATGTAAACGGTGAAGGCGTTGATGTAATAGTAGCTGTGACGTCTTCTGACATTCTTCTTTCTTGTGAGAGGAATTGTCTTGATTCGAACAAACTCCCCAGTGTAGAGAGATAGTTATCTTTGAACAGTTATGTTTTGACGTCATCATTAACTTTGTTCTTTGATCATTGTTCTTTGTGGTGAAAGTGATAGTATGTTGTTGTCTGCATCAGTCTGCCTCAGGTCTGCTTCGCTGCTCCAGTGTCTCCACGTCATTCTTCAACATGCTCACACGCTCTTTGACGTTGGAAATCAATACTTATGAAGTTCTGTAAGTCTTTAACTTTGTAGATTCTTTGATTGATGAAGAATCATTCTGACTGTTGTGTTGCATTCGAATAGAACTTTCATTAGTGATGATGTTGGCGTGAGCATGAGAAGAATCAGCACGATCATCCCGCTCCGGAGCTTCCATAAGAAGAAAACATTTCAAACGGTTAGTAATAAGCGGTTTCCGGCACTTACAAGTTTGAACTTCGAGAGTGTTAACAGCACAGTGTGAAAACACAACTCTAATTCTTACAAAGGCCGTTCCTGAACTGGAGTCCCACAAGTGAGATAACGCGATGTACCGAAGTACATCTACAGTTCAGATGAGTCGCTGAGGTACACCGAAGCATCACCTCACGACTGTAGACCGTTTGAGACACACTCCGCGTAATCCACGGGGAGTTACCGAAGTGACCTGCTGTCAGGGCTGTTTGATGTTGACCCCGGCAGGAGTTTCCATTCAATCACTGAGGATCACAGATGTGAACCTCTCATAAATGTTCTCGACAGATTGCTAAGATCTGTGAAGGACTCGATATGAACCACTGAATCACTGAGGATCTTATTTGTTGATCAACAAGTGATTAAATGTCAAGTGTTCCTAAGAGATCTTTTGATGAATCTCGTGGCTCTAGACTCAATAGTGCGTTTTGGTTTTCCTGAGCGGAGACTAGGGAGAGGGTCTCCTTCTTCAATACCAGCGATCTCTAAGAGAAAGCCAATAGTTTATGTAGGGTTCCCTGTGAGAATGAAACAAATTTCTGTTGAGAGAAACTTGAGTGGCTAAGAAGGTTTAGTGCATGCGTCACTGGGTCCATGACGACTTTTAATCTTCAATACCAGTGTCACTAAGTGACAACCAGTAGCATATGAATTGAACCCGGTGTCTGCCCTAAGTTGAATAATCTGGAGGGCTATTTCTTTTCACCCTTTACTTTACATTTCTTTTTGATTCTTCAACTCCTTCTTTCTCCGATTCTCATTTTCTCCTTTTTATAATCATTCCTAAGGACTTCTAACACTAACTAATGGTAGTGTCCTTGGGTAGATCCCTCCGGCTCTGGCGGATCATAGGACGGTTATTCCTAACCTTAGTCACCTTATAACTCCATGACTATCCTATGTTTGCCATTATAACCACTGTAAGTTAAAATATCTCTCAAAGGGTTTGTAAATGAAAAACATGTTTGAACCACAGTGAGAGATAAGTTTTTGCATAAATACTCCCCCTCCACATGTGCTTAATAGTTTTAATGGTTAAATGCACAGTGAGGAAAGAGCGCGCACTTTATGAATTGATCCACTAAAGATAGACAATCTCCCGCGAGACACGGTTACGTTGAAGAGTTAAAGAGTTACATTGTCAGCTTTTAGGTGACAACTAGCTCTAATAACTACCTTGAAGGTGTAGACAAACCTCGAAAGGTTGTCATACCCGTCAGAGTTCATGTCTATCAAGAGCTTCTCGAATGGTACCTTCTACTAAGACGAGTCCTTTGCGAGACACGTTTACATCACTAGCGAACTAGCTTGAAATTATTACCCGTCCAGGACAAGTCTTTTCGAGTTATAGACAGTTTTGTACCGTTAATTCGTTGGTTAAGTCTGAGGTACACGGATTCATTTGCATTCAGCACAACATATTTCTTATCACACAAATTTTCTCCCCCTCAAAAATGGCATATAAAAATGTTATTTTTGAACGGTTGAGAATAAATATGACCAATTTGAGTGTTGCGGGAAGAGTGACCACTGTGAACAATTTGTGAACAAAGTTTTAATCAAATACTCCCCCTCAACTAGTGATAAACGGTTGAGATTTTGAAATCATATGGGGAAGTACTTGTCTTTTTGAGCAAAACCTTGAAAAATGAAAGGTTTGATAGGTTTTACTCAAAAATAAGAAGCTTTCGCTCCTTTTATAAGGATTGTGGCACTGAGGCGTACCACAGGGTCCTTTCTTGACCATTACGGGTTGTACACTGTTATGTGTGCACAAGCCATATTAGGGAAAAGATGAAATAAGCATGAAACAAATTAACCTTTCCCCAATAGATGATGTTCCAGAAATAGCTCCCCCTCGAACTGACAACTGTCTTTAGCAGATTTGAAACTTTGATGAAGTCTACATTTCCTCTAACTTTTGACGGTTTTAGTATGCAGCGGAATTTGTAGATGAGCAGCAAACCACACAAAGAAAATCTGACAAATTGCGGAAGATCCGTTCGAGGATAGCATGCCAGAAATCGACAAGATCTTCTCACGTATGTAGATGCATCACACCAAACAAACCACGAAAGACGAAATGATACGACTTTCCCCTGAATGTTGTGGTCTTTCGGAATACTAATCACTGTGAATATGCAATAACTCGATGCCAAGACCGTGTGTGAGGCATCTTAACATCATATTTGGGTAACTTCACACAAGATAACCCGTGATAGTTGAGACAATAACACTGAATTAAGACGTTTGAACCTCAGATCGTCTCATTTCTCCGTCCAGTTTGAAGAAATTTTGGAGAGCATTGGGTTTTCGCAAGGAAGCACGTGGAAAAATGAAGAAGGAAAGGGACGCCTACACTCTCTCCCCCTCGATGTTTTCAATGAATCAGAATCATACACCACGTATGTTGATGATGAATTGAAGACATCGAAACCATGTATGAGGAGATAGTGAAACCATGTAAGTCCAAGCAATCGAACAAGTGTGAAGTACCAAAAATATTTCGAGAGAGTCAACTGCTGATTAAACTTCTCTGTTCATAATGTTGATCATCAGCTGCGACATTGTTGTAGGAAGCAGTTTGATCTTCTGATGTAGAAGATTCGGTTGTTGTTGTAGATTCAGGTGTATCAGAGATTAGAGTATTATCTGTTGTGCAGCGGAAACATTCGATACATCTGAAGCATGACTTTTGGCAGACTCTTTAACCAGAGGAGCAAGCAATGTTTCCAATTCATGACGATTAAGTACAATGGTGGAACAACTGATGGATCATGATATTTTTGACGGTGAGAAACGGGTCCTACGCTGTTTTGCAGTAGGAGCCATAGTTGTTGTACCTGCATAGAAAGATAGAAGGGGGGCAAGGAAGAGAAAGACATGGATCCCCAAGTGTAACTGGGTTCCAGGTGTTAGAGGCATAAAGATGTAGTGTCAATTATCTTCTTGACACCTGAACATGCTATTTTGATGATTTCCTTTCCTGCCTCACGGATGGATGTAGAGGGTATCACACTTGTTTTGGTGCAACTACTTAGTATATTGCCTGTCGGAATCCACCTAAGACCAACAATGTTGAAAACTCTACCCGTTGGTATCCATCTAAGGTTAGATCTAAGGGATGTTGAAACTTCTGTTGGGAAGAATTTGCGTCCTATATTGATCCACCTCTTAGGTTTCTGAAAGTTTACGTTTAGATCAACGGGTTTATTTCTAACTGTTTGAGTTAACTTAGGTTTTGGTTTGCTACTACAAGCAGTGTTCTGTAATACACTCGAAGGTGATACACTAGGACGTGAACCTAAGATTCCATCCTTTTGAAGAAGTGCCCTTTTCCTAGCCTTTTCTAGATCACAGTTCTTGTACGTGTCATTAGAATCATATGAATCTTTACTTTTAATGCTTAGTTTAGACACAGTGTTCGAACTAATTCTAGATTTGGCAGGAGCAGCCACAAGTTGAGGTTTAACAGAAGCAGGTATAGAAACAGAAGCATTATTCATTGGCCCGGAATGTGGAGTGACTGGTTTTGACAAATGATTATTCTCAACAACTTGGGAGGCAAACCGTGGTTTTGACGATTTTGAACGTTCAGATATAAAAGCAGTTGGTTGTCTAACAACTGATTGGTTTCTGATTGGTTTTAGAGATGATTTCCCCAAGGTTGTTGGTTTTGCAAAATTAGTATCCACACTCTTGTCAGTTAATCTTCTCAGTTTGTTTTTTAAAGCAACATGTGCAAGCCCCTTTGCTTGAATTTGAGCCTTTAAATGCTCATTTTCTTTTACTAATGTATCCACACGATTACTTTGTTCATTTGAAGACTGACCATTGTGTTCTGAAGAAAAAGATTTGTTTTGAAGTTTAAGTTCAAGAGAGATGCAATGTGCCTCTAGTTTTGAAAACTCTTTATGAAACTGAGCAATGGTCTTTTTGAGAAGAATGATTTCAGATTCAAGAGTTTGATTTGACGTTTCAGTTGAATTGTTAACAAGTAAGGGCTCAGACATGAGATAGTTGTCTGGACATTGTCCCTGGTCAACCTCTCCTTCATTACTGAATTCAGGTTGCTCAGTATGTTGTATCGCATTTGCAGGCAGAATATGATCAACAGTAGATTGTACCTCGACCATCTGTTCTATGTCAGTGTCATAGGTGGGTAGGATATCTTCCTCAACCATTTGTTCTTCGTCACAGTTAGGCTCGGTGTCGTAGTTAAGTATGATATCTTCTCCAGATCTGCTGCTGTCATGCTGCTTTTCCAATGCATCAACCTCATCAACCTCAACGTCCATTTGAGCATTCCTTTCATGTACAACAACTCTTGCACCTTGTACGACTGCGGGATATTGGGAATTAGATGCTGTCTGACGCTTGAATGCCAGAGTTATAGCCATGAATCCTTCTTGCAATGCCACAAATGGATCTTTATGATAAGAATCCATTTCACTCCCCTGCAGAAGTATCAAAGAGAAGAAAAGGTGCAAAGTCGATATAGCACACAGAAGGTCGATATAGTGAATTGCAATTTCCCTCCAAAAATAATTTTGAAAATTTTTGACTCTCAAAATTTGAAATTCACTATAGAATTCAATTCTAAGGTTGAAAGAAAAATTTGAGTTATGACAATTCTGACGCCAAATTTTACCCGAAAAATTTGAATTTGGGTCCAAAAATTTGAATTTTTGACCAAAATTATCACGGTTAAACCAAAATTTGAATCTCGCGTAAAAATTGAACGTTTAGTCTCCTCGAAAAATTAAATTTTACTCAAATTTTACAAAAATTGAACGTTTAGTCTCCTCGAAATTTTTTTTTTTTTTTTTTTTTTTTTTTTTTTTTTGATAACTTGTGTTGATGGATCTTTGTAGTCGAATGAACCTTTGTTGATGAAGTGTCCTTAGGCGTAGAAATCACAATAAAGCTTATGCGTAGAAACACCAAACTTACGCGTAACAATGATAGTTACGCGTAGGATTAGCTTACGCGTAAGCAGGGAAAAGACTAAAGTTATGCGTAGGCAAAAGTTATGCGTAGAAAAGTTAGGCGTAGGATCCACTTATGCGTAAGACAAGGCTTATGCGTAAGATTAATCTTATGCGTAGGTTTTTCTACGCGTAAGCTGAAGCTTATGCGTAAGTTTAGGGTTTTATCCCAAGTGATCTTGTACACTATCACAGTGCAAAAGATATCCAAAGTCGACGTATTTTCAGGCTTATCCAAGCAAGAAAACACGGAGTAAACCACGAGAATGAAGATCAAACCAAGGACGAAGTTACGCGTAGTCCTACTCGTATAACTAGGGTTTTGATACGCGTAGTTCTACTTGTAAAATGACTTTTGCCCAAAGATGTTTCTAAACCAGATTTTTGTGATGAAATAGCTTCAATATCACCAAAATAACACAAAAGTGTGAAACTTGATGATCCAAAGCTTCTAAAACAGTTACGCGTAGGATAACACCCTCGTATAAAAACTAGCTCAAAAACAATGAAAAACACGTAAAGTTCCAAACTTTTTGCCAAAAACCAATAGTTTAACACCTAATAACGTTGAAAGTACAAGAATCTTGGATTCAAAAGTGTAAAAAATCAGTTTTTAAGCGTGACCAAGTTTAGGAACCGGTGTTACGCGTAGGACCAAAACCTACTTCAAACACAACGATTCACCCAACTATTTGGCGATTGATACCACTGTTAGGTCACTAGTTTTACAACACAAGCTTATAGAGAAAGAGATAAGGCGATTGAACAAGCTAAACACACACACACATACGTATAAGTAAAACCGGTTAGGCGTAGAGAGTGAGTGAAAGAATAACTTGAACAACCAACCCTCAAATGAGGGTTTACAATAGTTTATATAGGCAAGGAGCTAGGGCAACACTCCCTCTCCTTCCCTATTCCTTATTGGGCTTGGATCAAGCTTATGGGCCTTCTACATAAGCTTGACCTTAAACAAACATAAAGGCCATAACAAAGCTACCTATTACATATGAAATATAAATACTTGAAATACTGTTTAGGAGTGATTCCAACAATCTCCCCCTCAAGTATATATGAATGTAAACGGTGAAGGCGTTGATGTAATAGTAGCGGTGACATCTTCTGACAATCTTCTTTCTTGTGAGAGGAATTGTCTTGATTCGTACAATCTCCCTAGTGTAGAGAGATCGTTATCTTTGAACAGTTATGCTTTGACGTCATCTTTAACTTTGTTCTTTGATCATTGTTCTTTGTGGTGAAAGTGATAGTATGTTGTTGTCTGCATCAGTCTGCCTCAGGTCTGCTTCGCTGCTCCAGTGTCTCCACGTCATTCTTCAACATGCTCACACGCTCTTTGACGTTGGAAATCAATACTTATGAAGTTCTGTAAGTCTTTAACTTTGTAGATTCTTTGATTGATGAAGAATCATTCTGACTGTTGTGTTGCATTCGAATAGAACTTTCATTAGTGATGATGTTGGCGTGAGCATGAGAAGAATCAGCACGATCATCCCGCTCCGGAGCTTCCATAAAAAGAAAACATTTCAAACGGTTAGTAATAAGCGGTTTCCGGCACTTACAAGTTTGAACTTCGAGAGTGTTAACAGCATAGTGTGAAAACACAACTCTAATTCTTACAAAGGCCGTTCCTGAACTGGAGTCCCACAAGTTAGATAACGCGATGTACCTAAGTACATCTACAGTTCAGATGAGTCACTGAGGTACACCGAAGCATCACCTCACGACTGTAGACCGTTTGAGACACAAGCTTATAGAGAAAGAGATAAGGCGATTGAACAAGCTAAACACACACACACATACGTATAAGTAAAACCGGTTAGGCGTAGAGAGTGAGTGAAAGAATAACTTGAACAACCAACCCTTAAATGAGGGTTTACAATAGTTTATATAGGCAAGGAGCTAGGGTAACACTCCCTCTCCTTCCCTATTCCTTATTGGGCTTGGATCAAGCTTATGGGCCTTCTACATAAGCTTGACCTTAAACAAACATAAAGGCCATAACAAAGCTACCTATTACATATGAAATATAAATACTTGAAATACTGTTTAGGAGTGATTCCAACACATATAACATGTGGGGTAACTCCCCCACACTAGGGTGGAACACACGGGTGAAAACCCATGTTAAGCTACTGTTTTTGATTACCGAGTCGCTAGCTTGACTCGACCCCGAATTAATTGGTTCATGGGGAAGCAAAGTGGAAGAAGCAATCTCCATCGGACTTTCATTCAAGATGTTTGGACAAACATTTGAAGCACGTGAAAGTTCCACACCGATGAGATATATTCCCGGCTCAAGATAATGGTACATGAAAATGCCGGGATCAAAGATAATGTCTTCATTCCCGAAGGAGTGAAGAACAGGAGAAGCCACGGGATAGGTGAAGAAGAGATAGAAAATCATGATAAACATCATGATTAACTCATCATCATCAGAAGGAGAATTCATAATAGCATGAATCTCATCATTTAAGCTCAATTGGTCTAGACATATCCCGGGTGTGTCTAGATCAAAGTAGAAGTTATCATACTCCGGCGGAGATATGATATGAGTGAGTTCATCTGAGAACTCCATGAAGGTGAATGAATCATATTCAGAATTGATATGAGTGGGTTCACTGGCGAACTCCTCAAAAGTAAATGATTCATGATCAAGGAGAGAATTATGAGAATGAGAAGTGGTACTGCCACTAATCTTCTCTCCCATATTATCAAAACAGAAGGCTTTCATTTCCGGAATAGAATCATCGGAAAGAATGTCACTATCCTTAATGGGGATAGGAGATGAAATAGGTTTCTCTTTGAAAGCCTTGATTTTAGAAATGAGAAGACTGACATTCAATAATGTTGCTCGAAGAGCTTCATCTTTGATTTCAGTGTCAGTAACTTCATCATTCTCTTCTTCTAAGCTAACAAGCTCAGAAGGTGAATCTTCCACATAAACGATGTCTCCACAAGATAACGAATCATCATCATCAGAATCGGAGAACATCTCAACATGATCTGTTTGGAAGATAAGAGGAGGAGGGATATCACACACATGATCAAGAATTCCCTGTGACTCTCTCGGGATTGGGACAAGGTTCTCAACACTAGACTTTATGAATTCGTCCGATTCCTTTTCAGGAACAGTGTCGAGATGCTCGTCTCCCATAATAAGAGAGTGAGTGTGAATCTCGGGTGTGATAGCAGTTGTTTGAGATGGAATCTCAACTGCTGGGATATCAACTGACTGAGGGAGTTGAGAAATATTATCTTTAAAAGGATAAAAACTCTCCTCGTCATCATCATATAGAGCTGCCTTGAGAAATTGGGAACGCCTTAGAGCTGCTTGCTCTAGGATTAATAATTCTTCCCTAGATTTACGAGCCTCTCGTTCTTCTCGTTCTTCGGCCAGCAATTCTCCCATGGTCTTTTCACCACTCACTTGATTCTTAAGGTTACTAATCATATCATCAAGTGTTTTCATTGTGGTTTCAAAATCTTGGGAGATTTCTTGAGACAACGGCTCAGGTGGAGTTTGAACCGTATAGTGCTGTGGAGGTTGGAAATTTTCAAACATGTGAGAGTCATGATTGTTACAAGGAAATGGGTTCCCTATTTGACAATCAGAGCTGAAATGGGGTCCTCCACAGTAGTCACAACAGTAAAACTGTTGAGTCTGGACTGGTGAATCATATGGATTTTGGTTATAACCAAAGTTCTGAGCATCACTGGAAAACTGTTCATAGACAAACGTGTTTCCGGATTGACACTCAAATCCTTGGTGAGGACCTCCACAAAATTCACAGTAGATATGTTGATTATTTGAAGATAAGTCGGGCTGTGGTGGGTAATTGGAAAAGTTTGAGGGGTCGTTAAATGAGTTCGGATTAGGATCATAATCAAATGAATTCCTCGAACCACAAAACAAACAACTCCCGTTATGAATATCATTACCACATTGTACACACGTACACCAACGACAGGGTGAACCAAAAAGAGGCTCACCACAACCGACACAAGGAATAAACGATTGCATTTGAGAGTTATGAGAAGGAATCAGTTCATTCAAAGTATCAACAAAACCAACATGGTGATCCGAATGATTATCAAATCTCGAAGAACATTCAGAAAAATCAGGAGGTGGGACAAGTGGTGTGCTCTGAGAGCTAGCAATTTCCACCACTTCCGTTATGGTACGAGGGTGTAAGAGAAATAGAATCATATGGATAAGAGGAATGAGAAGAGTATTTTTGTATTTTTGGATAAGAAAATATAAACATATACAGATGGATGGTATGAACAAAGAGTGAATATCCAAATCACTAATCTGCTAGACGTAAGATAATCAGCACAACTCCCCGGCAGCGGCGCCAAAAATTTGATCCGTGCCAAACCGTCAAGTTTTTCTCACGCAAGCTGACCACTTGTGAATGGCCGACTGTAAGAAACTTAAAACAGCTTAAGCACGAATGCAATGAAGATCTGGGGAGTATAGTGTTTCCCCGGGTCCTTATGTCCCAGCGAGCTATGCAATGGATCACCAAACGTATAGTGATCGAGGAATTTGAACGGAAAAGAGATCTGAATTAATTATAACTACAGAAAAAGCCAACAAATTACAACGGCTTAAATGCAAATTAAAGGAAATTAAAAAGATAAAAACTATTAAATAAACGCTATCACTATATTTAAAATGATGTTTTTGGTTTTATGTTTTTATAAAAACTTAATTAAAAACTACGCGACGTACAAATAAAAAAGTGAAACTTACACAATATTAATCCTAAAAATATGAAAATGATATTTTTACAAACCTAATGATAAAAGAAAATTTATAGAAAAAGAAAATTATTTTTATAACTAATTACCTAATTATTATTAATTAAAAACTATTTTTAACTATTAAATAATTACCTAAAATACAAGAAAATGTGAAATAAAGCTAGAAAAATAAAATTATGACTTAGAAAAATCTAAAATATCAAAAGAGAATTTTCAAAACTATTTTTGTATTTTTCTGAATATTTTTCTATTTTCTAGGAATTAAAAACTATTAAAAACTAATTAAATTATCTAAAAATACAAATTTAACTAAGAAAAATCTAGAAAAATATTTTTTTGGCTTTTTATATTTATCTTAACTTAATAAAAATGAAAAATTATTTTTTTGAAACTTTTCTTAATTTTTTTGTATTAAATGCTAATTAAAATGACTAAAAAACTAATTTAAATCAAGAAAAATAGCAAACCAACTTGGAAAAATCTGAAAATTTCAAGAAAACTCTAAAATAATATTAGGAAACTAGGAAAAATGGAAAAACAGTAGGTTGTATGGAGAAAAATGCAACTGCTATTGGAAGTGTTTATAAATAAGCACTTCAAATAAGCCAAACACCACAATAAGCTACCAACTTATCACAGAAGCTCAAATTATGCTAAAGTAACTAATTGCAACCAAAAACAACAGGCTTAAACCTCTGAATAGCAAAATAGCACAGATTTGATGTATTGAGTTAAAGCACAAATACAGTTTTCAGGCCAACTTTTGAACAGAAGAATAAGCACTCAAATAAGCTGGAAATCAACAACCAATTGTGGAGACCTAAACTAGACCTGGGTGAGACCTTACAAACCAATTATCAGACTTTAACAAGCTCTTATGAGCCCTGTGCAAACCTGCATAAAACTGAGAAAAACTCAGTTTATGCTGAGTATTTGGAGCAGGGCAACTAGGACCATATTCACAAGCTTATTTGAAGCTTATAAAAATTTGACAAAAATCAACAAAAATGGTAATAAGATTTTAGACCAGCTGAAGTTTATGAAATACCAAATCTCACTGAATATGTCCCAGAAATGAACTCAAGATAATTCTTCCTAGATGAGCCCAAAACAGGTTTTTGACAATTTGACTTTTATGACAGATTGGAAAAGCTGACTTTTATGAACTTTGGGTTCAATTTAAGGACTGATAATGAAGTAATATGATGTAATGAACACAATGCAAGCAACGTTTAAGACTTTTAAACACAAATCAAGAGTTTTCTTTCAAAAAATTCCAACAGTGAAGACAGTGAGACAGATTTATATGATGTTTGACTTCTTGAGCTTGCAGGCACAAAACTAAGACTCAAATGAGTTCAATTATGCTAAATAGGCTTGAACCAACAATAAGCAACCACTGACTACCCTCCTAAGACAGAATGTGCAGCAGATCCAAACACCCTAATCTCAACTGTTTTGCAAAATTAATGAAACCAATACTGAGCAAGCTTGTTTCAATGATCAAGCTAAATTAAGTTAACTTAATTACACCTTAATTAACAGATTTAACTACTTATAATCTACTAAAACAGATTATGCTATGAATCTAGAAAATAACTTACACATGTCCTTAGCCACAATGGCTTGCCAACAATGAAACCAGGACCTCTAACCTATCCAAATCAACCCAAATGACTAAAAATCAACCCAATTCCATTTCTGCTTTAACCCATTCCATTCCTGCATCAGATTTTGCTCCATGTTGACTTTCATTGACCAGATTCCAATATTGTTTAAAAATGAAATACAAGCTTATAAAAAGCTATTAGAAGCTAATATAAACTTGTTTTAACTTGGAAAGAAACTGATTGAAGCTTGAGATTTAGAGTTTGAAATTGAAAAATGCAACAGTTAACATGAAATTTTAAACATGAACATAAACTGGAATTTAGAATTAAAAGAGTTGCAATACACTTTAAACAAGTTACTTTTGATACATAGAACCTTAAAAATACACTGAAAATCTATTTAAGTCTAAGAAAGTGAAATACGACATTCATTGTGAAAATTAAACTAAGTACTCTTCTCTTGTTGCTTCCTCTTGGTCTTTTATACACCCAAACTCCTTCTCTCACCTCTCTCTTCAAATCCCACTAATAAAACTGACCCTTGGATTAGTTGGAACCATTTTGGCCATTGGATGGCTTTTTGGCGCCAAAAGCTGTTTAAGCCAGCTGGGTTGAGTGTTAGGTTTAAAGGTGCATTAAATGCACCTTGGCTTTGAGTGTGAGGTGGAGGGTAGGATTAGGGGTATGATGATGGAGGAGGGGGAAGGTTGCAGGCAGGCGTGTGCAGGTTGATGATGGGAGTGGTAACCCGTGAGGGAGAGGGAAAAGAGGAGTCAACTGTGGTTTGACTTGGTTTTAATAATAGGGGGGTCCAACTGGCAGGGTCCAAAAGGGTTGTGGCAGGGGGTCACTTGGGTTTTGACTTGGTCCAAAGTAGTATTAAAGGTCTAATAATACAAGGACTTCATTTGTAATTTCTGAAAATGGAAGGACCTGTTCTGCCAATATCTCAAAGTTGTTCCAAGGGCTGAAAATGACAAGTGTTATTAGTACAAGGACCAAAGCTGACATTTTCAAATTTTCCAGGGACCATTTTTGCCAATTTTTAAACTTGGAGGACCAATTTTGTAATTTCTCAAAACTTTTGATATTTTTCACCAAAGGACTAATTTTGACAAGTTATGATTTTAAAAGGACCTTTGGTGATTTTATTTTTGAAATTATGTGCTCAGGGACTATTTCTGACAATTTTTGAAACTTGGGGGACTGAAACTGCCAATTATGCAAACTTTGCTCATTTTTCATCTGATTTTGAACATTTTGCATCTGAAACATATAAAATGCAATTTTGAGATATTTTCAGTATTTTGATGCATTTCTGAGCATTTTTAGACGTTTTGCAGTTCAGATTAAACCAAAAATGATGAGTATTTACACACTCATCACCATGTTGAAAGAAAGATAGATTAGGAGAATATTTTTGTTGTTTTATCGGATTTTATATTTTTGTATTTTGTTTTTGAAAAATTATTTACAGAAGATGTTTTGGTGTTTGACAGGTTTTTAAGACTGTTTTAAGAGGTCATCCAATTCCTCTTGAGTCAAACACCTCATACCAATTCGGTGGACCAACTCATTAAACCTAGCGGGAGGCAAGGCTTTGGTGAGCAGATCTGCCAATTAGTATTCAGTACCCACAAAGTATAATTCAACGGTACCCTGTTCCACGTGGTCCTTGTTAGGAATTATAAAATTCCATAGTGAAGAGTCGGTCACCCCTAATATTATCTAGCATAAGTTAGCTCGTAGACATATCTTTATTTACGTTATTTAGTAGTTTACTAGTTAGTTTGTAGCGTAGAATAGTATAGTGCAACATCGTGGAGGAAGGACGGGTCTTTACCCACTGTATCCCTGATCCACAGGCCGTTAGGAGGTCGTATTTTCTTGTAACTATAAATACCCCTTCCATCCATGGAAGGGGTGGTGCTTTCAATCTAATATTCTACATTTTGTGAAGTAACTCTCTACCAAGAACACCCGACTCTCTAACTTTCTCTCTCTAATGGCTAACATGTATTTTGATCATCCAAGACCACCCGAATCATCAAACACAATAAAATAACGATCCTACAATTGGTACCAGAGCCAAGGTTTTTGTGTTTTGATGATTATTTGTGGTTTTGATACTTGTTCGAAACTGTTTTATGTATTTGTATGGTCGGAAAATATCTTTTCGAGTATTGTGGTATATCAGTTTTGACAAGTCTGTATCTTTTTTGTGTGGTCAATAAATTTAATGTCTTGGTCCAAAGTTCATATCTGTCCTGTCCTTTTTGTCCTAAGTCAGTTAATGTAATATTTTTTATATGACTTTTGATCCAAACCGTGTATTTTATTTGGTCAAATGGGTCATACAATGCTTTTTGTTGCATGTTTCTGGGTTTGTTATTAACATGGTCGGAAAAGTAGTCGGAAATCTCATATATTCATGCTAGCGAGTTGTTTGAAAAAGATGTCCAAATACACTGAATCTACCTAGCGAGTTGGGTCACCTAGCGACTTGTTATTTAACAAGTCGTAGCGAGTTAGCTTAGCGACTTGGCTAGCAACTTGGCTAGCGACTTGGCTAGCAACTTGGCTAGCAAGTTGGCTAGCGAGTTGGCTTAGCGACTTGTTGTAGCGACTTGTGCTAGCGACTTGGGGACTTGTGCTAGCGACTTGGGGACTTGTGCTAGCGACTTGGGGACTTGTGCTAGCGACTTGGGGACTTGGGCTAGCGACTTGTGGCAATGACCCTTGACTGATACAACTTGACAGAAAGGAAGAAGAAGAATCGACACAAAGACCACAACCTGATGCAACAATATACCAAAACAACGAGACTTGACCTCAGTTTCCATCATCAGTCAACAAACTCTACTATCTTTAACCCATATCAACTAAAACGAATCACACGACACAAACATAAACAAGATTATCATGGATCTCAGATTCATTCTTGGTGTTGTTTCAATGTTATACATGTTGACTTAATGGTCATACACTCGAATGATATCATCACAGGTCCTAATCTTCTCATACAAGACTCTAAACTGTAAAATATTATTACAAATCAACTCTTGATCTCAGCCTCTTAATTCGTGGATCTCAAAGATGAAAATATCAAGAATTCCATGAGTCCTTACCCACGAAATTAACTCACATCACAGATCAAATTGTTTGTGATAAATTTTTGAATTTAAGAAACGAATTTAACAACCTTGTTAATTCTCTTTCTTGATTCGTTTAATAGTCAAAAGAAAGATAACAATTAAATCCTACCTTTAACTCATAAACATGTGTGTCTTGATCTCGTTGCCTTCTCTAAACATGAAACCATCCCTGTGGCTTATGATGTTGAGATCTTGTTTTCATACTCCAACCATCTCTGTGGTGAGCGTGGATGGCTTAACAAGATATGATATGAATGCGTTCCTTTTTATCAGAGGTAATTAGGGTTTGGTTGTTGTAAGTATTATTAGGAGAGAAAGAGAGGCGATTGATATTAAGACCTGGTTTAAGGAGGCAGCTGTGGTGAGAGATATTTTAAGGTTTGAAGGGTTTGTTCATGTGATATTGGAGGCGCCTGTATTTGTGATTAGGGTTTGATTGATGAGTTATTTTTCAGGAGAGAGACGGATTGTGTTGAGAATGAATTTAGGGTTTGAAGATGACTTTTGTGTCTGCACTAGTATTAAGCGAGATTAGGGTATGTGAAACTTGTGTTTTATACCCAAATATTAGGGCAGCTTGTCATAGATTATTTGGATCATGTGGTAACTTTACTGGGCCGAGTAATAGTCTTCACAAAATTGGGCCATGTGGTGGTATTGTTTGAATATGGAAAATGGGCCACATGCTGTCTTTACACCTTGTTGGTTCGGATAATTTAATTTGTCCTCATGAGATAAAGTTGCAAATGTAACTTTAGAATATTTTGTCAAAACTTGTGTAACGGATATTTGAAGTTATTGGTGATATGAGTTATTATTTTTAATGGTTTGAGTGGATTTCAAGTGCTACTTCTAATTTTGATGGGCTTCATGAGAAAAATTGAGTGATAGTGGTAGACTATGTTGACCGGACTTAATAATTTGTTTGTGAAACGGATATAGATCGAACATAGATTATTGCTTGTAACCAAGTTTGGATCATTCATATGATTGAGTCTAATGGGCCTCTCATGTGAATTGATGGGTTATGTGATTTGTAATTTGTTGAAGTGATTTGACGATGACTTGTGATAATGAGAATTGATGATGTAAGTTGATGAGATGATGTGATCCGTCATGTTATGAGTGTTGACAATTGGGTGTTTACATTTTCACGGAAGACATATTGTCACGGCTTGAATTGATATTTGAACAAGGTTGACTACGGGGTTGTTTGGACGGTAGTTCTTACTTGGATTTGAAGTGAGGTTTTCCGGGCGTGTTTACTTATTTTGTCTTCTTTCTTTCTACCCTTCCGTGAAGATGACTTGTTTGGGCTTTCATAGAGTGTGATAAAAGACTTGGCTATTTAGTTACGTTTGTGATTCTTTCTCGCTTTACAACGTTGCTATCACTTCGGTGTCTCACTCTTTTGAGAATGTCAAGAGGTTTTGTACATTGGGTACACCGTTTCTTCTTCACAAGGATTTGTACAAGGTTAAGTAACAAATCATGGAAATTCTACTTCATGATCAAGTTTGGTATATCGGGTTTACTTCTCCATGTGGTCATTACCATAGCCGACAGATTGCGTGATTGATGTGTTTTCCAAAGTGTTGATTGGATGGTTGATGATGTTGATAATGTTGGATAATGGACCGTTGATGAACCGCTGCATGTTCCCCTAAAACAGATATTCACCGAAACCCAAATTGTCATCACACCTTCAAACTGACATTGTTTACGGTTTTGTCTTGATTTTGTAAAATCCCGCGAAAGAAACTATTTCTCGGTTTAAATCATAGACTTGTAAAATCCCATGACAATGAAAACATCCTGGTATTAGTAAAGTGCATTTCCGGATCTATCTTACGGTTTATTCTTGGTTTTGTAAAATCCCGCGAAAGAAACTATTTCTCGGTTTAAACCATAGAGTTGTAAAATCCCGTAATGATGGAACAATCTTGGAGAAAGGAAAGTGTATTTCGAGATCTCTTTTGATGCTGGTGCTATGTTTTCTGTTTCGAAGAAGGGATAAAAGAGTGTACTTCATGAATTGGATGTGTGTTTGGATATTAGTCATGGCAGTTTGGTTATTACATGGTTTTACGAGGTTA
Organism: Chrysanthemum seticuspe; assembly: GCA_019973895.1. Classification (NCBI taxonomy): domain Eukaryota; kingdom Viridiplantae; phylum Streptophyta; class Magnoliopsida; order Asterales; family Asteraceae; genus Chrysanthemum; species Chrysanthemum seticuspe. The sequence continues at coordinate 64,791,038 of BPTQ01000002.1, forward strand.
CGTGCATTTAACCATGGTCGGGATGAAACCATTATCAGAGTTCACTTAAATTGTCAAAGAAAGCTAGATTTGAGCTCTTAACAAGAAGATGTGACAACGGCGTTAATTCAGTATTATTTATTTGAGGTTGAAGTGAAATATCACGGGCGAGTGTACTTAGTATCTGAAGGTATCGGGAATGGATGGATGAAGATTCTTCGAGATCCTTGTTCGAGCTTATTATCAAAAACGAAGACTTGGAAATCTAGTTATTGTTGGGTGTCTTTTACCTTTTCTTTTACCACTTGGGGGAATTGGGCTCATACCACCACAAAATAACTATCACTTTAAGGAGTTACGTTGTAGTGCTCAGTGTCACATTCAATTGTGGATTTTCAAGAGGTGGCATACGTCTTATACTCGATGGTTGGTTGGTTGAAGAGTATAGAGTAATTAGAGATTCAATGGAGCATGAATTCTCGGCACCGCTCTTTGTTACATATGTGCAAGTTTAAGTCACGAGTTCGGGTTAGTTTACTTCAAGGTCAAATTCATCATATTGGGTTATCTCCATCAGTTGTCACAACAAAGAGCCTACAGAATGATAATGGGGTTGATTACATGTTTTGCTAAGAGAGCTGAAAAGAGAGAGATTATGACGTATGAACACAACAGTTCATGCCTCGTTCTCTAAAGAAAAGAAAAGTGTACGTGTCAGTGCGCTTTATCTTCTGAAGAAGAGAAATCTTCTTATTTATGACCATTCTCGTCAACATGCTTCATACTTTTTCCATGCGCTTAAGTCATCAAGTGAACCGGGCTACCACTGATTGTTTTCTCATTCCACTTGCTCGATTATAATGAAGATGGCGACATCATGTGCTTATTTTGCGGGAGAGAAGTGTGAATAGAACATTCGGATGATTTTCACTTACTTAATCAAGAATGGCAACTCCGTATGCAATTCTTGAGGGGGAGAAGAAGTGTGAAATTACTGCATGGTTGATTATTATTTGAAAATTTAAATGGTCATACGGCTCTAAACTCATGTAAGAACCGAGCTTCTTCTTATCGGGTCATCTTCACATGGAGTTTTTCTCTTCTAAGAGCCGTTGGTTGACATCTTCACTCGGATTGATGAGTTTATCGACAAAGTGCTTCCGGTTAATGCTTCACGTGTACATCAACATGATGATTCCGAACAACCTTCTGTTCTTGTTTGATGTGATTGTTTGCTTGGTGTTACCATTTCGTGTGTTCGTTGCGGCCTGATTGCTGATTTCCTTGATGAACATCTTTCTGTTCTTGTTTGATTGGGAGAGATTCTAGTTAAGGGGATGTGCAAGATGTAAGTTGATTGGGATGCTTTTTGGTGATGTTCTTGTTTTGGTGAGTTGAAGATGTTAACTATCTATTCCCCAACTGCACAATCTTGAAGAAGGTCGAGTCTACAGTCGGTTCTACATTTTCTGCTGCATGTTAGAAGACTAAAGACGTGTTGCATTTGATAATCCAAAGACTTCTTCTTAATTCAAGCATTCATCATAAAGATTGTCGGTTTAGGGGAGAGCACTAATTGGGGGAATGTGATATGTCGAATTTAATCCCCAATTAGACTTGCTCACATTATTCAGCATGTTGATTCTCACAGAGACTTCAAGCGATCTTCTCAACAAATTTCAAGTATTTGGGCATTCAAAGAGTTGCTGATTCTGAAGTATCAAAACAAGAAAGGGTTAAGGAGACAAGCATCTAAACGCGAGTAAACTTGATGAACTTAATACTTCTAAGTAATTGAAGATATCCCGGGAAGACAAATGTTATTACCGCTGAGAAACTCAAGGTTTGACTCATGGCCAGTAAACTTGATGAACTTAATTCTTCTAAGTGATTGAAGATATCCCGAGAAAACAAATGTCATGACCGCAGAGAAACTCAAGGTTTTACTCATCAAGGCGTTTAGTATTCTTATTCCAACTATGTGGGGGAAGCGATGTTAGAGAATGTTTCTGAAGATATAAGAGGTACATTGGTGTGTGATGATCTCGATGTTATCGCAATCATCAGGGGAGAGAGAATTGTGTACATTGGGGATGCTCAGCTGTTTTACTTGAGGGCTTAATCTGTGATTCAGAGATATAATCACTTATTCCGGTGTTGACATCCGCAGATATTGTCACCCGCAGAGATAATCAGTGATTCGGCCTGCTTCTTCAATGTTATTGGTTGTTCTCTCTTTGGGGAATGTGTGTACTTCGGGTCCTTGAGCTTCATACACGATCATCAGGGAAGAAAGCCATTGTTTACCACAAACATTGGGGAGGTGTTTTCCTTCCGGGCATGATGTGTATTTGGGAGAGTTCTTGGATATTGGTGTACTTCGGGTTCTTGAGCTTCATACACGTTCATCAGGGAAGAAAAATGTGAACATGGGAAGGTGTTCTTATTCCCCTTATGATGTGTGTTCGGAAGAGTTCTTGAGCATTATACAAAGAAACTGACTGCTTCAATTCAACTACTTGGGGGAATTGTTCTCTTGTCACCTTTTTGGAATGGATTGCTTCGGACCTCAGTGGAAAAGAAATTTGAGAAGATTATTTATGTGTGGGATGAAACGTTGCTGATGTTCTATTGGATGATATAACCCCGAATGGAGAATCTTGATTATCGGTCTTAATAGGAGCAGCTGGGTTTATGATAATGGTGTGCTTCTCTGTGCACCTGGCTAAAGCAAGCTTCAAAGAGCTTCGAATCTGCTCAACATAAGGATTTTCGGTTTGGGGGGAAGCTACCAAAGTCTCACTTTCAAGTGGCTCAATTTCTCTCTTCGATTCAAGAGTCTTGGAAGCTTTGGTGGTGAATGCTTAAGAGATGATGACTTCTATCTTCTACAACGAGGCTGCTCGATATTCTTATCTTGGTACTCGTATCATCATCCTCTTAACTATATCATCTATTCTATCCATGTATATATTTTTCAGAAAAGCAAAATACAAAAATATAAAACCAGCAAAACCAAATACAAAAATAGAAAACCAACAAAAGAAAATAGAAAAATATAAAACCTTCAAAAACCCATAAAAATCAGAAAATTTCAAAAATACCAAAAATATGTTTTCTAAAGACATGTCTTCTGGTATCGATAACATCTGCGGTCTTAGAAATGTCATTCAATAATGGCACGGGACTTTAGATGAAGTTCGAGCAGGAGGTGTAAATATTTCTTTTTAAACATGTCTCAAAATATGGCTTGCAGTTACTTCAGACTGTAACCCGTGCTAAAACTATGGCTTGCTATTATTTCTGATAGCAACCCGTTTTTCAAAGAAGGAAAGTGCTACGCTTAAATGATTTTCAAATATTTCGTGCACTTATCCTAAAACAATTTAAGGAAAGTATGTCGAAGGACTGCTGTTCCTACACAAATGTTTTTCCGTCTAAAATTCTTCAGGAAAATATTTGTTGTTTTTCAAAAATGGTGGTAAATGAGTTGCTTTAAAAACAATCTGATTCAGAGTTTTTATAAAAAAATTAAAAACTCAATCAATGACTTCAGCGCTTTTAAAACTTCTTATAAAATGAGTCATTGATTGAGGGGGAGAATGTTTTCAAATCTATATCATCTAACGAGCTTTCTTAATTATCCTACGTGCTTAATTAAAAATGATAATTGCCTGTGTCGAAGGACTAGGAATTTAGGATATGATTGTTAGGTTTAGATGATTAGAGTTTGATTAACACATAAACCCCATGCCATATATGAATTGATTGATATGTTGGATTGACTTTTATTAGTCGATTACTGTTTGGGTGATGTCGACCACCATATATCTGTATGTATGTTCACTAACGTATGCAGGTATATTGGTATAAGAATGTTCCCGATCCGGATCCCACTATTGATGATGATTGGATGCCGAAAGGAAAGGGTAACGATATCTTGGGTTGACAAATAAAGAAACGGAGCTTAATTGGACTTCAATGGAGAGTTGGCATAAATGCAACGTAAGAGGTCTCACTGCATCAGCAGATGGTTTTCTTCTAAGTGATTGAAGAAACGGAGCTTAATTTGACCTCAGTTGGCATTCATAATGCAACATAAGAAGAAGTCTCACTGCATCGGCAGACGGTTTTCTTCCAAGCCCTACAGCAACAACGGAAGCTTCTCAACCATCTAATGTATCTTTGTGCAGGACAAGTAGTGAATGATACCATTTTTTCTAAAACTTTGGATAATATTGTTTTTGAAAATGGAAAAATATTGTTTTGAAAATAAATTGGACTAAATTTTAAAAATCACCGGACTTCATTTTATCAAAAGTTGAGTCACTCAATTATCGACTACGGTCATGGATTGAGGGGGAGAGTGATTTAAAATAATATATTTTCAAACAATATTTCTTCATAAAAGTCCGATTGTACAATATAAGTGGTGATCTAAAGATTTAATGTTATGTCATGGTATAATTTTTTCTTTAGAATCAAGGTCTTTCAAAATGAAATTTTTTCTGTTCTTGTTTGATTGTGAAATTGTTTTATTTTACTTAAAGATCTCTTAAAAACTATCATACCTGACACTAACAATCTTTAATGTCTAAATCTGGTCCTTATCTGTCATTTTTCAAAATCAAATCTTGCCACGTCTTTCCCTAAAACTTTCTAAATGATTTAAATCAATCGGGATCCAAAATCCTAATTGGTTTGAAATTTTTGATCAAGGGAGAGATCGTGATTTAAATCTCAAATCTGTTTTAATGGAATTGGTTTTAGTCCTTCAAAGGCACTCCTGCCTCCATGTGCCAAACGATTTCAAATACACAATGCACATGTTGAGGAGGAGGATTTATCCAAAAACCAGATGAGTATTTAAACAAGGCCACATTTTCTCCCATGTTTTCTAAACCTAATTAAATCACTTGGGATCCAAAATCTCAAAGGATTTGATATTTTTGATCGGGGGAGAATTTGTGATTTAATAATGAAATTTGATATAAGTTGATCGTTTTGATTCAGTTGTGCAGGCTGCTCTCTCATATGTGCTAAACGCTTTCGAATCTTGAAGCACATATTGAGGGGGAGCAAAACCATCGAGGTACAAAAGTTTTTTAAAAGAGATTATAAAGTACCTTGATTGTGTTTTCAAATGGTTTTCTTAATGGATTTTGTGATTGTGGATGTGCTTCAAAAGAACTCTTGCCTCTATGTGATAAAAATGATTTCAAAAATCCTATGCACATATTGAGGGGGAGAATTTTACCAAAGAAATTCAAATGGCTTTTTCTAAGGAAATTGTGATCAAGAAATTATTTCAAAGAAATTATTTCAAAGAACTCTTGCCTCCATGTGCCAAACAATTTTAAATCATATGCACATGTTGAGGGGGAGCATTTCTAAAATGATCAAAACTATTAAGGTACAAAATGCTTTGATCTCGTATCACAAGTACCTTGATTGTTTTTCCAAATGATTTTTCAATTGGTTTCATGAAGGAAAGAACAATACCAAAAGACCGACCAATTTATTTTATGCATGGAGTTATAAGGATGGTTAGGTTAGGTATTTGTTCCCACGATCCGCCAGAACCGGAGGGATCTTCCCAGGGACAATCCACTAGATAGTGTAGAGTCCTTAGGAATATTTAAAAAAGGAGAAAAATGAGAAATGGGAAGAGTGCGGACTGAGACAGAGCTAGTACTGGAATAAACCCAACAAAGTTCTAGTTATGAAGTCTCGGTAAGCACTGAAGGGGTTGAAGAATGAAAAAGAAATGAATATGAAAAGGGTGAAAAGAAATAGCCCTCCAATAATTCAACCTTAGGGCAGAAACCGGGTTCAATACATATGCTACTGGTTGTTACTAAGGTAACACTGGTATTGAAGACAAGACGTCATGGACCCAGTGACGCACTGCACTAAACTTCCCAAGCCACTCAAGTTCCTCTTAAAAGGGCTTGTTTCATTCTCACGAGGAACCGACATAATCTATCGACTTTCTCTTAGAGATGGTTGATATTGAAGAAGGAGACCCTCTCCCTAGTCTCCGGCAAAGGAACCAAAAATGCACTATTGAGTCTAGAGCCAAGAGATCATCCACAATATCTCGTTAGGACACTAAATTCTTGAAGACTTGCTTTTTCACACAATGTGAAAAGTAAGTATATATTAAGAGCCCTACGCATTATCCTTGTGGTATTGCCAGAACATCTGAGTGATATGTAAAAATATTCACAATGAAGATGGAAATCCCTCTAGAGCCTACATCAAACAAGCTCTTGGTGGGTGACATGTGAGATCTTCTCGTAAGATCAAACTTGTGACAACTGGATAGAAACGATGGGGAGATTCATTCTTGAATCAACCTTGGTCCAGGATTGGTATTGACGAATGCTTTTGGAAAAACCATTCGATGTGCAAACCTTCTTTTCTCTTGCATGTCGAATGTGTACTTATGTTTTCAAATTCAAAAAGTATCTCTGATTGAAAAATACTTTTAGAAAAACCGTTCGATGTGTGAATCTCTTCTTTTCGCTAGCACGTCGAATGTGTGCTCATTCTCTAATACAAAAAGTATTTTGTTTGAAAATTGATCTTTCTCACAAAACCTTCGTCGTATTGCAAAACTCTTTCTTCAAGCAATACGCGATTATTTTTTAAAATCATTTTTCATCAATCAGTGAATCTCAATTCGCTGGTTCACTCACTCCGTGTTGTCTTCTTTGAGACGTTCCGGTTTGAGAACAGCTAGAGCAGCTGCGAAACCCTGTCAAGGAGATTCTTAGGAATCCTACCTGATCACAGGCAGTATTTATACTGATCAACGGGGAACCGTGGGCCGTGTACCTCAATTCAACGAAAGTACCTAACTGAGGAGTTAAGACTAGTCGACGTTAGCAGCCCCACATGGACGTATGCTGTCAATCGTTATTTCGCGTGCTTTCACAGAAACTAGTGAAAGCAACTTAACTCCATGTGCCGGGTGCCAAGGGGCAACTAGTCATATTTATGACGGACACTAGTCCATCCTAAGGATTCTTAGAGGAACTGTCCCAAAGCGTCGACGAGATCGACAAGAGTTTGGCCTTGCAGAGTTTCTTCTGTTGTGCCTCACTCACTTGGTCGCTTAACTCTAAGTGACTAACTACTTTTTACTAAAATTTTTTATTAGCGCATAACGAACTTCTTTCTCAAAACGTTATGCTGCTTCCAAAACACTCTTTCTAGTTAAAAGTTTGTTTTATGAAAAACATAATCTCTTACTCGTGTGTAAGCTGCACGATCGCTTTTCTTCTCTAAGTGTGTAGCTTGCCAAAAAGATTTTCATAAAAAGTTAGTCTCTATGAAAAACTTAAACTTTTGTATTCATGTGTAAGCTGTACGTTCTCTTTTCTTCCAAACGTGTAGCTTACCAAAAAGGTTTTCGTAAGCAGTTATGGTTAGGACCTGGTTCCAACTAA
>BPTQ01000002.1:64806415-64831603 GCA_019973895.1 Chrysanthemum seticuspe
ATTTAAGTTTATTAGTGACATTTTTGGATTCGTGATGATATGATTAGTTTATTTACAAGTTTGTACACGTAACAATTCATAACGAAGGTATGATCTCGGCTTATGCGTAGGATTGGTAAAGTTATGCGTAGACAGGAATGATATATGCGTAGGCGTAAACTTACGCGTAGGATCCTAACTTACGCGTAAGAAATGTTACGCGTAAGAAAAAGAGACCTTATGCGTAGAGTTTATGCGTAGGCATATATTAACCTTACGCTTAAGGCTACTCGTAAGAGTTGACCTTATGCGTAGAGGTCACTGTTTACGCATATCCTTCACAGGATACGCGTAGTCCCATATGTAGAACCTTATGCGTAGAAGCTACGCGTAAGACAAATCTTACGCATAACAAGCTACGCGTAAGGTGATCCTTATGCGTAGATTAACAACAACCTTGATTCTGAATATTAAGTGTAGCAAGCCTGAAATAAAGCATCACATCATCAATGATTAACACATAGCATTCAGTTTATGACAGATCAAAACACAATTGGACATTTTTTTCAGTTACGCGTAGAAACTCTTACGCGTAGTTTTAAAACCCTAAATCTACGCGTATGAATTTTAGCCATGGATTATGCACCAAAGTTTTTCTGGTATATCTTAGATGTTGTGAGAGCATATTGACCAAATCTTAACACTTAGTTTGCAGTGAATCAAAAATACCCAATTTTTAGAACATTAAACCCTAATTCCTAATTCTGAATCAATTAAGGTTTCTGGGTGGTTATAAGGCATGGATATCATCAATTCATCATCACATAAGCATAACACAACAATCTTTTTGACCAAAACACTTCACATTTGAAAATACCCAATTCGACTCATAAACCCTAATTTTCAAAAATCATCAATTCGTGTTTCTGGGTTGGTTTTGATGGTTAAAATGGTATCATGGATGTATTATGAACGTTTTGACACAAACCATTTCACCACAAACACACACACATTGATTGTGTGTTCTTACGCATAAGTGTAGAACACCTAATCACGCGTAGAAAACGTTTTAGCCGTAGGATTTACATGAAATTCAAAACCTTATCATAAAAACAAGTTGTAATCACGAAAACACTTACAAGATGAAGATCAAAAGCACGGTTTTCTTGAGTGAATTTTAAGCGTAGGATGGTTTTAGGTTTTTTGCAATAAATGAGAAGTGAAAGTAGGTGGGAGGGTGTTTTATTAAAAGGGAGTTTAACCTTTTGACAGTTTTGGTCCCTCCACCTTTTCTTTTTTCCAAACAAAGCCTTTTAACTTCCATTTTGGTTACCAAACAAAGTTTTTAGGAAAGAAACATGACCACACTCCCTCTTGACTTGAGAAAAATAATGAAAGGTTATTAATTTAAGTCCGAGGAGTGTCTTTGAGCCAGAAAGTGTACCACCATTTGTAAAAGAATCAACCGAGATGTGATAACATGCAAGTACACAGATGTTTTGAAACAGTTAAGAGATTATTTTCTCCCCCTCAACACTTGATCGGAAAAATATTGAATTTTGAAAGATTAAAGTGTTGACGGAAGAAATGTACTTGCCATGTTGAAAGAAATAAAGATTAGGAGAATATTTTTGTTGTTTTATCGGATTTTATATTTTTGTATTTTGTTTTTGAAAAGATATTTACAGAAGATGTTTTGGTGTTTGACAGGTTTTTAAGACTGTTTTAAGAGGTCATCCAATTCCTCTTGAGTCAAACACCTCATACCAATTCGGTGGACCAACTCATTAAACCTAGCGGGAGGCAAGGCTTTGGTGAGCAGATCTGCCAATTGGTATTCAGTACCCACAAAGTATAATTCAACGGTACCCTGTTCCACGTGGTCCTTGATGAAATGATAGCGTAGATCGATGTGCTTTGATTTCGAGTGCTGAACTGAGTTGCACGAGATCGCAATGGCACTTCGATTGTCGCAGTACATCGGGATTCTGTCAAATACGTAACCATAGTCTTTGAGTTGTGTTCGCATCCAGATGACTTGAGCACAATACGCGGACATGGCTACATATTCCGCTTCGGTTGATGACAGCGATGTACAATCCTGCTTCTTTGATTGCCAAGACACCAGTTTATCACCGAGAAATTGTAGTGCTCCTGAAGTACTTTTCCTTGAGTCTAAGCATCCTGCGTGATCAGCGTCTGAAAAAGCGATTAGTTCGAAACCAGAATCCTTCGGATACCAGATCCCCAAGTTAATGGTTCCCTTGATGTATCGGAGGATTCTTTTAGCCTCAGAGAGGTGGGTTTCAGTTGGTCGCGACTGATAACGGGAGCATAGATAAACGGCAAAGACAATATCAGGTCTGCTAGCTGTTAGATACATGAGGGACCCAATAATACTTCGGTATTTGGTGGGGTCAACTAATTTCCCATGTAAATCAGCATCTAGCTTCTTGGTATGAGTCATTGGTGTGGCATAAGTATCACAGGTTTTCATTCCAAATTTGTTTAACAATTCAAGGGCATATTTGGACTGACTCAAGAAAATACCACGGGGTGATTGATGAACTTGCAGTCCTAGAAAGAACGTAAGTTCACCCATCATGGACATTTCAAAATTTTTCTTCATTAGTTTTGCAAAAGCGGTTGAAAACTTTTTATGTGTCGACCCAAAAATGATGTCATCCACGTAAATTTGAACAATTAAGATATGTGCCCCGTGATATTGTATAAAAAGAGTTGGGTCAACCGAGCCTTTGGTGAAATTATTGGCAATGAGGAAAGATGATAGCTTATCGTACCATGCCCGAGGGGCTTGTTTGAGACCATAAAGAGCTTTGTTCAGTTTGTAGACATGGTTCGGGAACTCAGGATCAACGAATCCATCTGGTTGGCTGACATAGACCGTTTCTTTAAGTTGTCCATTGAGAAACGCCGTTTTGACATCCATCTGATAGATCGTCATATTCATATGAGCAGGGAACGCGAGAAATATCCGAACAGCCTCAAGACGAGCAACCGGAGCAAAAGATTCTTCAAAGTCTATTCCCTCTTCCTGACGATAACCCTTTGTAACTAGACGTGATTTGTTTCGGATGACGTTCCCTTCAGCATCCAATTTGTTTTTCCAAATCCATTTTAGACCAATGACGTAGACCCATGTTGGTCTTTCAACCAGTTCCCATACTTCAAGACGTTTGAATTGGTTGAGTTCTTCCTGCATGGATTCAATCCAGTTATCTTTTGTCATTGCGTCTTTAATGTTTTTAGGCTCAGATTGGCAGACAGTGAGTGCATAAATGCAATGTTCACCATCTGTGTGAAGACGTTGTCTCGTAACGACTGGTTGATTCGGGTTGCCAATAATGTTAGCCAGAGGATGATCTTTTGTCCATCTATGTGTAGAGGGTTGATGTTGGTATACATTGTGCAGATTTTGAGGATTCAAATGGTTTGTTGAAGATTCTGCTACATCTGGTGTAGCAGTCTCATTGGCAAACGGGTTGAAGAACGCATTTGGATCAAAATCTGCAGGTGGGGGTACTTCATTCAGAATATCATCAGCTGGTTCATCATTGGTGGAAGCGGTGTGTTCAACTGTTGTGTTGGAGTCAACTGGTGTAGGTGCATCTTCAACAGTAGTTGTTGTAGCAGGTGTATCAGGTATAGGAATATTATCAGGTTGTGCAGCGGAAACAGCGGATACACCTGGAGCACGTTCATCAATTTTGTCACAGAACAGAGGAGCAAATAACCTTTCCATTTGTTGACGAGTTAGCTGAGGGCTTTCTTCAGCTGATGATGGGGGTTGAGGGAAGTTTAAACGGTTGTGACCGGGTTCTAAGCTGTTATACTCAGAAGCCATTTCTGTGAGTTCATCAAAGTGAGCATGAATCGTTTCCATCACCTGTTTTGTACGACGATTCCAGATCCGGTAACCTTTAGAATTCTCTCAATATCCAATAAAAACTCCAATGTCGGCTTTGGCTTTGAGCTTTCCAAAGTCATCACGATCATTATTCGGATAGCAAAGGGATCCAAATACATGAAGGTGTTTGAGATTCGGTTTATGGTTGTGGACAAGCTCGAAAGGTGTTTTGTTGTGGCGTTTTGTGATCATAGAACGGTTTTGAGTATAGCATGCAGTAGATACAGCTTCTTCCCATAAGTAATCTGGAAGTTTAGTATTGATTAACATTGTTCTTGCAGCTTCCACTAACGTTCGGTTTCGTCTTTCAACAACTCCGTTTTGTTCAGGTGTACGTGCAATAGATGTTTGATGTTGAATTCCCACTTTCTCATAAAATTCACGAAGGGTTTGGTTAACAAATTCAGTTCCTTTGTCTGTCCGAATTAGCCTGACGGTGTTGCGGAGCTGAACCTGTATTTTTGTGAGAAAGGTGATGATCATTTGTGGAGCTTGGTCTTTGCTACGAAGAAAGTAGACCCAAGTCCATCGTGAGTAGTCATCAACAACTACTAAGATGTAGCGTTTGCCATTGATCGTTTGCACGCGCATCGGGCCACACAAATCCATGTGAAGAAGATGTAGCACATGCTGATAGCTGTGTTCTACCTTTGAAGGAAAATGAGCACGATTGCTTTTCCCTTGTTCACAGGCTGAGCAAAGGTGATCTTTTGAATACCGGAATCGTGGGAGACCTTCAACTAGTTTGTGTCGAGCAAGGTTGGTGATGGTTTGAAAGTTTAGATGTGAGAGACGACGGTGCCATAGCCAGGATTTTGTTGATGTTGCCTTAGAAAGTAAGCAGATGGGAGATGAAGCAACCATGTCTTGCATAGATATAGTGTAGAGACTAGAATTACGTGAGCCAGACATAAGGTCATTTCCTTGTAGATCACGAATGAAACAAGTTTTCTCCCTGAAAGCAACCTCCAAATCTCCATCACAAAATTGACCTACTGAAAACAGATTGTGACCGAGGCCTTCCACATAGTAAACCCTGCTAATTTCGATGTTCCTATTGACATAATCTCCATAGCCCATGATAGCTGCGAAGTGATCGTTCCCGAACCTGACAGTGCCAATGAACTTTGCAATAAAGTTTGATAACAGTTTAAGGTTGCCTGTCATGTGTCGGGAACATCCGCTATCAACAATCCAGAGAATGATCTGTATCACCTGCATTACACACAGACGACACAGATGGAATAGAAGTAGATGTGGAACCCGAAATGTTAGAGGGTTCCGAAGCAGGTATGTTAGACATACACACATTGATAATTTTAGGCATCCATTTAAATCCTAGTGTGTTATATATCCATTTCTGCCATCTATAACTACTCTTTGCTTTAGTCTTAGTGAAAACACTAGGTAGTACTACATTCTTAGGAGGTGAAGCGGGAGCTACTGTGATAGCAATGGTTGCCTTAGAATCTAAAGAAGGCGGTCTACCAAGCACAGACTTAGAATGATTAGTGGGCCTAGAGGTATTCCGATTCTTAGGATTTCGTAATCGAGAGATTATAGCTTTAGCAACACATTTGTCATGACAATCAGAATTCATACTCTTCCGACAAATAACACAAGGTGCATCAGACTGAATATCAAAAGTACTTAACGGTTTATCATTCGTTACATCACTATTTCTATTACATTTGTCAGACGTAACATCTATAGTGGAAGCAACATGAGTTTTATTCAGAGTCCTAGGGTGTTCTTCTACTTTAGCATTCCTTATTGATCTTTTCTTAGGTCGCAACTTCCTATTCTTCGATTGAGTGCTCCTAGGCTGTGAAGTGCGGACGTTTGGAAAAGACGTAACTATTCCTGTTTCAGTAGAGGGAAACACATTAGCAACTTGTGATTTGGCAGTAGGGATTCTAGGTTCACGATTACTAAGTGTGACTGGTGCTAATCTCTTAATCACGGTAGGCGGAAGTTGTTCATACTTTCCTAACATTTCCCTTAACTTGGAGATAGTGTGAATCAAATCTTGATTTTCAGAACGAATATTACCAGCAAAATTCATGACTTCTCTAGTGTGAGCAAGATAGTGATCAAGTTCGTTTGATGCTTCAAGTCGAGTCTTTTTGAGTAAATCAAATATGACACCATATTCCTGTTTAACTTTTAAAAGTTCTTGTTCATATTTTGAGATTTGACTTTTCAAAGACACATTTTGATCATCCAGTTGCTCAATTTTAGGATCAGAAGATTTTACACTCAACTGAGCGATTTTCTTTTGAAAACTAAGTTGATGATTGTGAATATCTTTTTCACACCAATGAAGACGACGTTTTGCATTGTAAATTTCATTGAGTAATCGTTTATTTTCAGCTTTTAAAGACTCGATCTGAAGCACATTATCGGTGTTCTCAACAGTTACAACATTTTCAACAATATCAGCAGAGATATAATCAGATGCATATGGCAAAGAATAGAGTAACACAACATTATGGATATCAGCACAGATAACATCTTCCAAGAGTCGATCAACATCTTTTCTCAAGAGTTTCTTTTTACGTTTAGTATTAGAAATAGATGTTTCTGTTTTCTCGAAAACGTTTTTCATTACCGCAAGTTCCTTATGAAAATCCTTTTCCCAGGCAATTGCACAACTTTTCAAGTTTTTAACATTAGGTAAAAGATTTTTCTGAAAAATGTCTCTTTGTTCTCGCGCCAGAGGCGATTGAAAATATTCAACTTTGATTTCAGATCGATATTCTATCTCATGTTGTAAAATTTTGAGGTCAGCCATGAAAATGTCAAAATATCGAAGAATTTTTCGATTTTCAGGTTTTGAGTTTACTTCACTAATGGAAGGTAAAGGACCATAAGTTTGTGCAAAATCTGTTTTGGGATTAACATTAGAAGACTCAGGTGTTTTGATGATAACCTTTGGTGTGTTAGAAGAATCCGTTGGTGTGACGAAAGTGACCGCGTTTTTATAATTAAAAGGTTTGTTGTAAACAACGTTTTTTAATTTTGATCGACTCTCGTCTTCTGCATCCAATTCCTCTTGACGATGATATTCAACAACACTCATGACAGTATTATCAATTTTGTATTCTGCACTGGAAACTTCAGGAGTTGGTTTGAATGTTTTTAGTGAAAGCTTTGGTTTGTAATCAGCTAGATTTTTTCCATATCCTTTTGGATTGGGTTTTAATGTAAACTTTTCAATAGCTGTTACTGATTCACCATGTTTGTAAACAACAGTTTTAAACTCTTTAAGTTTGTTTTGCAAGCCGATAATTTCTTCAAGAAGGTCATCTACCCGATTCGTTGAATGCTTTTTGTATGCGGAGAACTGTTTTTGACAATTTAACAACTCAGCCTTAGCTTTTTGATTTTCCAAGGTGAGAGCGTTAATTTGCTTTTTATGTTCGTGTTTCAGTTGTTCTAATTCAGACAACCAAGCATTCTTCGAGGCGGCTAGATCACGCATCTGTCTCTCTAAATATTTTTCGTTTTGATGAGATTTTGCAAAAGCGGCTTCAAAACCTTTTTCACGGTTTTCTTGAGTTTTGAAAAAGTTGAGTTGCATTTGTAAGCATTCAAAATCCTTGGTTAACAGTGCATTTTTACTTTTTAAGGACTGATTTAATGCAACACATTCAGCAATTTGGGATTGTTGGTCTTTAAGTAACAGAACAAGATCTGGATGAGGCAAAGGTTCATCGTGTTCATCGTGAGTCACAACATGATCATTATTTAGATCCTCAAGTATAACCACGGAGTCAATTTGATTATCAGGGGAAACCATAAGGTCATCTGGATCGTCAAATGTAACTACGGGGTTTATTTGAAAATCGTCAGAATGAGATGTAGATGACTCATTTTGAACATTCTGAGCCGTGCCGGATTCAGATATTGATGGAGATATTAGTTCAGATATGATGATGGTTTGTTCGGGTACCTGAGACAAGCCATCAGTGTCATACACTGGGCCTGTTTCACTCATGTGTAACTCTTGCATATTAGCCATCAACATAACAGCTGCATTGGCCTGCAAGTCCTCCATATCATCATCTGAGTCTGCATCTGCCATAAAGCTCTGTTCTTTGTCTGTGAGAGATCCACCAGCTTCATCCTTAAGAGCCAAAAGTAAAGCCTCTTTGAAATAAGCACTGCCCCTAGTCCTCGGCTTTGGGGATGCATTAGCCAGGTGTCCCTTCTCATTGCAGTTGTAGCATCTAAGACCATTTAACCGATTCTGATCATTTCCCTGTTCCACCACTTGAGCTCTGTTGTTATTCCTACCCACAGCATTGAACCCTTGACCACCGCCCATCTGACGACCATAATCACGATTCTGAACTTCAACACGTCCATTGTTCACAACAGCTTGAGTCCGTGTGTTAGATGAGGAACGAATACGATTGTTGGATTTGTTGGTGTAACGGCCAAAAGCATTAGCAATCATCACAAATCCTTGTTGCAATGCTTCGAACGGATTGGTTTCCTCAGTCGCTTCACTGACATATGCTTGAGCATTGTTGTTGTTGTATGGAACCAGTTGATTTCGTTGAGGTTGTTGCTGTGAAGGTGTGTTTGAAGCAGTTGGTTGAGTTGCTGGTTGAGAGGGATAATTCTGTTGAGCATACAAGGCAAGTTGTTGAGTATCCGGATGTGACTGTTTAGCAATTTGAGCACGGAGAATCCTTTCCCGATCAACTTCCTTTTCATGAGGCTTCAAGTAATCGTACAACAATCCATAAGTAGAATGATGCATATTCTTCGCTTGACGGGGAAAGATGACATACTACTCCCATTCAGGACCAAGACTACTCAGGAACTTAGTATTCACTGCAATTCTTGGCATGATGATGTTGTGTTTATCCAAATCATTGATGATGTCTGAAAAGCGATGATGATAGGACTCTAGTGTCTCTCCAGGTTCAATCATGAAGTGTTCATAAGCCAAGTAAATTTTGGATTCCAAATCCTCCTGATTGAGTACAGATCCTTCCATAAGAAGACGAATATGATCCCACATTTTTTGTGCAGTCTTTTGAGCATCAACACTACGAAGAATTGGGTTTGGTAATCCTAAGAGGATATATTCCATTGCAAGTTCATCAGCTTCATAGTGTAGAAGTTCTGTAGGATTTAAATCTGCAACAGTAGCAATGTTGGTTTGTTCATCTCTTGGTGGAACAGCAGTTGGATCTCCGGGTACAATGACAGTAGGCATCTCAAATGGACCTTCCAAGATAACCTTCTTTAAGAACTTTCCATGTGGCTTCTTTAGATCACAAAACCTAAAGAACCTTATCACCCATTGATCGTAGTTTCCTGGAGTGAGCATTGGAGGTCTATCAAGTGATCCAGCTTCATGAATTGATTGTTGGCTGCTTAAAGCTTCACGCATCTTTGCAAACCAAGTGGGTTCCTTCATAGTGTTCCTTGATGGATGTTGATTGAAATCGTTTGTGTAGGGTTGAACTTGAAGACTTGGTGGTGTTTGAACCATTTGTGGTGGTGGAATTGCACCAAGTTGTGGAGTATGTTGCTGATTAAATTATTGTTGATAAATAGCTTGTTGTTGATTCCATTGTTGATGTTGTGGAGTTAATTGTTGTTGTTGTTGATGATTATAAGTGTGAGGGAAAAAGTTAGAGTATGGTGGTTGAGACATGTTGATGAACTTGTGTAGTAAAAATGGATCTTTGTAGTCGAATGAACCTTTGTTGATGAAGTGTCCTTAGGCGTAGAAAAGACAAGAAACCAAGTAGCACTTATGCGTAAAAACACCAAAAGTTACGCGTAACAATAAGGAGTTACGCGTAGGATTTAGCTTACGCGTAAGTAGGATAAAAGCACTAAAGTTATGCGTAGACAAAAGTTAGGCGTAGAAAGTTAGGCGTAGGATTACTTTATGCGTAGACCTAAGTTTACGCGTAAAGTGAATCTTATGCGTAGAATTTCTACGCGTAAGCTTATGCTTATGCGTAATTTTAGGGTTTTTGCCCAAATGATCTTTTACACTATCACAGTGCAAAAGATATCCAAAGTCGACGTATTTTCAGACTTATCCAAGTAAGAAAACACGGAATAAACCAGGAAAATGAAGATCAAACCAAGGAAAATCTTACGCGTAATTTTAGGCTTTTGATACGCGTAGGATTGCTCGTAAATTTGATTTTGCCCAAAGATGTTTCTAAACCAGTTTTTGTGTGATGAAATAGCTTCAATAACACCAAAAGACACAAAAGTGTGAAACATGATGATCCAAAGCTTCTTAAAACAGTTATGCGTAGGATGAAACCCTCGAACAAAAACAAGCTTAAAAACGTAGATCCACGCGTAAAGTTTGAAACTTTTTGCCAAAAACAAGTATTTTAACACCTCAAAACATTGAAAGTACAAGAATCTTGGATTAAAAAGTGTAAAAAACAAGTTTTTAAGCGAACCAAAGTATCACTCGTTAGCCTTACGCGTAGGACCAAAACCCACTTCAAAAGCAATAACGATTCACCCAACTGTTAGGCGATTGATACCACTGTTAGGTCACTAGTTTTACAAACACAAGTTATAGAGAAAGAGATGAGGCGATTGAACAAGTAAAACCACACACACACACGAGATACTATGACCGGTTATGAATAAGATGTATGTGAAAGAAAAACTTGAACAACCAACCCTCAAGTGAGGGTTATTACATGGTTTATATAGGCAAGGAGCTAGGGCAACACTCCCTCTCCTTCCCTATTCCTTATTGGGCTTGGGCCTAAGCTTATGGGCCTTCTACATAAGCTTGACCTTAAACAAACATAAAGGCCATAATAAAGCTACCTATTACATATGAAATATAAATACTTGAAATACTGTTTAGGAGTGATTCCAACAGTATCTGCTGAGATGTCTTGTTCAGGTTGGGTTTCATGAATCACAGGGTCCTGAACATTTGGTTCAGTGTTACCTATCCCATCAGGGACTGATTGGTTATCAATGAATTCACTGATGGTTGGTTGTGACAGATTGTGAGGTAAGACATAATATGAGATGTCAGCATCAGCTTGGTATGAGGAATTGATTTCAGTGTTAAACTCATCAGGAGGATATCTTGAAGAGTTATCAATTCCTATCTCCTCAACTGAGGTGTCGGAGAACCTAATGCTTTCGACACTTTCATCAAAGGTGACATGAAAGGTTTCCTCAACTTGTTGTCTCCTTGTGTTAAACACCCTGAAGGCTTTGGAGATCAGTGAGTAACCTAGAAAGTATCCATCATCAGCTTTAGCATCAAACTTGCCTAGATGATCCTTGTGATTATGAATAAACACAGGACATCCAAATACATGAAAGTAGCTGATATTAGGAAGTCTACCTTTGAATATCTCATATGAGGTTTTATTATGTCTTTTGACAATCATTGACCTGTTTTGAGTGTAACAGGTTGTTTTGACTGCTTCAGTCCAGAAATGCTTTGAGAGGGCTGAGCCATTTAACATGGTTCTTGCAGCCTCAATGAGAGTTCTGTTTTTCCTTTCAGCTACCCCATTTTGTTCAGGGGTATAAGGAGATGAGAAATTTTGGGAGATTCCCTTCACATCACAGAAACTCTCAAGCTCAGCATTTCTAAATTCAGTACCATTGTCGGTTCTAATTTGTTTCACTGTAATGTCATTCTGGTTTTCAATGTTCCTGATGAATGACATTATAGTATCAGCTGCCTGACTCTTTTTGGAAAGAAAGTATACCCAAGTGTATCTTGAATACTCATCAACAATGACAAGTGTATACTTCTCATGCTGGATTGATCTGGGACTGACTGGTCCAAAGAGATCCATATGCAAGAGGTAAAGGCAGCTTTTGATAGAGAAATTTTGCTTGGTTTTGAAAGATGCTCTTTTATGTTTGCCTTTTTCACAGGCTGAGCATGGTTTATCTTTTGCAAAAACCAGTGATGGTAAGCCAAGGACCTTGTTTTGTTTTGCCAAGTTGTTGATGTTTTTGAAGTTTAAGTGTGAGAGTCTCTTGTGCCACAGCCAGTTGATAGTTTCAGTGGCTTTGGCAAAGAGACAGGTTCCATTTTTAGAGAGAGTTGACATGTCTAAAACATAAACATCGTCTCCCCTAGGAGCAATCAACACAACTTCCTTGTTGGCATTGAAAATGGTACCTTGTTTGTCATTGAATTGTACAATGTACTTTGCATCACATAGCTGACTGACACTGATGAGATTGTATTTGAGACCATTGACATAAGCAATCCTAGAGAAAACTATTCCATTACAGTTTACTGAACCATAACCTTCAGTAGGACATGATGAGTTATCACCAAATACTACCTTTGGCCCTGGTTCCTTTACATACTTGTGCAGATATTCCTTCACACCAGTCATGCTTCTTGAACATCCACTGTCCAGATGCCAGATAGGCTCCCTGGCATGCCTCTGCACAAGTAGTAAACTGAATTAGTTTCTCTTCGTGACCCACTTACTAGTGGGCTTAGGTCTCATGGTCTCTTTGAATTGAGCAATAGATTCATGGTCAGTGGTGGAGTACAATGAGCTACCACAGGTTTTGCATTTAGAGACTGAGGATGACTCAGTGGATTTGGGTTGTTTTGAACTTCTCCTTGCATGGATGACATTGTCATGCTGAGATGTCTTATGAGCTGTGTTACCGCAAATATCACAGCATATGTTCATAAGACAATCATCAGGGCGATGATCATTAAAGCCACAGTGTGGGCAAGGAGGAAAAGGCTTTGCTCTTAATTTTTGAGCTTTAGATGAAGAAGCATACTGATGACCAACTTTTGTGTAGTTTTCTTGACTGAGAGAGCTCACATATTGCAAGTGGTCAGCAGTCCTGTGATCATCCTTTTTACAGATCATGCAAAAAAGGATTCTATAACAATTGTCAGTGGTATGACTGGTATAGTGGCATAGATCACACTTCTGCTTGTTTTTTGTGGTGGCTTTTGACTTTGAGGAACTAGAGGAAGCTGACTTTGTCTCCTTGATTGGTTCAGGGACCTTTTCAATAGATTCCATTTTGTCAGTTAGCTTCCTCACAAGTTCAGTCAGTTGCTGAATCTGATCAGCTTCAGTGGGGACACAGGATGTGGAATTTTCTGTGGGGGTGGATTCTTGTTGAGTTGGTTTTGATTGTCTTTTCAGAATGGTTCTACCAAGTCCAGACCTTTCTTTAGGAGAGTGTGGATTGTAATGTAATGGAGTAAGCTCAGAGCTAGGATCAGCACCCTGAAGAGGTTCCAAAGATGAAAGTGGTGCTTGAGATTCATCTTCAGACTCAGAGATGTGTTCAGTGCTACTAGACACATCAGAGAGTCCAAGTATGCTCTTTAAAGCTTGACTTTCAGGCTCTAGAATTTTTCCAGAGTCAAAGTTGGGAAGCTTACTCTCAGGATTAAGTCTTTCAATCCAGTCACTGGGCTTGGGAATGGTCAACATACTGGTAATCATTCCACCAGACACAAATGGTTTAGGACTCTGGTCTTTGTTGCGAGAGTCAGTGAGATGGTGTTCACCTATGACTCTCTTTTTGCTACTGGGGGCACCCACAACATCAAAGACCCTTGGATTCTTAGCAGTCCAACCTTCAATGATATCTTTTTCCTTTTTTAGTTCATCGTGAAGAGCCTGATTTCTTTTGACTAGTTCAGTGTTTTGAATTTGTAAAGTGACAGCCTCAAGCTTAGCTTGTTTAAACAGAAGTAATTCATCTCTACACTTATTCAATTCAAAACCTAACTTGTTGAACTTAGAAAAAAGATTTAATCGCTGCTCTTCTACAAACTTAAGGTCAACATTGATATAGTTCATATAAGACTGCCAATCAGAGTCATCATCCATAGAAAGTAGAATATTTACCTTCTTCATTGTGATGTGTAGGATAATAGTTTTCACATACACATCAAACCATAACACAAGGTGGCGTATGAATGGAATTCTAGAGAGATAAAGTTAGAGGTTTAGGGAACTTAGTGAGAGAAAGTGAAAGATATTATTATGAGCTCCAACTCTCTACCTTGGGAGGTAGAGAGTATTTATAGTCTTACATAAAACGCCACACAACGGGCTGTGGATCAGGCATACAGTGGGTAAAGACCCGTCCGTCCTCCACGGTGTTACTTAACTAAATACTACTTAACTTAAACTAACTATGACTACGAGCTTTCTAACGATTACATATACTTGAGGTGACCGACTCTTTAATACCTGGAATTTCTAATTCCTAACAATCTCCCCCTAAGGGAGGTCACCTCAAACATATACTAAAATTACATTGAATACAAACAGATATGACATTAACAATTGTTCTTGCATTCTTGATGTAGTACTTTGCTCCGAAGCTCGTAGTCATTGATTCTTCTCATTGCATGTTTGGTTACTCTAGGAGGAGGTCTTTTACACATCCATGTGATAATAAAGTTGAGCCAGCTTTTGAGATCATCAGCTACAGAAAATCTCTGTGACATTCATTGTGGTGTTGGTTCTATGTGATGTTGTGACATTCGGACCGACATGCTCACATTCTGGATCATGAAATCTTCTCATCAGAGTAGCGAAAGCTTTAGTTGATGCATGATATTGGCAGCAGCGTAGCAGAAGCATGGAGTGAAAATATCAGAGTCATTGATGCACTAATCATGATATCTTTTGAGATGAATGTGTTAAGTGAGCATGCGGCTATGGATTGACCGCTTCATTCTGATCAGCTGCAAACGTCGGGTGTACCTGCATACAATCAGTTAGCAATAAATCGCACGGAAGTGTCTTTGATCACTTTCGTTGAATTGAGGTACACGGCCCACGGTTCCCCGTTGATCAGTACATGTACTGCCTGTGATCAGGTATAATTCTGAAGAATTTCCTTGACAGGGTTTCGCAGCTGCTCTAGCTGTTCTCAAACCGGAACATCTCAAAGAAGACAACACGGAGTGAGTGAACCAGCGAATTTTAAGTCCACTGATTGATGAAAAGAGATTTGAAACACAATCGTGTATTGCTCAATAAAAATTGTTTTTGCACTACAACGAAGGTTTTATTGAAAATCAATTATCAATCATAAAAACACCTTTTGGTTTAAAAAATGAGTACACGGTCGATGTGCTAAAGAAAAGAGTTGTTAAGCACAAAGACCGGTTTTTCAAAGGTATCCGTCAATCCATAACCTGAACCAGGATTGATTCAAAATATTGAATCGCCCCATTGTTTCTGTTCAGTTGTCACATGGTTGATCTATATAATAGATCTCACATGCCACCTACCAGGAGCTTGTTTGATGTTGGCTCCAGAAGGCTTTCCATCTTCATTGTGAATATGTAAACACATCACTCAGATGTTCTGGTAATACCACAAGGATAATGCGTAGGACTCAAGATATAATCTCTCTTTCCACATTGTGTGAAACAGAGAGTCTTCATTGAAAGTGTCCTAATGAGATTTATTGATGATCTCGTGGCTCTAGACTCAATTTGTGCATATTTGGATCCTGTGCCGGAGACTAGGGAGAGGGTCTCCTTCTTCAATATCAACAATCTCTAAGAGAAAGTCGATAGATAATGTCGGTTCCCCGTGAGAATGAAACAAGTCCTTTTAAAAGGAACTTGAGTGGTTTGGAAAGTTGAAGTGCAGTGCGTCACTTGGTCCATGACGTCTTGTCTTCAATACCGATGTTACCATCAGTAGCATATGAATTGAACCCGGTTTCTGCCCTAAGGTTGAATAAATGGAGGGCTATTTGTTTCCACCCTTTTCTCATTCAATTCTTTTTAATTCTTCAACCCCTTCAGTGCTTACCGAGACTTCATTGCAAGAACCTTGTTGGGTTTGTTCCAGTACTTGCTCTGTCTCAGTCCGCACTCTTCCCATATCTCACTTTTCTCATTTTATCATCATACCTAAGGACTTCTACACTAACTAGTGGATTGTCCCTGGGTAGATCCCTCCGGTTCTGGCGGATCATGGGAACCAATACCTAACCTTATCATCCTTATATCACCGTACATAAAGTAAAGTTGGTCGGTCTATTTGGTATTGTTCATCTTCCATTGGAATCAATTGAAAACCATTTGAAAATCAATCCAGATACTTGTGATATATCAAAACATTTTGTACCTGAATTGTTTTTGATATTTTTAGAATAAGTGCTCCCCCTCAACATGTGCATCAAATGTTTGAAATCGTTTTGCACACGGAGGCAAGAGAAAGAAATTACTTCTTTGATTACTATTTTTCTAAAAGATATCACCATCACTTCCTTGATCAAATCAAGTAGATATAGCATTTCCGGGAAGGATGAGGTTTCCATAAATTTGCTCCCCCTCAATATGTGCCTCGAGGTTTGAATCATCTTCAAACAATTTCTTTAAAAATGATCACGTTTTAAACAATTTCTTTAATTTCGAGGTTTGCACATACTAGAGGGAACCTGCACATTGAGATAAATGATCACGTTTCAAGTCATAGGTGTAAGATAGATGCTCCCCCTCAACATGTGAATGGAAAATTTGAAATCGTTTGTCACATGCGGGGAGGATAACATGTACATCCTTGTAAAACCATTCACCGAATCCATGCGGGGAGGATAACATGTATATCCTTGTAAAACCATTTACCGAATCCTCAGTTTAAGTCCAATTTAACTCACAAATTCTCCCCCGATCACAATTATCAAATCATTTGAGATTTGTGATCTCTTATAGATTTAAATTGATTTTGAAAGCTTTTAAGGAGAATTGTGACTTGATTATGAAAGCGTTTTAACTGATAAGGATCGGATAAGGATCGGATTTTAAGACTTTAAAAACTCCATTGGTAAAACATGCATGAATATCTTTAGAAAACAATTTAATGTCAAATAACTTGTTAATTTAATTGAAATCATTCTCCCCCTCAATCAATGACATAGGTTGTTGATTGAGAGATAGAGAGATTTTGACAAATAAGTCCTGATGATTATCAAAAATAGAGACCGAGTTATTTTTCAAAGCAGTTAGTTTTCAGCAGATAAATGTTTATAGAATCAGAGCATTGAATTTTGAACACATGATAAAGAGAGGCTCTGTTCTTTCTTTGAAAAGCGGGTTACTGCCTGAAATGACAATAAACCATTTATTCTCTTTCTCCCAAAAATATATATATTTTTTTTTTATTTTTTTTTTAACATTCGAACAACATCTAAAGTCCCGTGTCATTCTTTGAATGACAGCACAAAGACCGTAGATGATATCGAACCGAGAAAAACATGACAAAAAGACAATATTTTTTAGGGTTTTTCGAATTTTTCAAATTTTTTTTTTTTTTTTTTTTTTTTTTTTAGGGTTTTATAATTTTGTATTTTGATTTTCGAATAGATATATACAAGAGATAGATGAAGATAGACCTTTACTCCTCGTCCTCCTCCTGAAGACGTTTGAGTGTTTCTGGTTGAAGGCTTTTCAAGCCAAGACGTGGAAGAATAAACTCAAAACGTTCTCTTGGAAGAGCTTTGGTGAAGATGTCTGCTAACTGATATTCAGACCTCACAAAATAGAGTTCCACCACACCTTTTTCCACTTGTTCCCTGATGAAATGATGTCGAATGTCGATATGCTTTGCTCTTGAGTGTTGAACATTGTTGCATGAGAGAGCAATAGCACTTTTATTATCACAGTACAGAGGGATTTTGTTGAATTCAAAGCCATAGTCAGATAATTGAGATCTCATCCATAAGATTTGAGCACAACAAGATGACATGGCTATGTATTCAGCCTCTGTAGAGGAAATAGAAGTACTCATTTGCTTCTTTGAAGACCAGCTCACAAGCTTATCACCCAAAAACTGAGCACCTCCAGATGTACTTCGACGAGTATCTTGACACCCTGCATGATTAGCATCTGCATAGGCTGTTAGTGACATGCCGGTGTCCTTCGGGTACCAAAGACCCATATTGATGGTTCCTTGGAGATACCGAAAGACCCTTTTAACCGCTTCAAGGTGCTTTTTAGTAGGCTTAGCCTGGTATCTAGCACACATGCAAACAGCGAACAAGATGTCTGGTCTACTAGCAGTGAGGTACATCAGGGATCCAATCATACTACGATATTTCGTTTGGTCAATCATGATCCCTGAGTGGTCCTCATCTAGTTTGGTTCGATCAATCATGGGGGTGTCAACAGGGTCACTTGAATCAAATCCAAATTTCTTTAAGATCTCTGTTGCATATTTAGATTGATTTATGAAAATGCCTCCGGGACTTTGTGAAATTTGTAATCCCAAGAAAAATGACATTTGTCCCATCATTGACATTTGAAATTTTAAACTCATTTCATTAGAAAAATGATCACATTCCATTGGGTCTGTCGAGGCAAAAATAATATCATCAACATAAATTTGAACATGAATTAAATGTTTTCCTGACTTCCTGGTGAACAATGTTGGATCAACTGCTCCTTTGCTAAATCCGGTTGATAGAAGAAACTTTGACAGTGTATCATACCATGCCCTTGGGGCTTGCTTTAAACCGTAAAGGGCCTTCTTCAAACGATAAACATGAGTAGGATGCTCTTGATTTACAAATCCTTCAGGTTGGCTGACGTAGACGACTTCTTTAAGGTCTCCGTTCAGAAATGCCGTCTTCACATCCATCTGATAGACTACCATGTTCTTACTAGCAGCATTAGCCAGAAAGATTCTGATTGCCTCGATTCGAGCAACTGGAGCAAAAGATTCTTCAAAGTCAATACCCTCCTCTTGACGGTATCCTTTAGCAACTAATCGAGCCTTGTTCTTCAATATATCACCATGCTCATCTAGTTTCACTTTGAAGATCCATTTTAGAGCAATAATCATGGCACAGTCTGGAGCAGGTACTAACTCCCATACATCAAGTCGATCAAACTCATGAATTTCATCTTGCATGGCATTGAACCAGCTATCTTCATTCATGGCGGTTTTAACATCTTTTGGTTCAATCTTAGATAGTACGGAGTTGAAGAAACACCATAGGGCATCGGTTGCAAGTTGTTTTCGTGTTGATACAGGACGAGAGGGATTTCCAATGATGTTGTCTAATGGATGATCGTGAGTCCATTTTCTGAGGTGTTCATGTGGCAGTTGTTGAGGGACTGAGGTAGCTGAGTCGATGTCTCCTGAAGAAGATGGTTCTGATGATGATTCAGGAGCAAATATGTTTTCAAATGGAGCATCTTCAGGGAAAGCAAAGGGATTAACTTCATCATTGATGCCAGAAACATTTCCATGATGTACATTTGAAGAATGATGATTTGTTGATGAGACTGAAGGATCAGCAGCAGGCGCTTCTTGACTTAAAGATATTGAGACTGAGGGATTGACTTCATTCACAGGAATATGAGCAGCCTCTGTTGTAGGGATCAACACCTCATTAGTACATGGATCATAAAGTTCATCAAACATAGGATCAAACAATTTCTTTAAATCATCTTCAGTTGGAGGTACATATGGAGTTTCTTGAGAGGAGTTTGGAACAAGGGATGAACCAATGGGACTGTTTTGAAGTGCGGGTCCTGAACTGGAATGTCCAGGAGCCATTTGACCGGTCAGCTCATCAAACGTAACGTGAATTGTTTCCATGATATTTCGGGTTCTTTTGTTGTAGATTCGGTATCCCTTTTTGTTTGGTGCATATCCTATAAATACTCCAATGTCAGCTTTAGCCCTAAGTTTGCCTAAGTCTTGACCCTCATTAGTTGGATAACACAATGCACCAAACACACGAAGGAAAGAGAGATTAGGTTTTCTGTTGTGGACAAGTTCATATGGAGTTTTTCCATGAACAGTGTGAATCAGGGAACGATTTTGTGTGTAGCATGCAGTGGCAATTGCTTCAGCCCAGAGAAACATTGGAACCTTTGAGTAAATCAGCATTGTTCTAGCGGCTTCAACAAGAGTTCGATTTCGTCTTTCAACTACACCGTTCTGTTGAGGAGTTCGTGGAACACTTCTTTGATGGCTGATTCCAACGCTTTCATAGAATTCACTAAGTTGTTTGTTGACAAACTCAGTTCCATTGTCTGTTCTGATAATTCTGACGGTTTTGTTAAGTCGAACCTGCAGCTGTTTGATGAGTTTGATGATGATATCAGGAGTTTCATCATTTGTCCTTAAGAACTTGACCCAGGTGAATCTAGAGTAATCATCAACCACAACTAACACATATTTCTTTCCAAAGATATTTTGCACCCTCATTGGTCCACATAAATCCATATGAATCATATGAAGAACATTTGTGACAGAGTTAGTAGGTTTGGGTTTATGGGCATACTTCTTGCTTTTTCCCAATTGACATGCTGAACAAAGATGATCCTTTTCGTACTTGAGTCTAGGTAAACCTACAACTAAGTCCTTTCTGGTGAGATCATTGATGGTGCCGAAGTTCAGGTGATTGAGACGACGATGCCATAACCATGACTTTGTTTTAGAAGCCTTTGACAGCAAGCAAATTGGAGAAGACTTCATCATATCTTCGATGGAGATGGTGTATAGATTTGAACCACGCGAACCTCTTAAAAGTTCCTTACCATCAAGTTCTCTAACGAAGCAGGTATGTTTTCTGAAGGCTACTTCTAGATCCGAATCGCAAAATTGACCAACAGAGAACAAGTTGTGACCAAGACCTTCTACATAGTAAACTCTGGAGAGATAACACTTTTGCCAACAACATAGTCTCCATAACCCATAATAGCACCGAAATGATCATTCCCCGAATCTAACAGTCCCGATGAATTTGCTCACGAAGTTCATGAGCCGTGACCGGTCGCCAGTCATATGCTTGGAACAGCCTGAGTCCAGGTACCACAGAACGATTTGAACGATCTGCAGTTGAACACAGACAAGAATGGATAACTGGATAATTGGGATCCCCATGCAAGAATGGGTTCCATTTGGTTAGTAACAATGGTTGGAACACCCACATCAGAAATAGAAGCGTTCATATCAGAAAATGAGGCAATGGAATCATTGCGAATAGATGCAGTACTAGTGTCTGTATTAGCCCTGTTCACAGTGTGCTCACTTCTAAAGGGAATAGTTCTACCAGTAGGCATCCATTTTCTAGTGGGCATTATCTAATTAGTCTTATGACCAACAGGTATCCAATAATAGCCTATTTTACTGAATGTTCTTCCTGTGGGTTTCCATTGTTTTCTAACTTTCTTTCGTTTTTGCCTTTTAGCCTTCTTAGCATGAATTTTAGCATTAACAATATTAACTGGACAGTTAACATCATTAGGCAGATTATTAACACCACATTCATGATTAGAAACAGAATTCAAGCAGACATCAATACAAGGTTTGCAAATAGTATCAGAATTCGAATTAATTACAGTACGCCTATGGCTAATACTAGAATCAACACGATTCGTTTTATTCGATTCAAGCTTAAAATTCCTAGATTGTTCTTCTACTCTTCTCCAGTGCACAATTTTAGCTTGCGAGGTCCTATCATTCCTTGTATTGTCTTGAGACTTTGACCTGCTCCCTTTAATGTCACTGATTACTCCTGTAGAGGGAATGGGAACATTAGTTGGTTTTACTATTCTTTGCATCACCTGTTTAGATGTGCTGGGATCTGAACTACATGCAGGCACACTAGGGTTCACTTTCTTAAAACTGGAAGTGCTGGGATTTGTACTCCTAGAAGGCACACTTGAGTTCTCTTTCATAGCATTGACAGATCTGGACTCTGAACTACTTAAAGGCACTTTAAGGTTCACATTCAAGACATTTGGCATCGAATGAATATCATACTTGGCATTAGGCATCGAACATGGAATCAAAGGATTAACTCTCTCACCTAATGACTTTGGGCATATTGTGATCAAGCATTCTAGGATTTCTTGAGATCGTTTGGCATATAAGCATGCATGTCCAATTGCATTATCATGAGGTTTCTCTAACTTATCCTCTTCAACAATCTTACGCAGACATTCTAGGCAATCCTTAAGGGATGAGAAGTATGTTTGAACAGCAAGTTTGTTGTTCCTGAGATGAGGAGGGACATATTTCACAGACAAAGCATATTTATTACAAGAGTGAACCTTTGATACACCATTCTCCCCATTGGTCATTGGCATTTTCCCTTTTGCCTGACTCTTCAGATTCTCAATTTCCTTTTGCAATGAAGCTATTTGTTCGTTATTTTTGTTACGAGTGACCTTTATTGATTCAAATAACTCATTGAAATGACGTTTAACCTTTTCATTTTCTTCTAGAAAACTTTCGTTTTCCTTTTGTAATGCATTTACTAGGTTTTGAAGATGAAACGTTTGAGACTTCTGAGAATCTAAAGGAGGAGGCATTTGGGAGCCTGTCAAATTGTTCGTTTGACCCTTTAATTGAGAGATTTGGGCTTTCAACTTTCTGATCGTGTTGCACTGAGCTTGAATCTGTTCATCACGTTTGTTAATTTGAAAAACTGCATCATACTCTGGAGCATCTGAGGATGTCTTGATATTTGAAGTTTTGACATTTTCTTTAAGATGTTGATATTTTAGTTGTAAATTAAAATGCTCAACTTCTAGTTTAGAAAAATGTTTAACCAAATTGTCGTGATCATCCAGTTCAATTTTCTCATTTAGTTCAGAATTAGTTTTTTCAAGCTCAATGACACGATCATGGGAGACTTTCAGGGCAACCGATAATTCATGAAATTTGGAAGCATTAATGGAACAATTTGTAGCAGTGAAAAACACATCTTGAGCAATACATTCAGACATCAGGTTCTCATTTAGTGTATGCAAGTTCTTCCTTTCAATCTCATTATATTTTAGTGCTCGCTCATAGTCACTAACTTCAACTATCATTGCATCAAATTCCTTTTCCATTCCCTTAATATCAGTTTTTATCCCCTTTTTAAGACTCTCAAAGTGATCTTTTAAAAGTTTAAAGAAAGGCATGACCTCAGTTAAATAACATTCTTTCATTTGCTCAAAACCCTTTTCTCCTTCCGTTATACCAGTGGGTGTGATCCTTTTCTTGCAAGTTTTCTCAAAATCAACAAATAGTTGAAATATAACATATTGGCTAATTAAGGTCTTGCTTTTAGTGGCAATTGTTCTAGGAACAAGATGCATTGGTGTATTAGGAGGATATACAGTCGCTCTAGGCATTTTCCAAAGGGGAGGGTTTGTTTCAACAATGTTTTCAGCTTTCTGCTTATCTAAATCCATTTTCTAGAAAACTTGTTCGGGAGTCAACAATGTCTGAGGCTTAAACATGTTCAAGGAAATCCAGTTTTCCTTCTTGTATTCATGGGGTGTGATCTTTATTTTCTTCTCTCTACATTTAGGATCATCTAATTTCTTGTTCATCTTTTCCCTAGTGACTTCATCTGATTTCTTATCTTCCTCAGTGCACTCAACGTAACTAGGTTTCTGTCTAGGTTTAAGGATTTCATTGCCATCATAAAGAACCTTATGAGCATTTCTAGCCCTTTTAATGACCTCTGGGTTTGGTTCCTTAACAAGGGGAATGCTATGCTTATCGCTTAAGACCCTATGCTTAGTGATCATGTGAGCAGTCTGAATGGTGTTCCCTTGTATGTACAACTTGTTTTCAAGTTTTTTTTTCAAAGTTTTCAGATTAGAAAAATCTTTCAAAAGTTTTGATTCCTTTGCATTAAATTCTTGCTTAAGCATTTTCACATTTTCTTGAAGTTCTTGTTTTTGCTTAGCAGTTTTAGAAAGCTTTTCTTGCAAGGAATTTAACTCTTGTTTTAATACTTCTTCTCGAAAATTACTTTTTCTAATGATTGTACGCACTTGGTCATCCATTTCCTGCTCACGAGTGGTCAACTCAAATTTTGCACGTTGTTCATAAATAGCAACACGTTCTTTATAGGCATTTAGTTCAGAAATTACAGACTCATCAGGGGCACAGGCAGTGTATTCATCAAAAATATAGTCATTGTTGACTGCAGGAGATGCATCACTTGGTACAACTTCACTTTCACTTTGTTTCACATATTGATCATATGGGACAACATTGATATTACCCATATTTTCAATATTTGATTCAAAAGTTTCAGTTGATAGTACTTTGTTATGCATCTTTTGCACATCAGCATCATCGTATAGTTTTAGTACCTCTGAGATGAGTTTGTCTTTGGATGGGCCAGCTTGTTGCGAAGAGGAGACCTTGGGAGAAACCATTGGAGAAATGCTAGCCATAAAGATTGTGTGTGCAGTAGGTCCATCATCCACATCAGAGTCGTATGCATCACAATCAGCGACTTGAAATGCATTCTGATGATTGTGACCTATCTCCTGAATAGGCTGCTCATCCACATCTGCATCATAGGTATTGGCATTGCCCTCAGCAAGAAACAACAATTCCTCTTCATCCAAAGCAGCACCATTATCCTGAGCTTGTACAAGCAGCATCTTATCTCTGAAGTAATCAGCATTCTGTGGACGCTTTGGAGATGTGCAGTTCCTTGCAATGTGTCCCTCACCACCACAGTTGTAACATTTGATCGGCTTAGCTTGACCTTGATTGCCATTCCTTCCTCGATTTTGATTACCAACATAACCTCTACCAGCTCCACCTCTTCCCTGATCATACTTTCTTTCCTGAACTGGTTGCACCACGATCCTCCCATCTTTAACAGTAGCTTGATTATGTGGGTTAGATGCTGTTCTGAGGTTGTTGTTGGTTTGTGGGAGAGAATTCATGTTTTGACTAATCAGAAGAGCTAGTTGGTTAATGATGTTACCCACGTGTGCATCAGCATCAGCTTGTTTGAACATAGGATCAGGAATGAGTTTGTGATTACCATTACCCATGGGTATGACTTGTGAGGCTTTGGTTGTGATTCCGATGTTAGAGTAGAATGCAGTTGAGTCATTAGACGAGCTTGTCTCTCCCTGGTTGGTTTTGAACTGATTAAGAACCATTTTTTCAAACATAGCATGTCTTTCATTCTGAAGGAGGAAGGCATAGAGTTGCTCATAGTTTGTATTCTTCAATCCTTTAGTGAGCTTCACAGAGGTGACAAACTTGTACCATTCGGGGTTCATGTTGTTCACAAATTTTGTGTTCAGCTGAATGTTAGGCATAGTCATTCTGATGTTCCTCATGTCATTCACCAACTTATGAAATCTCACATAGTACTCATAGACACTCTCATCTGGTTTCATCTTGAAGTGTTCAAATTCGTCATAGAGTTGTGATTCTCTGTCTTCCATAGTTAATTCTGAACCTGAGAGAAGCATCTTGACATTATCCCATACTGCCTTTGCTTCG
>BPTQ01000002.1:64831613-64880103 GCA_019973895.1 Chrysanthemum seticuspe
GAACTTCAACCGTTTAAGTTGTTTACCTTTTTCGCATACGAAACGATAAACTAACCCTACCTTGGAATAATATAGTTCACATATTTACTTCCAGGTAAACAGGGTTTCTGACGACTTCCAAACGGGTTCGGACTTCGAGTCATCTGGGTCCTACTTTCCTCTCACCAGTTGGTCCTGGTTTCTGAGTTTTCATAGTAGTATAGAACGGAAGGACTACTATATTACCTCAGTCAATATTCAACATTATGTTGATTTGTTTGGACCCTACTGGATCAGGTATCGGTACTTGTAGACTATGGTTCCTTTTGTCCTATTACCTGGACTTTGAACTCATGTTATGGAAGTCCCGATCCCTGAGTTTTTGTGAGAGAGTTTGAATGTGGGCAATGTTTTGGGAAAATTTACTTGACCGATTACTACCACAATTCAACAGGTTTGTACTCTAATTACAACCAAAACAGTTAACAGAAGGACTCTTCACCAATTTGAAGAGAGTCCCTGAATCTTTACGTTTAGTATAGGTTTTGGAACTAGAAGGACTTTAAATAGCCTTTAAACAGATACTCCTTTTGGAGTAGTTGTTTGCTATGGGACTGAATTTCTTCAGAGTCCTACAGTTCTTCAGGGACTGGTGGTGGAGTGGATACAGTTGACGAAAGAAAAGATTGTTACACCAAGTTCTAAAAGTTCTTTTGAGACTACTGCTCGGACTACTCTCTAGTACACTCCTCATGGATTTACTGGACTTGCAACTTAAAGTCCTTTCCCGTGAGGAACGTTTGAGAGCTTCCAAATAATTTTCTTTGTTTCCAAAAAGTTGACGATTTCGTTTACTCCTGTGACTTACGAAATTCACAGTGTTTTCTCCAGTAAAACGTTTCCTGACAAAAAGTTTTTGTTAAAGACTTGGGAGAATGTCTGGTAGCTCGAGTTTAGTAAGGAGTCCGAAATGGTTTAAAGTTGGATTTTAGATAGTCAGAGTAGTTTTGAAAGTTTTATTTAGACTGGTCTTGTTTTGTTATCTAAAACTTCGATTCATGTCCTTTTAGTTTCGATTCAAACGTAACGAACTCCGGTCAGGGAGTCTTGGTTTTTCACAAGTTAGACACGTCCCATTTTATTCTCCATTTCTGGCATGATTCTTTCCAACAGCTAGCTTGTCTTCCTCTGAGAGGGCCATCAGTGCGCTGACATGCACCATTTCGTCATCTGATGAGACTGGCTCTTCATCCCAGTCGAAAGTTTCAGCAACAAGACCTTTGTTTTTACCCTGCACAGATTGAACACTTTTTGGTTCTGAGGGACTGGCCTCAAGCAATGCAAACTTAGCTTTGATTTTCCTGTACTTAGCTTCAAAATCTATTGTTTTGTTCTGGTCAGATTTATTTTGAAAGTTTTGATGAGACTGATAGATTTTAGGTTGAAATTTGGTAAAGCCTGAGGAATGATTTGAGCTCGATGGTCTGTAAGAGGGTTCAGAAATTGTTTTTGAAAAACAGTCCTTTGCAAAATGACCTCTTTTGTGACACTTAAAGCATTCAGTGTCCTCATTTGCTTTAGCAGTTGAAAAACCTTTGTTTCTTTTAATAAACCTTCGAGAGTTTGCAAGGAGTGCCCTTTCCTGAAATTCAACGTTCAGGTCATTTAGGTACTCCTCACATGATCTCTCATCAGGCTCGTCATCAGAGTTTTCTTGAAAATCTTGAACCACATTGTTAGAAAAGAAAGCAGTTGACATAGGTGAGGTGGTGGTCAGGGACTTCTTGACATCCTGAGACTTCTTTAAGTCAGGGTATCGTTTGTTGATGAGGTTTTCCTCATAGACAAATTTCCGATAAATTTCAGGAAGATCAAGGTTTTGGATATGATTTGCATTTCTAAGTCCCTGAGAGAAGTTTAACCACTTCTCAGGAAGACAATTGACAAAACCAACATTAATCTCATGTTTGGACAACTTAACACCATCATTAGCCAGTTCATTTAAAAGGGTTTTGTAACGGGTGTAAGTTTGAGAGAGTGTTTTTGAGTCCCTAGCCCTGAAGGTATTGTACTCAAGTTTCAGGTCCATTATCCTGTTTTCCTTGGTATCAGATGTTCATGGCTATGGACTAGGTCATCCCAGGTTTGTTTAGTTGTATTACAACTTATAACTGACTCCATTATATCATCAGGAAGGCAAGATATGATGATACTTTTGAGTCTTTGGTCCTGGTTGACCACTCTCCTTTCATCCTGGGTCTACTGAGCTTCAGGCTTGGGCAAACCTTCAGCAGTCTTTGGG
This sequence comes from Chrysanthemum seticuspe, assembly GCA_019973895.1. Taxonomy (NCBI): domain Eukaryota; kingdom Viridiplantae; phylum Streptophyta; class Magnoliopsida; order Asterales; family Asteraceae; genus Chrysanthemum; species Chrysanthemum seticuspe. Next base: position 64,833,895 of record BPTQ01000002.1, read on the forward strand.
ACAAATGGACCTTCATTTATACACTTGATATAATAAGGTTCCATCCCAATCAAATAGCAAAGCATACGCTTTTTCCATTTGTTGAATTTGCCAACTTCAAGTCTAGGGGCAACAGCTGAAAAAGCTCCACCCTTTTTATCGACTAGTTGGGGTACATCAGTTTCAGCCATAGAGATCCTGATTTAAAAACAGTTTAGAGCGGCTTAAGGTTTTATAAAAAGTTTTATAATCAGCCTTGCTCTGATACCACTTGTTGTTCCCTATTCACTATCGTTTAAAAAACAATTAAGTACTTAAAACAATTTAACTGTGAATAATGACTGAAAGTAATGTAAGTAAAACACACAAAGTAATTTTCAACATCATATTCTTATTAGAAATAAATCAAAAGAATATGTTTCCCAAGTACTTGCGGAATAGTACTTGGGATTGAAATGACAAGGTTTAGGGTGACTCCTCTCTAAGCTCAGGCTAAGTCTGAGCACAACTCTTAGAACCCACTGAGCTAGCTCAAGGAGAAAGTTGTATTTGGAGGAGTGAAAAGTTGGCTTGTGTGTATGTGTGTTTTTACAATTCACAAGCTTAAACTTTTCACTCTTCTTCTTATGCTATTTATACAAGTATGATATTTTACTTTAACCTAGAAGACAAAAACATAGATCTTAGCAAACATGAATCTTGAAGGATTCAGTTACTATTCACCTTTCTATTTATAGTAGGCGGCGAGACTATTTCCTTTGACAGAGAATCGCCGCTTACTATAAATGGAAAGATATGATCTTAGAAGATTGTGACCATGTATGGACTGGATAAACACTTGAGGGACTTAGTTTTATCTGGGTAAAACTTTCCCGCTTTATCCAGCTCATTCTTTAGTCTTCAAAGCCTTCAGTCTCTTTCTTCATTTGTCTTCAGTGATAAACAGTTGGAGAGGAGTCGTAGGGATTCAGTGAGATATTGTCATCACTCACTGAATCCACCATCTTCTTCTTGACTTGGTCTTCACCCTTTAAGATCCGCCTTGCAGAGTGGAGAGGCTGATACTTTGCCTCGTACTAAGTATCCTGAAGATGGCTCACTGAGAGACAATGCGCTCAGTGACCTGATTGTGTTTAACGGATTAAACACTTAGGATATTTTCTATTCAAATCCAAGATTAAGGGGTTTGGGTATTTACTGAACCCAACATCTTCAAAGTAAAACTTGATGAGCATGGTGATGTGCTAAAAAACAAGGCACGATTGGTTGCAAAAGGATACCGTCAAGAGGAGGGTATTGACTTTGAAGAATCATTTGCTCCAGTTGCACGTATCGAGGAAATCAGAATCTTCCTGGCTAACTCCGCCAGTAAGAACATGGTAGTCTATTAGATGGATGTAAAAACTGCATTTCTTAACGGAGATCTGAAAGAAGTAGTATACGTCAGCCAACCTGAAGGTTTTGTGAATCCAGAGTATCCTACTCATGTCTATCACTTGAAGAAGGCCCTTTATAGCTTGAAGCAAGCTCCAAGGGTATGGTACGACACGCTATCGAAGTTTCTTGTATCTAATGGATTCAGCAAAGGAGCAGTTGATCCGACATTGTTCACCAGAAAGTCAGGCAAACACTTACTTCATGTTCAAATATATGTTGATGATATTATTTTTGCCTCGACTGACCCCAATGAATGTGACCATTTTTCTAAGGAGATGGGCTCCAAATTTCAAATGTCAATGATGGGACAAATGTCATTTTTCTTGGGATTACAAATTTCACAAAGTCTTGGAGGCATTTTTATCAATCAATCTAAATATGCTAATGAAATCTTAAAGAAATTTGGATTTGATTCTTGTGACCCTGTTGACACTCCCATGGTGGAGCGTACTAAACTGGATGAGGACCACTCAGGGATCATGGTTGACCAAACTAAATATCGTAGTATGATTGGGTCCCTGATGTACCTTACTGCCAGTAGACCAAACATTATGTTCGCTGTATGTATGTGTGCTAGATACCAGGCTAAGCCTACCAAAAAGCACCTTAAAGCGGTTAAATGGGTCTTTCGGTATCTCCAATGAACCATCAACATGGGACTTTGGTACTCGAAGGACACTGGTATGTCACTAACAGCCTATGCAGATGCTGACCATGCAGGGTGTCAAGATACACGTCGAAGCACGTCAGGAGGTGCTCAGTTTTTGGGTGATAAGCTTGTGAGCTGGTCTTCAAAGAAACAAATGAGTACTTCTATATCCTCTACAGAGGCAGAATACATAGCCATGTCATCTTGTTGTGCTCAAATCCTATGGATGAGATCCCAATTATCTGACTATGGCTTTGAATTCAACAAAATCCCTATGTATTGTGATAACAAGAGTGCCATTGCTCTCCCATGCAACAACGTTCAACATTCAAGAGCAAAGCATATCGACATTCGACATCATTTCATCAGGGAGCAAGTGGAGAACGGTGTGGTGGAACTATATTTTGTGAAGACCGAATATCAGTTAGCAGACATCTTCACCAAAGCTCTTCCTAGAGAACGTTTTGAGTTTATCCTTCCACGACTTGGTCTAAAGAGTCTACAACCGGAAACACTTAAACGTCTCCAAGAGGAAGACGAGGAGTAAAAGTTTTTCTTCATCCATCTCTTGTAAATATTTATTCCAAAATATATATATATATATATATATATATATATATATATATATATATATATATATATATATATATATATATATATATATATATATATATATATACTAGTTTTCGAAGCCCGCCCAATGGGCGGGCATGACTTATAATTATTTGTTTGTTGTTTTTTGTTAACTGAAATACATTTTTTAGAATTGTCAAAAAATATTATAAAACATTTTTTTTTCTTTTTTTTTAAGAATTATAAATAATTATATGGTTTGCGTGGATGGTTAACAACACAACATAACCTTCAAGTTGTACCATTTTCCCTATTGACTTCAACTTCTAATGACCGCAAAGTTTTCCGAGACCTCTACCAATGCCTAAAAAAACCACCCAAAACCTCCAACCATATTCTGGAAATAAAACATCCGTTATCCTTATTCAAATAGAATAAGTACCACTGTACCAGTTAACACCATTAATCACGCTCTCAGAATGCCTTATATTCCCGAGCACACGTTCAATATTTGCCCACTGGCTATCAATTTGGGTAAGAAAAAGAAAACTAATCTCAGTTAGAAAATAATAAAATAATAAAACAAAAAAATAAAATAAACCCTTATCGCGCTTAGATAATTCAAAAACAATTATTAATCAATTCTGTGAATTGTCAATTACCCGCAGATTTGCGAATTCCAGATTCCATAAATAGGTTTTCACTTTACTTATTACTGTGATCCTTAGCACCGAACCTAATGGTCTTTATCAAAATGTGTCGTGGTTGTCTTATAGAAGCCGAAATGGAGGTTTGGAGGTGGTATCCATCATTAAAGATCTTATTTACCTAATAAGCTGCAAATAAACATATACTCTTTTGAATAAGCTCGCCCAAACACCCCATAGTGTTCAAAGTCATTTTCTTTCAACATGTAATAGAACTATTTAATTAACATTCGACTATTAACATCTACAAATAGGGAGTAACTAAAATCAAACCACTAACTTGGTTTGCCTCTGAATTCTTTAAACCACTTTGTAAAACCCAAATCATCACTATTAATTCCAAGTTCTACAAATCATATAAATATTTTAGCACTAAAAAAATAAAATTAGAGCTTTCTACGTCCTTCCTAATATCGTTACCATGTTCTATGGTTCAAATTAAACACATTATGTAACATGCCATAATTAATAAGAATAAGCAAAAATAATTTGAGGCCGATGCATTCTTCGTTTATTTTGGAAAAAAGATCTTCATGGCAAGGGGAATCTATATTTATTATGAAATAACAAAGCAAGTTTAATATTCTCATTAGAACTTGGAAAAATAGCATGCATCTTTCTAAACAAAGCAAGAAATCTCCTTTATTTAAACTAAATTACGATGCTTCACCCGTGAAGTAAGAATTACAATGACATGCCCATAACCATATAGACCACTGTTGCTCAGTCCGTTTGTGCTTTTAGAGACGATCTATTACATCTGAGCAAGAACAGTTGTCAAATATAATTCGCGTGTTCGAACACTATCATAGATTTTAATACAATGGTTTTGAAGTTTGTATGTGGTCTTACTTTTTGACATTTGACATGTGACAAATTAAACACAAAACAAATTGAACCGTGTGTGAGTAACTTAAATTATCTTGCGAGATCGTAGTATAAACGTGTGACAACTCGCAATTTCAGGTCATTTCTCGAAACAATTTATGCCTCACTATTTCAACAGTTATCGTAAACTTGGTTTACTTGTTCCAAATTCGCGTAACCTTAAAGGTTTAGCGGCGAATTCATGATCATAACATCACGAACATCTCATATGGACTAGGATTAGTCTACATTTCATTGACATCATTTGCATCATATTAATTCATTCATGACATCGCATTTCACTTGAACCGCGTAATTTTTATATTAAATAAACGTTATCGCGTGAGTTATTATTTTAAATAATTAATCTGTTACTTTCAAAAATGATCCCGACATATTTTTATACTTACATTTAGTTTATAAAAACTATATTTTGAGTTTTTCTAGTGTTTTAAATTTATTTGGTACATAAATCGTTAAAGTTAAATTATTACGACGTTTTTCTTAAAAACTATACGATAATCATTTTATCACCCAAATTTCACAAGGAATGTATTTTTATAATTTTTATTATCTCATTACATTCTATTTTGATCTATTAAAAATTTACTTGTACCAAAAATCTATCATTTACCTTACAAGATTCATTTAACTACATATTATTCTTACAAGTACACAAGTAAATGTTTACACATTTTATAAAAGTTTAAAAAAAAAAAAAACAAAAACAAAATATCTACATCCCTCCCCCCTTGGCCGACCAAGGGGGAGGGTATTCATTAATGATGGTATGGAATGTGATTGCTAATAATTTTACACCTTTACTTAAAGTCTTGCTTACACTTTTACTCATTCACTTCACCAAAATTCACATAGTTAGAAAAAAATAATTCTCTCCTTTGTTTCTCTCCTTCATCAACCGGTCATCATCAAGAAATCACAAAGGGATCAAAAATTTTCAAGTCCAAGTGTTTTACAATCTAGTTAATACTCTTTATAAGGTTTTGAAATAAAAACCAAGAGTGTTTAGGTTTAACCTTGTTACTTGCACCTCATCATATTCACTTGTAAGCATGTTTTTATCATTTTTCATGTTTCCTTTTCATTACATGTGTATCTTTTCATTTTTGGAGCAACATGCAAGACATATGTGATTTATACCATTTTTACATGATTTTAGAAGTTATATATATATATGGTCATCCTATAATTATCCCCTTGGTATTCATTGGTCTTGATGATGTCTAGGAACCCATGACACCCTAAGAAGGTGTATGGTAGGATTAGATTAGCTTTGGAGTTGATTTGAAGGGATTAGAATAGGTTTTGTCCGAGAAAAACTATTTTCAATACGTATAAAATAGGTTCTGTCCTTGTTTCATTTTTCTGGAAAAACCGATAGTTGGTACGAAATTTTGGCCTTGATATTTAGAAAATATACTTTAAAACGAATCCGTGGTCGCTTGAACGGAATAAAACGGAGTTATAACGAAGAAGTTATGGATTTTACAAGTTTGACGACGAAAAATATAGTTTTCTGAAATTTCAGCAACATATATTTATCTTGTACGAGTCAAAAACGAGCCTTAAGCTTCACAAATTATTTCGACTTCTCAAAAATATATTAGTTTACTTCGATACGAAGCTAAGGACGTATTATACGTAGAAAACGAATTTGAAACGACAAAGATATGCACGTTTTCATAAACTTGCCGTAACTATTATTTTCTGAAAAACTATATTATTTTTACGATACAAGTGTTACGGTAGCTGTAACGTCCATGTTGAGGGCTGTTTTTAACGAGGTTGTGAAACTTTTTGGAACGAAATGTCTTCTAATAAAATCAAGTTCACCGAGCATATTTTTCAAAACAATCAACCGTTTGTATAGCGGAGTTTTAATAAATTAATTACGGATGTTCAAACTTGGCCGAAACTCATTTTTCTGCACAACAATTAGCCAAAATCACTATCTTTAACCCTTATTATCTTTATGTTCGAGACCTTTTGGACGAAAACTCCTGAACTGAGACTTCTAGATTTCGATACAAACTTTCCAAAACCATCGAGTTCGTTCTCTAACGATCGACGTACACCATTTTACGACTAGTTTTCCAAAGCCATTTTTGTTAATTTCATGAAAATTCCGACGACATTGTTTTGCGACGAAAAGTGGTAATTTCACCAAAAATCGTTATAAAACCATTGTAGGATGACATTTTGACGTAAAAACATGTAAAGTCATTTTTGAAGGGTCAAGACGTCAAAAGAGTATTTTTCGACGAAAAGTAATATTTTCAAAACTCGCAAATGGTATAAATAACATACGAAATGCATGCATAACATTACATTGCAACTCATTACATATCATATCATTCGTAATAGGTCCCGGATAACGCATCACATTATACCTCAGTGTACTCACTCTTGCCATCATTCCAGTTTACCAAGTGAGTTTTCATAGCCCCGATTTATTCAAGTTTTACTTCATTTCAAACCTACGGGGGAGAATACATTGCACAACATTTTTATTACGATACCAAGTATGTTAAATACATTTACATTGCTTGAGTTACAAAGTTGCCAGTTAAAAGTCCCCATTTCAAATGTATGAGCCGTTAATTTCCTAGAAGCGTGTGTGAGTGGATAGATCTATCGAGGGTGACGCCTCCATCCGGGTTGGTGAATCCCGACTAGTCATACGGATGCATTTCATTCATAAACATTACCAGAGTTGTTTGGCAAGACACTCTTTTGGGGCGTACATCAGTCGGAGCTTCGGTATCATGCGCTTAAGCAATTGTAACATTTTTACGTGACATAATCGTCATGCCTGGAACATTTTTACGTGACATGATTGTCATGCCTGATCTATACTTGCGTAGTCGTATAAAACATTTACATAAACCTATGAATTCTCACCAACATTATTGTTGACCCGTTTTAGCAATGTATTTTCAGGTAACTGAGGCATTATCATCATGACATGGTTTAAGGACCTACCTTTTTGAGTCGCGGCGTCGACTTACATTATTGTACATTATGGCACTTTATTTCAAAACATCGTTTGGATTTGTAATATATTTGTATTTCCGCAAACTTTATAACCTTTTGGGACCGATGTTGTAAACTCTGATTATTTTTGTTAAATATCAAACGATGTGTTTTTAAAACGACACTTTAGGTCGTTCAATATAACTGTGATTGTGGTGCTATGACAGTTAAGCCCCCAGGAATTCCATTCCGCTGCAAAACAGGTAAATTGGGGGTGTGACAAAACGAATCTGCTCTTCATCTGTCCATCATAAAAAATAGAGTTTTTAAACCAAACTGGATGAAAAAATAATTGGTTACAATTTCGAAAATAAAATTCACACAAACCTCGTGCTCTCTTTTGTTCCGGCTATGGTTTTGATTAGTCTTGCTATTTCCTGAGCTTGTCAATGGCTTAAAGTATTCCTGCATAAAAAGCATGATATCAATGATTGAGTATTAGTCAAGGAAAAAAAAGCTATTATTGATAGATTCTGAATACTCGCATTTGATACTTAGGATTCCAATGGCCACCTTAACATAGCCGACAAGTTTGTGCTTTTATTCTAACTATATTCGAGTCATATCAATCTTTCAATAAATACGTACTGGGGTAACAATTTTAGGCTATGAAATTCTGTATATAACAAAATACAGGAGCAGATTAAGTATCAACTCAATAATAAATTTTATGACCACATACATCATCTTGATCATCATCATCGTCCTCGGAAACTTCATCGTCTTCGATCACCAATGCATCATCAACTTCAACGGGTGATATCTCTATGTCGTCCTCCTACATCGCACACAAAAGAATACTAAGAATATAATATACAAAAGCAAAAATATAATTATGGCAAAACAAAACAAATAAACTTACAAAAAAGAAACAGCAAGCTGACCAGAGATGTCGACTAACAAAATAGTTCACGAGGGCATGCATGTACATATTCATTCACATATCCATCAATGCATACCAAATTCATGAAACATACCAGTCTTACTATTTGATTGTTAAGCAAATCTTTAGTTCTAGAGAAACTTTTTATAGAGAGCTAAAGCTTTAGCATGTCTGCATATCGCATGACGTAGTCAAGTAGTGTTCAGGTGGAAACATAGCTCTAGCATACATTCATATCACATGAAGACTGAAAATATTCTATTGCAATTTGATACTCAACATCTATGCCATTGTCTCAAATCAGTAACAGCGTTCCCACAAATTAGTAAATTCTAGAACCCCACCTATGAGTATATCTTATGACGTATTGTGCAGGGGGAAAACATAGTTCTGCCATTCCCCCTTGAGATTTTATACCCAACTATGAGTATATCCTATGACGTATTGTGCAGGTGGAAAACATACTTATTAGAACTATAAAACAATGCAAAAAGGTACATAGTCAATCCTATACATATTAAGCAAGTATGTTTTTTTGTTAAGAGGCATGTTTAAGCAAAGTATTATCCAGCCGAGAATATGAAGAAGTTCTCACCTTGAACAATTGACCATTCTCCATCGCGGCAAGTGACTGGGAAGGAGTAGATAAGCCCAGTTGGAACATTGTATGAACCATCAGAGTACACACCCATTGAAACCCAAGTTCCCTGATATTACAATAACAAAAGGTAAGACTATTAGAACAGATATGAAGTGAAAGTTAAAAAAACAACTGCATGGTATCCAAGTAGACGCTAACCTCTGGGGTTCCACAAACCCAATCGCGAATATGGTCACAAGCAGAACTTGCAGCAGAGAGTGCACTTGAGAGTTTCCTAGCCTAGATGATAGCAGCACCACGTTGTTGCAAAGTGCTAATGAATCCAGATTTCAACCTAAAATAACAGATATGGCAAATGTCATCATTTAGTACATGAATAATCAAGAAGAAAACAGTAGTTCCCTTGTAGGCGGGGAGATTTCATACCATTCATCGTCTTTAATAAGTTCTGGGACAGGCTTGTCTCCGACAGTTGCATGTGTGACATCAGGGTACTGAGTTGATGAGTGCTTACCCCAGATGATAACAATCTTGACATCTGATACTTGAACATTGAGCTTCTATGAGATTTGTCCCAAAAGTTAATCATGATGCTATACTCCATAAGTTGAAGATACACTATAAACTATCTCGTAACTAACCTTAGTTATATAACTACATGTTGATCTTCAACTTGAACTGAGATCATTACCACATTGTAAATAATATAACATAAAATTCATGGCCCCAATAATTATTCAGCTAAAGAAGTAGGTAAACCCGAGAATAAAATTAAGTTGCAACTTCAATTAACATGTTCAAATAAACAGGAATCCAAATGTAATACAGGAATCAATGCAGTATTTACAAATCAAGAACCTGATAAACAAAGGTATCATATCAGATTACAGTGTTTAAATCGTGTATTTCACGAGGCGACCCTCAAAAGAATTTCAACCTCGTAATCTCCGCAACTTTGCGCCTCTCAACTTTCACGCACTGCTCCTCTTCAAATGGGTTGGTGTCGCAAGAATCCTCTTGATTGCATTAACTTCTAATGGGCTGTTCTTGCTCTGTTACAGTAGATTAAAACCAACATCAGTCACATATAAAGCGACAAACTTCATGACTTTGACTTGAAAAAAGTAAAATTAACTCACCTTTGAGCAGGTACCACGGCGCACATTGCAAACGGGGTAATCATGTGGGCAGCAACTGTAGTGGTCATCACAGCAACATGCACCTTCCAATGGGCAGCATCCCCAAGCAAAACAGTAGCCATAGTACTCATAGATACAACAGCAAGTGGTGGCTTCAGGGCATGTAATGTACTCGTCACAAACCACTTTATGTGTGACCGGTGATGGGGGTGATGGACCAGGGTTGGGTGGGTTCTGACCAGTCTTGAGTGGGTATGAAGCCTCCATTGCAATACCACATTGACCACATTGTAATTATAAGTATGCATTGAATTGTTTTTCCCATTTTTTATAAGCTCTTTCTTTCTCTTGTTAGTGAGCTTAGATTAGACATAGTACAAAAGATAACAGCGAGATAAAAACCAACCCATAATATTATTCACCGTAGAATTTTATTAAAAGCATAGGTATTTCTTTGATAGATAGAATGCAAAAAACGTTTTAGAACAATGAATAAGTGAAAAAATACAGCAATCAAACCAGAAGCCGCAAGATACTCACCGAAAGCGAGGGGATCTGGAGATCGAGGTCAGACATGAAAATTAGCTGGTAAAGTGAAACAACAACAGAAGCTTTCCTTGAGAAAACTGTATCTCATATCTGATATAAAGATACCCATATAAGTAACAGATATAAGACTATTTTAAAACATGAATTGTACTAACCTGTAGGCCACTCAGAAATTATTGGAACATAAGTAACGATATTCCACAAATCATACACTCATGTGCCTGTAAACATAAAACACCAGTTGAAAAAAATAATGTATTGTACCTCCTTTGTGAAGCCACGAATAAGCATGAACGATGATCGGCTGAGTTTTCAAAAATACTTGATGAGTCTAGTTTCGGTAAAATTATGGATTTGTTGGCTGAAACTTACCTTCTAAATACGTATATGTATCATGCTATTCATTTAGTTACTTGCAACACATATTTTGTATTCAAAAGAGTCACATGTAATCTCAATACGCCGAATCATAATAATGTATAAAAAATAAGGTATCATATAACCACAATCTTGAAGCAAATAATTTAAATAACCTCATACAGAGATGCCTCATTTGCATTGTTACTATAATGTATGGGCACCTGTTCCGAACCTCAGTTTGAGTTGCTGGAAAAAGACCAGTTCTGCATAACTTCGGTTGCATTATCCAGGTAATTTTGAAAAATAACCATAAGACTGTTAATAAAGATGAAAACACAAATATTATGTAAAGCGTACAAAGCCAAAAAAGAGAGTATTCTTACATGTCTATCGCCAAAGTTCATCATAACTGTGGGGCCATTCATGTGATAAAGGAAACACAAAAATTAGTAAACATTAGAAGAGAATGAAGGAAAAAATTGGATATTAGGGTTTTTGAGAAAAAAATATAATGAACCGTATATTTTTATGTATATGTTTTGTTTAGGGTTACCTAAGTTGTAGGGATTCTCCTACATAATTGGTTGCATTTATAGATTATAATATGCAACATAATTATCAAAATAACTTGTTACCTAAGTGGTAAACACACAAGTTATTTATCAAAACAACCAAGGTTCAATCCTTGCAAGGAACCTTTTTTATAAACAATTTTAAAAAATCTTTAAAAAAATTCCGAAAATTACAAAAAAAATAATAAAATTCAGAAAATTAAAAATTAATTGCAATTTTCAAAAATCTTTAAAGACATATATTGCTTAGGTGGCATGAAAAATGATTAGGTGGCATTGAGGTGGCATTGACGTGGCATTGAGGTGGCATTAATGTCAAATGCCTCCTGTTATATATAATATATATATATATATATATATATATATATATATATATATATATATATATATATATATATATATATATATATATATTCCCATCTTTTTCTACTCTTCGATAACATCTACGGTCTTTGATTTGTCACTCTAAGAATGACACGAGTCTTTAGATGAAGTTCGATTGTACATAAACTTAAAAAAAAAAAAAAAAAAAAAAAAAAAAAAAAAAAAAAAAAAAAATGAGAGAAAGAAAAACAAAGGTTTATAGTCATATCAGACTGTATCCCGTTTTAAAAGAAAGAACAGAGTCATGCTTCATCTTACTTTTCAAATCCCATGCTCTGATTCTAAAAACAAATGTTTGTCACCAATAAGACAAATGTTTCCTTCACAGATATTTTTTCTTCTATAAATTCTTCTGAAAAATATTTGTTATCTAATGAAAACTAAATAGCTTTGAAAAATAACTCGGACTCAATTTTTGAAAATCATATGGACTTGTCATTTGTCAAAATCTCTATCTCTCAATCAACAACTTATGTCATTGATTGAGGGGGAGAATGATTTCAATTAAATCAAAAAGTTATTTGTCAAACAATTGCAATGTCTTATACAATTGCTTCAGACCTTGGCTAATGTTATGTTTTCATAAGATACTTAAGCATTCTTGAACATTGGAGTTTAAAGTCTCAAAATCTGATCCCTATCAGTTAAAATGTTTCTCAAAACCATGTCACAATTCTCCTCCAAACTTTTTAAAATTAATTTAAATCAATAGAGATCACAAATCTCAATGGATTTGAAAATTGTGATCGGGAGAGAATTTGTGATTTAAATTTGATTTAAACTGATAATTCGATTAATGGTTTTGTAAGTGATTAGCAAGCTCTCCTCCCTACATGTGCCAAACGATTTCAAATTCTCCATGCACATGTTAAGGGGGAGCATATGTATCAAACCAAAAAGGATTGAAACGTGATTGATTTGTCTCTAAGTGCAGGTTCTCCCTAAATGTGCAAAATACTTTCGAATCTCGATGCACATATTGAGGGGGAGCAACTTTTTGAAAACCACATCCTTTCCCAAAATTATCTTTAACAAAGTATTTAAAATACTAATTATGTCGATATTTTTAGAAAATGTTGATCAAAGAAGTGAATTCTTCCTCTTGCTTCCATGTGCCAAAAACAATTTCAAACATACGATGCACATGTTGAGGGGGAGCTTTTTCTGAAATATCAAAAACGATTCAGGTACAAAATGCTTTGATCATAGATCACAAGTACCTCAATTGATTATTCAAACGGTTTTCAAATGGTTTCAATGGCAGAAGAACAATTCCAAAAAGACCGACGAAATTTATTTTATGCATGGAGATATAAGGATGGTTAAGTTAGGTATTCGTTCCCACGATCCCGCCAGAGCCGGAGGGATCTACCTAGGGACCGATGTTGCAAAAATCGGTCAACTCGGCCGATTAATCGTTAATCGGCCGAGTACCTTGTCGATTTTTAAAAATCGGTCGAAAAATCGGCCAAGTAAAAAAATCAACACTAAGCAGTCAAAAAATCGGCTGAATCGGCCGATTAATCGGTCAAATCGGTCATTTTTCAAAAAATAATAATTTAGGCATTCTACTTAATTTGGGGATCGTATATTTCATTTATAACGCACAATGGTCATCATAATCAGAATTTGAGCCTTTTATTGAGGTTTGGAAACATAGCAGGCTTGGAATCGGTTAAGATTTTTAGTTTGGTCTCTAGAAATACCAAAAAATTGCAGGAAATACCAATCCGATTAATCACCGATTAATCCTGACTTGACCGATTACTCGCTACAGGGTGGTCGACCGCCCAACTACCGATTCACGATTTTTGCAACATTGTCAGGGACAATCCACTAGTTAGTGTAGAAGTCCTTAGGTATGATGAAAAAAGGAGAAAAATGAGAATATGGGAAGAGTACGGACTAAGATAGAGCTAGAACTGGAATAAACCCAACAAGGTTCTAGTAATGAAGTCTCGGTAAGCACTGAAGGGGTTGAAGAATGAAAAAGAATTGAATGTGAAAAAGGGTGAAAAGAAATAGCCCTCCATTAATTCAACCTTAGGGCAGAAACCGGGTTCAATACATATGTTACTCGTGGTTACTAAGGTAACACCGGTATTGAAGTCAAGACGTCATGGACCCAGTGACGCACTGCACTACATCTTCCAAGCTACTCAAGTTCCTCTTAAAAGGACTTGTTTCATTCTCACGGGGAACCTACATTATTAATCGACTCTCTCTTAGAGATTGTTGATATTGAAGAAGGAGACCCTCTCCCTAGTCTTCGGCTTAGGAACCAAAAATGCACAATTGAGTCTAGAGCCAAGATATCATCCACAATATCTCATTAGGAAACAAAATTAATGGAGACTCACTGTTTCACACAATATGGAAAGTGAGATTATATCTTAAGAGTCTTACGCATTATCCTTTTGGTATTGCCAGAACATTTGAGTGATATGTAAAATACTCACAATGAAGATGGAAATCCTTCTAGAGCCAACATCAAACAAGCTCTTGGTAGGTAACATGTGAGATCTATCCAATAGATCAAACTTGTGACAACTGGATTGAAACAATGGGGCGATTCATTATTGAATCAACCTTGGTCCAGGAAATGGATTGATGGATACCTTTAAAAAACTGGTCGTTGTACTTAAAACTTCTTTCTATAGCACATCGACTGTGTATTAATATTTCAAAATAAAAGGTGTTTAGGATTGATAATTGATTTTCTTTAAATCCTTCGTTGTATTGCAAAACACTTTATATTAAGCAGTACACGATTGTGTTTCAAATCACTTTTCATCAATCAGTGAATCTCAATTCGCTGGTTCACTTACTCCGAGTTGTCTTCTTTGAGACGTTCAGGTTTGAGAACAGCTAGAGCAGCTGCGAAACCCTGTCAAGGAGATTCTTAGGAATTCTACCTGATCACAGGCAGTACTTGTACTGATCAACGGGGAACCGTGGGCCGTGTACCTTAATTCAACGAAAGTGATCAAAGACACTTTCGTGCGCTCTATTGCTAACTGTTGTATGCAGGTACACCCAACGTTTGCAGCTGATCAGAATTGAGAGGTCAATCCATAGCCGCATGCTCACACAACACATTCATTACTAAAGAAATCATGATAAGTGCATCAACGTCTCTTATATTTACACTCCATGCTTCTGCTACGCTGCTGCAAATATCATGAATCAACTAAAGCTTCCGCTACTCTGATGAGAAGAAATCATGATCCAGAATGTGAGCATGTCGGTCCAATGTCACAACATCACATAATGTCAACACTACAAAGGAAAAGTCAGAGATTCATGGTAGTTGATGCTCTCAAGGCTGGTTCAAAACTCATCATCACATGGATAAGTTAAAGACCTCCACTTGGATTAACCAAACATGCAAAACATGAAGAATCAAAGACTACAGGCTACTGAGCAAAGAACTTAATCAAGAATCCTAGAACAATCAAACGTAATATCTGTTTGTATTCATTGTAAGTTGAGGTGACCTCCCTTAGGGGGAGATTGTTAGGATTTATAAAATCCAGTTGTTACAAGTGTCGGTCACCTCAAGTATATGTAATCGTTAGAAAGCTCGTAGTTGTAGTTATTTAATGTTAGTTAGTATTTAGTTAAGTAACACCGTGGAGGATGCCTGATCCACAGCCCGTAGGTGGCGTATTTTGTAAGATATTATAAATACCCTCTACCTCCCAAGGTAGAGGGTTGGAGATCATAATAAAAATTTTCTTTCTCTCTCTAAGTTCCCTAAACCTCTAAACTTTCTCTCTCTAAAACCCTTAAGTCATATGCCTCTTTACACTATGGTTCGATTTGTTTGTGAAATCCAATATGTTACATCACACAAACACAAAACTACATAGAAAGATCACTTGGATTTGAGGATAGCGATGTAACAATACTAAGAGAGAGTATGTGTAAAAGGGGTGTGTTAATACAAATAAACCGTAAAAACGTTTATTAATATTTAGCGATCTCTTTGTGTTTTGTTGATAACAAATATAATGTTACCATAAGTAAAATTATAAGGATACATGTTATTTTTGTAAAGCATCTACATATAGTCATTTAATACAAATTGTTGTAATAATTCATTTGTTGTAATAGTTTATTAGGATGGGTAAAAACCACAACCCATGACCCATACCCATGGAGTTAACCCATACCCATTGTCTAGATGCATTGCATCTATTAGATACATTGTATCTATTTAGATATCCATGGTCCATAATCTAGGACCCATGACCCATAACCCAAAAACCCATGGGCAAATAGGAGCGTCTCACGGATCCCTCAAGTTACACTAGACGGATCCCTCAAGCAAGGGATCTGTGGGATCCGTGCAACAATGGCAAGAATTTTCCTATAAATAGAGAGCCATTTCTTCATTTTTACTCACCCCTCTTCTTACAAACTCTCTCATATATTCTTATATTCTTCTAACTTAAGATCACTTGATCTAGAGAGTAGTTCTTCTTTCTTTTATTGTGATTTTCATATTGGTCCTTCTTTAAGGCGAGATCACGAGCATTCTACAAGTCATCCAAGCAAGGGGTCCTTGATTGATTTGTTCCTCCACAATATTTCTGTAGCGAAGATCTTGTATTTCATATTTTACATATTTGTTGTGTTATAGTAGTGTTGGTTTGGTCCTCCGTGTTACGGACTCGGTATTTAGCTTTGTACCGGAAAAAGTGTAAGCGACGTTGTGAAGGCTTCTCCGCCAACTTGAAGGAGTTTCTTGACATAGTGCTTGAACTCTCGAGTAGGTGACTCAGGGAGTGGCGTAGGGCAAGGAAGGTGTCCTTGTAGCTGAACCACTATAAATCTGTTGTGTCATTTCTATCCTTTACTTTATTTGCTTTCTTTACTTGCATTACTCTTAGATCTATACTTTCTCTTCATCCATACGATTTCACATAATATCGAATCTAAAGTTTTTGAAACTAACTTAAAATCGGCAAAACTATTCAACCCTTCTTCTACTTTTCCACAATTGGCATCAAGAGCTAAGTTTATAAAAGTTTTAAAGTAAACCGTATTTTAAAAACTTTTCGATCACTATGGTTTCTGAAAATTACAAGGAAGGGCAATCCATGCAACGACGTCCACTACTTGAAACTAATAGTTTTATATATTGGAAAAATAGATTCGAAACGTATGTGAAGTCAAAAGATATTGATCTTTGGTACATCATTGTTGAAGGCGATTTTGAAGCCACTACAAAAGATGAATCCGGAAATTTAGTAAACACACCTCATGATCAACTCAGCGATGATCAAAAGAAAAAGCTTTCCAAAAATAGTGAAGCTAAAATGGTTTTATACAATGCTTTACCCAAAAAGGAATTCGAAAGAATTTCCATGCTTAAAACCTCTAAAGATATTTGGAACTCTTTAGTTGTAACTCATCAAGGAAATCAACAAGTTAAAAAGAATAAAATAGATTTATTTGTTCAACAATATGAACAATTTTCAATATCAGATGAGGATATTATAGATCATTCTTTTGCTAACTTTAATACTATAATTACATTGTTACAAGCACTTGATGAATCTTTCTCTAGTCGTAATCATGTTAGGAGGTATCCAAGGGCGCTTCCATCAAAGTGGAGATCTAAGGTGACGGCAATTGAAGAATCAAAAGACTTGTCAATCCTCACCCTTGATGAAATCATAGGCAATTTAAATGTCTTTGAGCTTGTCCTCGCTAAAGATTTCGAAGCCTCAAAAGAGAAGAAAGAGAAGCACAAATATCTTGCCCTAAAAGCCAAGAAGGTCTCAAGCGATGAAGAAAACTCCTCTTCGGATAGTGATGACGAGGAGTATGCCATGGCGGTAAGGGACTTCAAGAAGTTCTTTAGAAGAAAGGGAAGATATGTCAAGCAACCATATGACGACAAGAAGGGGCTCCGGAAAAACAAAGATGACGAGAAGGCAAGGGATGAATGCACTTGTTTCAAATGTGGGGACCCTAATCACTTTATTAGTAAGTGTCCCAAACGTGACGAACAAAAAGCGTTCATAAGTGGTTCGTGGGGAATGAGTGAGGAGGAGGACGAAGAAATTTGTCTCATGGCAAAGGACTAGGTATGTCACGAATATTGTTAGCCTTAATAGTTTTTATTAGAAGTGATGGTCATTCACGTTTAGGAACTTTGTAACGTGTGTTAGATATCGAGCTAGAATAGTCAACGGGCTCGTGGATTGGACTAAGCTAAATGGGTATTAGTTTAGTTAAGTTTGCCTTATATCCAATCCAACCCATGTCCAAGCCCAAACGAGCCCATGGAAAGCCTTTTAGGGCATCAAGTCACTTGTACTATAAATACCCCTCAAATGGTCATTTGAGGGGTGTGCTTGAAAGTGTGTGTGTGTGTGTTTTCTTCCTTTGGAATATACAACATCTTTATTGTCAATCTTTCTACGCATAACATACACGGTTCATATAACATCAAGTCACCATCTTTCTCATCTTATTTCTACGCTTTGTTTGTGTTTGTGGTTAACGTGTTTCTATGCGTATAGTGATATACATGTTGGGTTTGTGATAAGGTTGATAAAATTAAGGTCCTACAATTGGTATCAATCGCCTAACAATGGTTTAGGAGTGTTTTGGTTGAAGTTTTTTTTGTAAGTGTTACGCGTAGTGTTCGTTATCAAAAGATTCACGCATAAAACTTTTATTTTTGCACTTAAATCTTCAAGATTCTTATGGTCTAAGGTTTATATAGTGTTAAAGATTATAGTTTTGGCAAAAAGTTCAAAGCTTTACGTGTTTTAAATCGTTTTTAAACTCGTTTTGATTTCGTTGTTCATTTCTACGCGTAAGCTTTCTAAGCACTTTGGGTGAAAAAGGTCAAAAGATTTGTGCTATTTGAGTGTTTTTAAGGCTGTTTGTGCATCAGAAATTGGTTGAATCCTTGAAAAAAATTTACGCGTAACTCAAAACCCTAATCTTACGCGTAAGAAAGTCAAAACCCTAGTTTTCTACGCATAACTTTTTGGTGACGAATCTTCGTGCAACAAAGGTGACTCAGTGCTTCCCTCACTTGGATAAGTGTGTGGAACACTTCGACTTTCGGATATCTTTTACGCTGTGACAGTGTAAAGGATTTTTGGTTTTAAACCAACTCTTACGCATAAGCAGAAAGCTTACGAGTAAGCACTCTACGCATAAGTTAACTCTTACGCGTAAGGTACTCTACTTCTACGCTTAACGTTTACGCATAAGACTTACGTTTAACCTTAAGTTTACGCGTAACTTGGATTTCTACGCATAAGGATTTCTACGCCTAAGCTCTTTACGCATAAGGACTCCTACGCATAAGCATCCTACGCATAAGCACTCATCTCTACGCATAAGAACAGTTTTACGAGTAAGATTTTGAGCAAAACTTCAAACGGCTATAACTTTTGAACCGTAACTCCGTTTTCAGCGATCTACCCATCAAAACGACCGTGAGAACGAGGAGAATAGTCCGCCGAATGAACTTCATTCGGGTCAACCTTCAAGTCCTAAAAACGCTCAGAATAGAAGTTATTGAGGTTTTCAAGTTTTTAGACCAAATTTTCACTACAACAACCGAGCTTAATCTTCATCAACCACAACTCCTTTATCGTTGAATCGATCCTACATCAACTTTATCAGATCATACCTTCATCAATGGCAACTCATCAAGATATTCATGCAGCCGGTGCCGAAAACCGTCCTCCTATGGTGGAAAAAGGTGGTTATCTTCAATGGACAAGTCGAATGCTTCGTTACATTAAGACAAAACCTAATGGAAAATTGATGATCAAATCCATTAAGGATGGACCCTTCATACCTCGACAAGTCCAAGACCCTGGAAATGCTGATGCAACACCTCCCGTCCCACCATTTTTTCGTCTTCAAAAAGAAACAGAATACTCTGAAGAGGATCAGAAGCAAGTCGAAGCAGATGACATGGCAATTCATATTGTCCAGCTGAGTTTACCAAGAGACATCTTTGCTGCTGTAGACAGTTGTGAAACTGCTTTTGATATGTGGGAACGAGTTAGACGACTTTGTCATGGAACAGAAATTGGTCAACAAGACACAGAGAACAAGTTGCTAACTGCTTGGGAGAAGTTTACCTCTACTCCAGGAGAATCCATTGAATCCTACTATGGAAGGTTCTGCACTTTAATGAATGAGCTGATCAGAAACAAGTTAACACCCAGAACTATCGTGAGCAACATCAAGTTCTTGAACAATCTACCAGAAGAATGGGGACGATATGTCACTATTGTCAACCAAACAAAAGACTTACATCAAGTGAACTTTGATCAACTCAACGATTTTCTGAAACAAAACCAAAATGAAGTGAATGAAGTCAGACAAGAAAGATTAGCAAAGAATCATGATCCATTGGCACTCATTGCAAAGACTCAAACTCCAGTGAATACACAACAACAAGCTTCATCATCTTCCACTAACAACAACTTGCAGCAACAACAACACTATCCACCAGAACAACAACATTACCAGGAACAAGGAATCACTGATCTTGAAATGGAACCAAAAGAAGCTTTGTCTCAAGTATTTTCTTTATTGGGTAAAGCATTCAGAGGTCGCTATTCCACACCAACTAACAACAACCAAAAGATTTCATCAAACACTCGCAACAGGAAAATTGCACAGCCGGGTGTGAACATGGGTAATCAAAGACAAATGGTTGGAGTTATTGGGAATCAGCAGGGATATGCTACTGGATTTCGCATGGGTAATCAGGCGGTTCCGAATCAGGGTAATCAGTTGGGTCAGAATGTTGGGAATAGAGCAGTGGGTAATCAGAATGGGAATGTTGCAGCTCCAGTCGTTGGGAATTATGGAAATGTGAATCAGGGTAATCAGGTTACGTGTTATAACTGTCAAGGATTGGGTCACATGGCAAGGAATTGTCCAACTAAGCCGAAAAAGAAGGATCTTGCGTATCTTCAGAAAGCTATCATGTTGGTACAAAAGGAACAATCTGGACTTCAATTGAGTGCTGAGGAACATGACTTCATGGCTATTATGGATGATTTGGAAGACCTCGAGGAACTCAATGCAAACTGCATCTTCATGGCAAATCTTCAGGAGACTTAGTACGACAATGATTCTGAAGCACCTCCTGTCTATGACGCCAACGCAATATCTGAGGTACCAATCATTGATCCATGCTATAACAATGTCATATTTGATGTGTTTACTCATGATGAACAACATTCTGTGACATCAGCACCTACTTATGATACATACCTGGACAATCCGAGCTGTAGCAATACTAACTCTGAGACTCCAGATGTGGATCCTAGTGGAGACTGTGTGGCACAAAATACTGAGACTGATGAGGAAACACGTGCTTATTTTGAATCATTAATCAATAACTGTGGCATTGAAATTGAGAAAGTTAAAACGGTCAATCGCGAAGTTAAGGCCGCGAATGCTAAATTGACCGCTGAGCTTGAGAGTTACAAGGAGAACGCAAAAGCCTTTGAATTTCAGAAAAACAAAGAATCAGAATTAGAAATTGGTTATCGAAATTTGGTTTCTAAAGAAAAAGAATTGCAAATCAAGTATAACACACTTGATGTGAATTTGAACATAAAAATTAAATCTTTAAACAAGGAAATTTCTGATTTAAATAACCAACTTTCTAAACAAAAAGAAATGTTTTCTAATCTTGAAAAAGAAAAGAAGCAGTTGATTGCTGATTTTTCAAAACGAGAAGACTCTCTTCTTGATGAAATTCTTGATAAAAATGAGAAAATCCAAACTTTAGAAAATTTGCTTCTTAAAACGGGTCAGTCTGCTCAAACAATCAAGATGCTTTCTAATCAAGTAAATCCGCGTTTTCATACTAATAATAGAATGGCACTTGGTAACGACCCTTCTTCGTTCCTCAAGAAAGCTCAGAAATCTCAGAATGTGTTAAACAATGGAAATGTTTTGCATAAACCCATAATTGTTCGTGATTCTCTTGAAACGTTAGAACTATCTGAGGAGAGTAGATCTAAAATGAAACAAAAGAATTCGGAAATCAAACCAATTGATTATAACAAATGGAACAAAATTAACGGAATTACTTTTGTTAATCAAAAAGAAAAGTCAAAGTTTTCCATCACACCAAGTGTTTCAAACAAAGAGTCAACACCTGTTTCAAAATCTGTTTCAAAACCAGTTGTTGTCTCAAATTCTCTTTCGAACATTGAACAAATGTCTTCAAACAATCCTTTTAACACAAGTGATGCGAGAAGTATTTTAGACAATGTGAAAACTAGAATTGTGGATCTTCAAGACACTGTTAAAACTAAAACCAATATTACAACAAACATATGGTTTAATAGTTTTGATAATGAAAATAAAAAGTACTTTGAAACTCAAATTGCCCCTCAGCTGAATGCCATCAGTGCAAGGGTAATTCATTTTGAACAAGCGTTTTTGAAAGAAACAGATGACTTTGTCAAGGACCATAAATCCCTGGTAAAGCAAGCTAATGATTGTGTTGAACAAGTCAAAGTTTTGGAAAATTTAAATGACTCTCTCTTCGAAGATGTTCTGACTACTGATATTATGTCCATCATTTTGCAAACATATTCTGTTGAAGATCATGAAAGACTCCAGTCTGAGACCTCCATAATTGTTTCAAAATATGAAAAAGCACTTGAGAAACTTGAAAAAGAAAATGTCTCATATTTTAAACAACTTGATCGAAAAACTGAGGAATGCAAGTATGACAAATTGTCGTATGAGCGTGCCTACAATGACATGAAAGCGAAAAATGATCTTTTGAGGGCTCAGCTGGAATGTCAAAAAGGAAAGGCAGTGGATACTGTGATTAAAAAACCATTGACTGCGGAGAAAGCAAATGTTCCCAAACCGGTTTTAAAACCAAAAATGTCTGTTTCAATGCCTCCTCCAAAAGTCAATGAGAAAAAGGATTTATCAAAACCAGTCAATCCACCTGCCTTGCCAAAACAAATTGTTGATAAAGGAAAAGCGGTTATTGAGAATCCAAAAGTTTTAGCACCTGGCCTTTTTAAGATGAGTACCACTAATGCGTCTGCCTCCACAGCTAACATATATGGGACAAACGACATAAGTCTAGAAAAGCACTCTAAAGAGACTAGGAAAGCTGAAACCACTTCTCTAGATAAAAACGTGAATCCTAATGAGTATGCCTTACCTTCTACAGGACTAGGAAGCACCTCTAGGAGCAGCAGACTAAAGCCTAAGAGCAATACAAGGAACAATAGAGTCTCGTTTGCCTCTAAGAGTAGTAGCTTGAATAAAGAGAAGAAAGTAGAAGAACACCCTAGGAATTTACCGCTTTATAATAAGAAAGACATTTCATCTGAATGTAATGAACCTATGAAACTTGCTAAGTCTAATGAATCTGTTGAATCTGTTTGTTTAACTTGCAAGAAATCTTTAACTAATGTTCATGATGATTGTGTTTCTAAGAATGAGATTGTTAAGCCTGTTAAGAAGAATGTTCCCAAAAGAACTTATGCTAAACGAATAGGAAGACTAGTCGCGAGACTTAGGCTTTACACTACTGATAGGGAGCATAATGTTTACTTTAGGGATGACATTTGGAAACCCACGGGTAGAACTTTCACACTCGAGAATGGAAGAATGAGTGATGCACCTGTCTTACCAATAGATGACTTCTATGAGTGTGATCAGGATTTTACCTCTAACCCAAAGGAACCAAAATCCAAACAGTTTCCAAATTCTTCTTCTTCTGTTATTGGCAGGTTATCAAAATATGTCTTTGGATCGTCGACTCGGGTTGCTCCAAGCACATGACCGGGAATCTGAAGCTGCTGATCAATTTCGTCTGGAAATTCATGGGAACCGTACGTTTCGGAAATGATCATGTAGCAGCTATCATGGGTTATGGAGATCTACCTTTCGGAAATTATTTGATCACTCGGGTTTACTATGTCCAAGGGTTGGGACATAATTTGTTCTCAGCCGGGCAGTTCTGTGATGCAGATTTAGAGGTTGCTTTTAGGAAAAATGCTTGCTTCGTTAGAAACTTGGATGGCACGGATCTCTTAACTGGGAATCGTGATACAAACTTGTATGCTATCGACATCAATCAAATGGCCTCTTCATCACCAATATGTCTTATGACACGAGCATCTGGAACACAGTCTTGGTTGTGGCATAGAAGGTTATCCCATCTCAATTTTGACACCATCAACAATCTTGCCAAAGACAACATCGTCAACGGACTTCCAAAGTTCAAATACACCAAGGATCACTTATGTCCATCATGCGAACAAGGAAAAAGCAAAAGAGCATCATATAAACCCAAATCCGTACCTAGTTCGGAAGCAAAGTTGCATATGTTGCACATGGACCTATGTGGCCCAATGAGAGTTGAAAGCATTAACGGGAAAAAGTATATTCTTGTTATCGTCGATGATTATTCAAGATATACATGGGTTAAGTTTCTGAGATCAAAAGACGAAGCACCAGGCATCATCATCACCTTCCTGAAACGTATTCAAGTACTTCTTCAAGCTCCTATAAGGGTTGTAAGAACAGACAACGGCACTGAATTCACAATCAGGAGTTAAGATCTTATTTTGAAGATGTTGGAATTACACATCAGACATCAGTTGTTAGAACTCCACAGCATAATGGGGTAGTTGAAAGAAGAAATAGAACTCTTGTGGAAGCTGCTCGCACAATGCTAATCTATTCTAGTGTACCGTTATTTCTATGGGCTCATGCTGTTGCCACTGCTTGTTTCACTCAGAACCGATCCCTAATCCATCCTAGATTCAACAAAACCCCGTATGAGCTTGTGAACAACAGAAAACCTGATATCTCTTACTTTCACGTGTTTGGCGCTCTGTGCTATCCGACGAACGACAGAGAAGATCTAGGTAAATTGAAAGCTAAAGGTGATATTGGAATCTTCATTGGATATTCAGATAACTCGAGGGCATTCAGGGTGTATAACAGAAGAACTAGGAGAATCATGGAGACGATGAATGTGAAGTTTGATGAACTTTCACATATGGCTTCTGAGAGACTCGCTCTAGAACCCGCACTAAACCCGCAGACTTCTGGACACATCAGTTCAGGACTCGTACCTCAAAGAGCTCAATCAACTTCGTTTGACAATCCTAAAGAACAATAATGGGAGAATTTCTTCGAGTTAATGTTCGATGAATACTATGGTGGAACTTCGACAAATGCATCAAACAATCATTCCGCTGCACCCGCTCAAAATCATCTACCACCGCCACCAACAGAAGATGCATCTACAACGATCGAAACCAATGCACCAACTCCATCAACATCATCTACATCTACTCAAGTTCTTGCACCCGTTCTACCAGTAGTTGATGAGCAAAACCAAAACCGAAACGATGCAACGTTAGATGAAGACTTATTTGAAAACCCGTTTGCTACGGAATCAGCTGAATCTTCTTCAAGCTTACGAGAACCATCTAACTCGCATACGTTTAACCAACGGTATCCTTCTACTCTGAAGTGGACAAAAGACCACCCAATTGAACAAGTTATTGGTGAACCTTCAAGGCCAATTCAGACGAGACGCCAACTTACCACCGATTGCGACTTATGCATTTACCTTTGCTCAATTAGCAATATCGAGCCAAAGAACATTCGTGAGGCAATGGCAGATCCCGCATGGATAGAAGCAATGCAGGAGGAACTTCTCCAATACCGTCTACATGACTCTTGGGAAATGGTTCCAAGACCCATTGACGTTCGCGTCATTGATCTCAAATGGTTATGGAAGAACAAAAGGGATGAAGAGATGACTGTAATTCGAAACAAAGCTCGTCTTGTGGCCAAAGGATACAGACAGGAAGAAGGGATAGACTTTGAAGAGTCATTCGCGCCGGTAGCTAGACTTGAAGCAGTCAGGATATTCTTATCCTATGCAGCTCACAAAAACATCACGGTTTATCAGATGGACATTAAGACCGCGTTCTTGAATGGAAATCTGAAAGAAGTAGTGTACGTGAGTCAGCCAGAAGGCTTCATAGACATGGAACATCCAGACTACGTCTACAAACTCAAAAAGGCAATCTATGGTTTAAAGCAAGCTCCGAGAGCGTGGTATGACGAACTGTCCTCTTTCCTTATCCAAAACAATTTCACCAAAGGAACAGTTGATCCTACCTTGTTTACACAAAAATGCAAAAACGACATTTTGATTGTTCAGATTTATGTGGACGACATCATCTTTGGGTCCACTAATCCGAATCTTTCAAAACATTTTGAAAATCTCATGAAAAGCAAATTTGAAATGTCCATGATGGGGGAACTAAAATTCTTTCTTGGTTTACAAATTCATCAGTCCGCTAGTGGAATTTTTATAAATCAAGCTAAATACACGACTGAGATTTTGAACAATCATGGTATGGATAATTGTGATTCGGTCGGAACACCAATGGTAACTTCACCAAAAATTGGAGCCGATTTGTTTGGGAAACCTGTTGATCTGAAGAAATATCGGAGCATGATTGGTTCTCTCCTGTACCTCACTGCTAGTCGACCAGATATTCATTTTGCTGTTTGCTTATTAGCACGGTTTCAGGCTAAGCCTACCGAACTGCACCTCAAAGAGGTTAAACGGATCTTTCGGTACCTGAAGACATCCAGTCACATGGGACTTTGGTATCCGAAGGAATCCGGATTTGATCTAATTGCTTTTTCAGATGCGGACCACGCAGGTGATCAAGTAACAGCAAAAAGTACATCAGGAGGAGCACAATTTTTGGGTGAAAAATTAGTAAGTTGGTCTTCAAAGAAACAAGATTGCACTGCACTTTTAACCACTGAAGCTGAGTATGTGTCTCTATCTGCGTGTTGTGCTCAAGTTCTATGGATGAGAACACAACTCACAGATTATGGCTTTACTTTCGATAAAATACCTATGTATTGTGACTCGAAAAGTTCCATAGCCATATCATGCAATCTTGTTCATCACTCAAAGACTAAGCATATCAGAGTCCGCTATCACTTCATCAAAGAGTACGTCGAAAATGGTACTGTTGAATTATTTTTCGTGAAGACAGATTACCAACTCGCCGATCTATTAACTAAAGCCCTTCCAAAAGAAAGGTTTGAATATTTAGTTCGACGAATTGGAATGCGAAGCCTAACCCCTGAGGAGTTAGAACGTCTTCTCGAATCTTCTTGAAAATGATTTTCCAAAAAGCTTCGCTGTAAATATTTTTGAAAAACAAAATACAAAATTTGAAAAACCAACAAAAGCAAAATATAAAAATATAAAACTTTCAAAAATACAAAAACAATAGAAAATCATAAAATCCAAGAATATTCTTCTCACGACATGTCTCTTGTATAATCGATATTCTGTACGTTTCTAGAAATGTCATTCAACAATGATACGGGCATGTACAGATGCTTGAGCGAGAGTTCTTTAATTGTTTTCTAAAACATGTCGTTTCTCAAAATTTCTTCATAATAATGGCTTTCGTATACATCAGTACGAAACCCGGACCGAAATGATGACTTTTGATTATTTACAAATCAAAACTCGTGTTTTTTAAGAAAAATCAAGTGTACGCTTCAGTGCACTACATTTAAAAATGGTGAGAAATCATCATCATCTTGAGCACCTTTTCAAGATTGTTCAAAAAGATTTTCAAAATCTTTCAAAATATTTTGTGCTCAAGATAACTCCTTCTAAAACCCTTTAATTGATTATGCTTTATTAAAGGGGGAGTATAAAACAAAAATGTTCCAAATTCATGCTTAAATCAAATCCGTTTGTCTCCCCAAAAGATTCTAAAATGTTGTTTAATCCGTTGATATCAAAAATATCACCTATATGCTATTTTTGAGGGGGAGGAGACGTGATTAAAATGTGATCAAAATCGTTGTTTGAATCTCAAAATGAGCTCGACTCAGTTGAAACTAATGAATTGACGAGGAATCATGTAACATCTCGAGAAACTTTCTATGGACTTGACCAGGACGGGTAATAATTTCAAGCTAGTTCTCTAGTGATGTAAACGTGTCTCGAATCGGTCTAGCTCATTTAAAGTCGATCAATTCAAAACGTGCGAACTCTACCCTCTATGTGCAGATTTCTGTCAAAACATATAAGCACATGTGAAGGGGGAGTGTTTCTAAAAATATAAAACTCTCATAATGTTTCAAACATGTTTTCTATCATAAACACTCTGAGAGATTTTCAAGAAAAATGGTTTTGTGGCAACAATAGGATAGTCATGGAGTTATAAGGTGACTAAGGATAGGTAAAACCGTCCTATGATCCGCCAGAGCCGGAGGGATCTACCCAAGGACATCACAAATATTTTAGAACTAGAAGTCCTTAGGAATGATTGAAAAAAGGAGTAATGTGAGAAAGGAGAAAGAAGGGGTTGAAGAATTAAAAAGAAAAGTAATGAAAAAGGGTGAAAAGAAATAGCCCTCCATAATCAACCTTAGGGCAAAAACCGGGTTTAATTCATCTGCTACTGGTTGTCACTAGATGACACTGGTATTGAAGACCAAGACGTCATGGACCCAGTGACGCACTGCACTAAACCTTCTAGCCACTCAATTCCTCTTAAAAGGATTTGTTTCATTCTCACTGGGAACCCTACATAATCTATTGACCTTCTCTTAGAGTTGGTTGGTATTGAAGAAGGAGACCCTCTCTCTAGTCTCCGCTCAGGAAAACCAAAATGCACTAATTGAGTCTAGAGCCACGAGATTCATCAAAAGATCTCATAGGAACACATGACATGACATCGCTTGTTGTTCATCAATAAGGGCACAAGTGATATATTCTAGAGTCCTACGCAGATCTTAGCAATCTGCCAGAACATTTATGAGAAGTTTCACATCTGTGATCTTCAGTGATTGAATGGAAACTCCTGCCAGGGTCAACATCAAGCAGCCCTGACAGCAGGTCACTTCGGTAACTCCCCATGGATTACGCTTAGTGTGTCTCAAACGGTCTACAGTCGTGGGGTGATGCTTCGGTGTACCTCAGCGACTCATCTGAACTGTAGGTGTATTTCGGTACATCGCGTTATCTCACTTGTGGGACTCCAGTTCAGGAACGGCCTTTGTGAGAATTAGAAGACGTGTTTTCACACTATGCTGTTAACACCCTCGAAATTCAAACTTGTAAGTGCCGGAATCCGCTTATTACTAACCTGTTTTTATGTTTTCTTCTTATGGAAGCTCCGGAGCGGATTGATCGTGCAGATTCTCCACATGCTCATACCAACAACACATGTAAGTTCTCATCATAATCAAAGTCTACTCAAAGTTAAAGATGATTCTTCGTCAATGTCAAAGAATCTACAAAGTTTAAAGACTCGAGAACTACATCATTGGTAACCAAAAGACAAATAGAAGTGTGAGCATGGTGGAGAAAGGCGTGGAGACACCTAACCAACGAAGTTGACAACGGCAGACAACCACATTAATCGATCACAAAGCATGAAGGAACAAAGAATCAAGACTATTCTATATCTACGCACAAAGTTCAAGCTCGAGAAAAGTAAAGACCAAATCAAGTGGAGCATCATTTGAATGACCACCCCTTAGGGGGAGATTGTTAGCCTTAATAGTTTTTATTAGAAGTGATGGTCATTCACGTTTAGGAACTTTGTAACGTGTGTTAGATATCGAGCTAGAATAGTCAACGGGCTCGTGGATTGGACTAAGCTAAATGGGTATTAGTTTAGTTAAGCTTGCCTTATATCCAATCCAACCCATGTCCAAGCCCAAACGAGCCCATGGAAAGCCTTTTAGGGCATCAAGTCACTTGTACTATAAATACCCCTCAAATGATCATTTGAGGGGTGTGCTTGAAAGTATGTGTGTGTGTGTTTTCTTCCTTTGGAATATACAACATCTTTATTGTCAATCTTTCTACGCATAACATACACAGTTCATATAACATCAAGTCACCATCTTTCTCATCTTATTTCTACGCTTTGTTTGTGTTTGTGGTTAACGTGTTTCTACGCTTATAGTGGTAACATGTTGGGTTTATGATAAGGTTGATAAAAGTAAGGTCCTACAAATACTATAGTAGCTCATCATTAGATGATGACTCTTTGCATCATGAATATGATAAACTTTGCAAAATTAGTTTAAAAGCAATCAACAAAATCAAGTTTTTGAAAAACCAAAATCAACGTTTAGAAAAGGAAGTTCTTGAGTTAAAATCTAAATTAAAACGTCTAGAAAAGGGGAAGATAGCAAGTGGGGAATGTGAACTTTGCGTTCAACTTCAAACACTAGTTGATCATCTAGACTCTAAAATTGCTAGAATGAATACTAATACTCTAGATATGATATTAGATGGTGTTAAAACAGGAAACAACAAAAAAGGTTTAGGTTTTTAGCAACTTGATGCGTCAACTAGTGAAAACATAGAAACACAATTCGTCAAAGTAATAGAAAAACAAACCACTGTAGTCATGGATCCCACAAAAAGGGAACCGGCTAGTGTACAGCCAGGGATACGTGGATCTGCTGAAGCAAACAGTAGCAATAATATAGCTTCCTAATCTAGAACCGATTTTGTTATTGTTAATAAGAAGAAACCAACCCATGTTACTATTAGACAACCACCTCCAAGACAAAATCAAAGTTTTACAAGAAACAAAGGTCCATCCTTTTCAAAACCAAACACATTTAGGAGACCTATTAATGTTTATCCGAGAAGTAATCATCAAATGGGATGGAATCCTAATATGCAAAACGGTTTTCCATTTTAAAACTTTGCACCATGGAATGCATACTCATCTTTTTCATATATGTCTAACATGAATGAAATGGTTTAACACTAATGGACCCATGAACAAATGGGGACCAAACTTTTGAGTTAAT
This sequence comes from Chrysanthemum seticuspe, assembly GCA_019973895.1. Taxonomy (NCBI): domain Eukaryota; kingdom Viridiplantae; phylum Streptophyta; class Magnoliopsida; order Asterales; family Asteraceae; genus Chrysanthemum; species Chrysanthemum seticuspe. The sequence continues at coordinate 64,864,543 of BPTQ01000002.1, forward strand.
TGTTTTCTTAGGTATGCTTAAAGGTCGACCTAGATCCGGATGAATGGATCAAGGATAGCGGGTGCACGAGGCACATGACCGGTAATAAAGATTTATTTTCCACATATGAATCCTTCAATGGAGGAAATGTGGTATTTGGAAATATCAAAAGCAAAATCATCGGTAAAGGTACGATTTCTAGTAAATCTCTAACCATTAACGATGTGTGTCACGTAGAAAACCTAAACTTTAACCTCTTAAGTATATGACAAATATGTGATAAGAAGTGTATTTTAACGAAACCGGTAGTAAGATATTGAAAAACGGTATCACTATAGGTAGAGGAATTAGGAAACATGGAGTCTATGTCATTAAAATCGGTAATGAACCTAAAGACAAACTTTGTCTTACATCTATGGATGATACTTCGACCTTATGGCATCGAAGATTGGGTCATGCCAATATGCGACTTCTTCAATCGCTATCATCCAAAGATCTAGTAAGAGATCTACCAAAATTAAAATATGAACATCACTTCTGTGATGCTTGTAATGTAGGAAAACAAGTCCATGCTAGTCACAAAGCTAAAAACATGGTCTCTACAACTAAGTGTCTAGAATTAATACACATGGATTTATTTGGTCCATCCGCTATCCAAAGTTACGGAGGCAGCTACTACACTTTAGTTATAGTGGATGATTACTCTAGATACACATGGACTAAATTTTTAAAGAATAAAACTGAAATGTTCGATTACTTTGAAATATTAAGTAAGAAAATCCAAAGATAATTAGGAAGTCCTATAGTCTCTATTAGAACGGATCATGGTAGGGAATTCGATAATGAAGTGCAATTTGGAGCCTTTTGTGACGCTAATGGTATTACTCACAACTTCTCGGCTCCTCGCACTCCACAATCGAATGGGGTAGTTGAAAGAAAGAATAGAACCCTACAAGAAATGAGTCGCACCATGTAAAATGAGCAATCCATACCTCAAAATTTTTGGTGCAATGTCGTTGATACATCAACGTACATACTTAACCGAGTCTTAATTAGACCATTTTTAGGTAAAACTCCATACAAGTTACTTCGAGGCAAAAAGCCTAAGTTAGATCATTTTAGAGTCTTTGGTAGCAAATGTTTTCTACTTAACACTAAAGATTACCTTACAAAATTTGATCCTAAATCAACCGAAAGTATCTTTTTAGGTTACTCTCCTAATAGCAAAGCTTATGTCATATTAAATAAAGAAACAATGAAGGTTGAAGAGTCATTAAACATAAAATTTGATGAGAGTCCACCCAAACCTACTCTACCTCTTGTCGATGACGAGATTGTCGAGAGTGAAGCTATAGAAATAAAGAAAAATACAAACGAAGAAGATGAACCTTTAAATAATGAAATCATCAATATAAAGAGTCTAAAGATCACCCCGTAGATAAGGTCATAGGAAAATTAAATGAAAAAGAACCTTAAGGTCTCAAGTCCAAAACCAAAGTAGCTTATTTTGTTTTGTCTCAACCATAGAACCTATGAATACACAAGAAGCCAAAAAATGTGAACGATGGGTAATGGCTATGCAAGAAGAGTTAAATCAATTTGTTTCTAATGATGTTTGGATACTCGTCCTTCCACCTAGTAATCAAACCATAATAGGAACCAAATGGGTATATAAAAACAAGTTAGATGCAAACGGTGTAGTGTCTAGAAAACAAAGCTAGACTCGTTGCCCAAGGGTATAATCAACAAGAAGGAATAGACGTTGATGAGACCTATGCCCCCGTGGCTAGATTAGACTCTATAAGAATACTTCTTGCTTATACTTATGCTAATGATCTTAAGCTTTATCAAATGGATGTCAAACGTGCTTTTTTAAATGGTTTTATTAATGAAGAAGTATATGTAGCTCAACCTCCGGGCTTTATCTATTTCGAAAAACCTAAACATGTGTATAAGTTAAAAAAAAGCTCTTTACGGTCTTAAACAAGCCCCAAAAGCTTGGTATGATAGACTTAAGTCATTTTTAATCAAAAACAACTACACCATGAGGTTAGTTGATAATACAATTTTTACTAAGAAAAAGGAATCACATATAATCATTGTTCAAATATACGTGGATGATATTATATTCGGATCTACTTGTCAAGACATGTGTGATGATTTCTCTAAAATCATGCATGACGAGTTCGAGATGAGTATGATGGGAGAACTACGATTCTTTCTTGGTCTACAAATCAAACAAGTAGAAGATGGTATCTTCTTTAATCAATCTAAATACATAAAGGAGATGTTAAAGAAATTTGGTTTAGAAGAGTCAAAACCAATAAGAACACCAGTGTCATCCGACACTAAACTTACAAAAGATGAAGACGGCGAATCCGTTGATAACACAAAATACCGTGGCATGATTGGTAGTCTTCTCTACCTTACGGCTAGTCGGCCGGATATCATGTTTAGTGTTTATCTATGTGCTAGGTTTCAATAAGATCCTAAAACATCACATCTAGAAGCGGTTAAAAGAATTTTTAGATACATTAAGGGTACGACTCAATTAGGATTATGATATCCTAAGGGTACGGGGGTAGAAACTATTGTATATGCAGATTCTCACCATGCAGGTGATTATGTTGACCGAAAAAGTACAAGTAGGGTATGTACTTTTATGGGATGTTGTTTAATATCTTGGTTCTCAAAGAAGCAAGCGGCATTGTCCATATCAACAACCGAAGCCGAATATGTCTCCGCCGGCAAAGCATGCCAACAAGCACTATGGATGAAACAAGCGTTAGTTGACTACGACATTCACCTAAGTGACATAGCCATTCTATGTGACAACAAAGGTGCCATCGACTAAAGAAAGAATCCGATATTGCACTCTCGCACCAAGCATATAGAGATTCGTCATCACTTCTTAAGAGACAATGTTCAAAAAGGGAACATCTCTATTGAGAAGGTAGCATCCGAAGACAACATAGCCGACGTCCTCACCAAACCGTTGAAGCGGGAACAATTCAACCTACTTCGTCTTCGTCTTGGTCTCATAGAACAATCGTCGTAATTAGTTTTTAAACTCTACAAGGTATGTAAACACTAGCCTTCTTCTTTCTGAGTCTAGGATCTCTATTTCACACATAACTCACAAACAATACGGGAAATTTCAAAACCCAAGATAGGTTTTATTTACAACTCATACTTTCATAATTTTCTTTTACTTTTCAAGGTAAGTTTCTTTTACAACACGTAATTTCATACCTATTTTTTTCTCAAGGATAAACGTTTTCTTCAAACAAAGAAACTTTTTCAAAATGCTTTCTAAAAGGATACTTCTTCCCGTATCACTTTCATAAAAGCTATTTCTCATTTCTAGGACAAACCTCTTTTTCATTATTAATACAAAGTAAAAACCCGTTTTCATTGCATCTCATGTCATTTGAATGCTAAAGAGGACACATAACTAATATGTGTTTTTGGGTACATTCATTTAAGCAACAATGAATTAGGAGCACTCGGGTTATCTCACATAATAGTATGCTTTTTTCACTTCTAGTATATTTTTCCTTTCTTTTTAGGAGTCGAGATAACCGCAACTCCAAATGGTTTGCATATAGGCACACACTAGGCACAAATGTTTCCAAAAGGAAAATTTTAAGCTGCCTGAGTTACCAGTACCACGGATCCCAGCATTAACGCTGGACGGTTCCCTCAAGGGAAGGATTTGTGGGATCCGTGAGACAGAAGCTGAAATTCTCTTCTATTTTTCTCACTTTGGCTAAAAACCTCTATACTTTCATCATTTTACTCTTTTTACTAATGAGTATGTTACTTAATGTTTGTGTTCTCATGATCACATGCCTTAAATTCATATCTAATCATTAGATTTTAGTCCACATTTTGGGTCAAGCATTCATTACAATGCATTATTTTTATAGGGTTCCCAAAATGCTTGCATCTTCATCACTCTCAACCTCACAAAAAACCATCATCATGTCATCCAAAAGATCTTCCAACATAGATGAATCACCTAGTGCAAACAATCCGTTTCAAGAAATCCAAAATTTTGTCCTACCACCTTCCGTAGTACCACCATCCAAATCTAGAAAAACCGCACGGATTAGCATCCGGCCTTGTTGTTTAGCCAAATCATTGTCAAATAGTTCATCACCAACTACTCTTTCACCACCAAATGGTTCCATAGTAGCACCTCCCTCATCTCCAACAATCACACCACCATCATCACCTATCAAGTCTCCACCTAAAGTCACTCTATTGGAACTCCTTAAAACTCCAACAAGATCCCAACAAACAAACCCAAAAGAACTAGTCTTTTTAACACCTCCCACATCTCCAAACACAATTAACAATGATCTTGTAACTTTACCACCTTTAGCTCCCATTCTCTTACAAGAACATCTAGGTTCTTTTCCACCACCATTTCCAAACATTCCGGACTTTGATCCATATTTTCCAACTTTTCCACCACAACTTCCGCATATCACAAATCAAACTAACCAGGAAAACTTCCGCACCCATTACCCACATCATTTACATTGTGAACATTCCCAATACACTAGGGATCTTGCAATAAAAATTAGCGAAGAGATGTGACTCACACTTAACCTCATCCTTGATCGCATCAACATCATCACTCACCAAAACCTCCATCCATAACCTTATGCAAGCATGGAAGGAATCATTTTATTATTTTCTCTAGTATTTTTTTGAGTCATTTTCGTTAGAACAAGTCTTGTTCTTAGTTTTACATGTTTGTATGTGGCATAAATACCACTATATTTTGTTATTTTATTACAAGGCTTTGTTTACATACCTTGGATCCTAATCTTGTTTCTCGTCAATCACAAGATTATTTATGCATGTTACTACTAACCTTTTCTTTGTAGGTTTTTATATTTTCTCACTTGACGTCCCATTCTAGAGGGAGCTACCGTCAAGGGGGAGTTAGAGATACGTGGACTATTTTTCCGCACTTTATTTCTTCATTAGGGTCACTTTTTGTTTCGACAAAAAGGGGGAGAAGAAGTAAAACTTATGCTTTCAAAACATACCTAATCTTAAGTTTTACTCATTATAACATTATGTTTTGTCATCAACAAAAAGGGGGAGATTGTTAATACAAATAAATCGTACAAACGTTTATTAATATTTAGCGATCTCTTTGTGTTTTGTTGATAACAAATATAATGTTATCATAAGTAAAATTATAAGGATACATGTTATTTTGGTAAAGCATCTACATATAGTCATTTAATACAAATTGTTGTAATAATTCATTTGTTGTAATAGTTTATTAGGATGGGTAAAAACCACAACCTATGACCCATACCCATGGAGCATATCCATAACCCACGGAGTTAACCCATACCCATTGTCTAGAGGCATTGCATCTATTAGATACATTGTATCTATTTAGATACCCATGGTCCATAATCTAGGACCCATGACCCATGACTCATGACCCATAACCCAAAAACCCATGGGCAAACAGGAGCGTCTCACGGATCCCTCAAGTTACACTAGACGAATCCCTCAAGCAAGGGATCCGTGCAACAGTGGCAAGAATTTGCCTATAAATAGAGAGTCATTTCTTCATTTTTACTCACCCCTCTTCTTACAAACTCTCTCATATATTCTTACATTCTTCTAACTTAAGATCACTTGATCTAGAGAGTAGTTCTTATTTCTTTTATTGTGATTCTCGTATAGGTCCTTCTCTAACGCGAGATCACGAGCATTTAACAAGTCATCCAAGCAAGGGGTCCTTGATTGATTTGTTCCTCCACAAGATTTCTGTAGCGAAGATATTGTATTTCATATTTCACATATTTGTTGTGTTATAGTAGTGTTGGTTTGGTCCTCCGTGTTACGGACTCGGTATTTAGCTTTGTACCGAAAAAAGTGTAAGCGACGTTGTGAAGGCTTCTCCGCCAAGTTGAAGGAGTTTGTTGACATAGTGCTTGAACTCTCGAGTAGGTGACTCAGGGAGTGGAGTAGGGCAAGGAAGGTGTCCTTGTAGCCGAACCACTATAAATTGGTTGTGTCATTTCTATCCTTTACTTTATTTGCTTTCTTTACTTGCATTACTCTTAGATCTATACTTTCTCTTCATCCATACGATTTCACATAATATCGAATGTAAAGTTTTTGAAACTAACTTAAAATCGGCAAAACTATTCAACCCTCCCTCCTTTTAGTTTTATACAAGGTGAGTTGTAAGTGAGAAATGGCTCACTATTTATAGACAAAATTGTCTATTGTACCACGGTTCCCTCCCCAGAGGGATCCGGCTAGTGCAATCCTAGGGATCCGGCAGCTGGGTCAGCTTAAGTCCGGATTTTGGGTTGCAAACCGGGTTATGGGTTATGAACCATGGGTTATAGGTAATGAATTATGGATACCCAACAAGATGCAATGTACCATACGGATATTAGTGTTTAATATGAAAATCATTGCAATTTGAAGGTTTGAGCCAATAGTTTACTAACACACTTACATTTTCATATAAAACACTAAACAAGTTGTTAGGTCACTAGTTTTACAACACAAGCATCAATGAAAGAAATAGAGAAGAGATAGAGGTCAGTTGAACAATAAACAAACACACACATACGATATACTTGGACGGTTACGCGTAGGGCATGAGTGAAAGGAATAAATTGAACAACCAACCCTCAAGTGAGGGTTATTACATAGTATTTATAGGAGGGAAGCTAGGGCAACACTCCTAGTTCCCATCCTTTCTCCTATGGGCATGGGCCTAAGCTCATGGGCCTTCTACATAAGCTTAAGTCTAATAACAAACATAAAGGCCATAATTAAGCTAACTATTACATATGAATTACTAACACTTGATTTAGGTTTAGTAGTGATTCCAACAATCTCCCCCTAAGTGTTGGTGATGAATGAATATGAACGGTGAAGGCGTTGATGTAATAGTAGCTTTGACGTCTTCTGACATTCTTCTTTCTTGTGAGAAGAATTGCCTTGATTTGAACAATCTCCCCAGTGTAGAGAAATTGTCTTCTTTGAACAGTTTTGCTTTGACGTCATCTTTAACTTTGTTCTTTGATCATTGTTCTTTGTGATGGTAGTGATAGTATGTTGTTGTTGTCTGCATCAAGTCTGTCTCAGGTCTGCTTCGCTGCTCCAGTGTCTCCACGTCATTCTTCAACATGCTCACATGCTCTTTAACGTTGGATAATAGTACTGATGAAGTTCTTTAAGTCTTTAACTTTGTAGATTCTTTGGATTGACGAAGAATCATTCTGACTTTTGTGTTGCTTTTGGATAGAACTTCCATTAGTGATGATGTTGGCATGAGCATGTGAAGAATCTGCACGATCATTCCGCTCCAGAGCTTCCATAAGAAGAAAACATGAAAACGGTTAGTAATAAGCGGATTCCGGCACTTACAAGTTTGAACTTCGAGATTGTTAACAGCATAGTGTGAAAACACAACTCTAATTCTCACAAAAGCCGTTCCTGAAGTGGAGTCCCACAAGTGAGATAACGCGATGTACCGAAGTACACCTACAGTTCAGATGAGTCGCTGAGGTACACCGAAGCATCACCTCACGACTGTAGACCATTTGAGACACACTAAGCGTAATCCACGGGGAGTTACCGAAGTGACCTGCTGTCAGGGCTGTTTGATGTTGACCCTGGCAGGAGTTTCCATTCAATCACTGAGGATCACAGTTGTGAACCTCTCATAAATGTTCTCGACAGATTGTTGAGATCTGTGAAGGACTCGATAACGTACCACTGATGTTCTTATTGTTGAACATCAAGTGATGAAATGTCAAGTGTACCTAAGAGATCTTTTGATGAATCTCGTGGCTCTAGACTCAATAGTGCATTTTGGTTTTCCTGAGCAGAGACTAGGGAGAGGGTCTCGTTCTTCAATATCAGCAATCTCTAAGAGAAAGCCAATAGATTATGTAGGGTTCCCTGTGAGAATGAAACAAGCTTCTGTTGAGAGAAACTTGAGTGGCTAAGAAGCTTTAGTGCATGCGTCACTGGGTCCATGACGACTTTTAATCTTCAATACCGGCGTCACTAAGTGACAACCAGTAGCATATGAATTGAACCCGGTGTCTGCCCTAAGTTGAATAATTTGGAGGGATATTTCTTTTCACCCTTTTCTTTGCATTTCTTTTTAATTCTTCAACTCCTTCTTTCTCCGATTCTCATTTTCTCCTTTTTATAATCGTACCTAAGGAATTCTAAGTACTAACTATTTGTGATGTCTTTGGGTAGATCCCTCCGGCTCTGGCGGATCATAGGACGGTTATTCCTAACCTTAGTCACCTTATTACTCCATGACTAACCTATGTTGCCATAAAACCAAATTTCAAGAAAATCTCTCACAACGGTTATGATTGTAAAACATTTTGTACCATTGTAAGAGTTTGATCTTTTGTAGAAATACTCCCCCTCCATATGTGCTTAAGAGTTTTTACGAAAATCTGCACAGTGAGGAAAGAGCGCGCACTTTATGAATTGATCAACTCAAGAAAGACAATCCCCCGCGAGACACGGTTACGTTGCATAGTTAAAGAGTTACATTGTCAGCTTTTAGGTGACAACTAGCTCTAATAACTACCTTGAAGGTGTAGACAAGCCTCGAAAGGTTGTCAAACCCGTCAGAGTTCATGTCTACCAAGAGTTTCTCGAATGGTACTTTCTACTCGGACAAGTCCTTTGCGAGACACGTTTACATTACTAGCGAACTAGCTTGAAATTATTACCCGTCCTGGACAAGTCTTTTCGAGTTACTAACAGTTAAGTATCGTCAATTCGTTGGTTAAGTCTATAGTACAAAGATTCATTTGCATTTACACAACATATTTCTTATCACATAATTTTCTCCCCCTAAAAAATGGCATATAAAATGTAGTTTTTGAAAAGTTGAGAATAAATATGACCATTTCGAGTGTTGCGGGAAGATGACCACTGTGAACAATTTGTGAACAAAGTTTTAATTCAAATACTCCCCCTCAACAAGTGATATAAACGGTTGAGGTTTTGAAAATCATATGGGGAAGTACTTGTTCTTTTGAGCAAAACCTTGAAAGATGAAAGGTTTGATAGGTTTTACTCAAAAGTAAGAAGCTTTCGCTCCTTTTATAAGGATTGTGGCACTGAAGCATACCACAGGGTCCTTTCTTGACAAGAACGGGTTGTACACTGTAATGTGTGCACAAGCCATTGACATATATAATCACACATCCAAAATACTATGAAATAGAAGCAGTTCAAGGGGTACCAGGAAGTCCAGTGATGTTGCCAGGAGTACGAACAGGGCGTTGATAGCCGGTGATGTTAATCCTGGGTCGACCACCAACAAAGCTTTCCAATGTTCTGAACTGATCCCTTCGATACAACCTTTCATCAATCATTCTGATGATCCTCTGCACATCCCTTCTGTCCTGAGAGTTCCATCGCTTTTGAGACCCTATGCCTTCATATATCGCCTTCAACCAATAAGCCAATCCGTCCCTAACCTTCTTCAGAGTGTGATCCTCAAACTTGTGAAGATCTCTACACGCCATCAAGCAATTTCGTTGAAGTTCACTGCGATAAACGACGCCGAATGGTTTGCTGACGAGTGTGTATTGTGGAAGCTGGTTGATGTCGGGAAGATCTAGCTGAGGTAGAGTGAAGTTGACACGGGTCTGATATGATTCAACTACAAGCTGGAGATCTTCTACACGTTCATGTATGACTATGCTTCTGATGAATATTAGCAAGGACTTGATGTATTCACGTTGTACTTCAGTCGAGAATTGTCTCATGCGTCCCTGTACTTTGGCAAGATACAGATCTTCAATGTCGTTGAGAGACAAATTCTGAAAGTCCGCCTCACTGAATGCATAATCTCTTTCGTCTTGTCTTTTGACCACGATATTCTTGAGAAAAGTGTAGTCCCATTTAGACGAAAGATCAACATGTTTAACAGCAATGATTCCTTTAGTACTGAACACTTCATTTTGAGACTTCTGAACTTGGCAGCTTCTGTAGTAGATTCGTCGGCGTTCCGACCAATGGTGAATCCCATACATTGCATCACGGTCATACAATTCCACATTGTTAGAAAACATGTGGGTAGCCTTTTCCTTGATGGCTATGCAGTTTGAGTATATGGCTGCAGGGAACGGAAGTGTCAGAGATGTAGCATATTTCCTTGAATCATCACTGCCGTGTAGAAGAAATTCCAAGTCTTTGTTGAAGAAATAGCGAAATGGAATCTTAGGTTGATCTGGTTGGCCAATTGTCGGTAGAGGTTTAGACCAGTCGGTGTAATATGGAGGATTGTCCCGTTTGGTGAAGTCGATGTTTGCTTCTGGGTTGAGCCAATCCATATTGTTAGACATGACTCGTGCTATATTGTCAAGGTGATACTCAACTTCAATAGCACTTTCCGAGCTGTCTTTGAGAAGTTGAAATGCTTCATTCTTGATTCGCTTCAACTCGGATTTCGTCATCTTCTTCACACGGAATTTTTCTTGCAAGAACTTAGCATGCTCCAATGTATTACCGTCTACCAGTTCTTGACCTTCAGCTGGATAGGGGTGGAATTAACAAGTGTAGAAAACCATTCAAATTCTTCTGTGTCATCTTCATCTAGCCATGATACGACGTCAGTCGTAGGCGCCTTCTTATTCTTTTTCTTACGCCTAGATGAAGATTCTGGTTTCTTAACATTGTCGGGAGAGGTGGGTTGTTGTTGGGGCTCATGGAATTCCTCTTCGTCACCACCCGTATACTCAAAGTGATCACCGGTTTTCTGAGTCTGGGGTGGTAACTCAGAAGAATCCTGAGGTTTTTCAGTAGAAGAACGAGGAGGAGACCTTTGTTGAGTTGTAGTCCGTTGGGGTGGAGGTTGCATAGAAGATGATGCATCAGACTTCTTCGGGCGTTTGGGCTCGTTATCCTTATCCTGATCTTTGTCTTCGTCGTCTCTTGAACGTTTAGGCCTTACAGCTTCTTCTCTGTATGCTGACCTGAGTTGGTATTCCAGCAATGCTTCAAACAATTTAGCTTCGTGGGAGGCAAACGTTGCAGAGCGTTTCGAATTTTGAGCTACTAGCCGGTTCACCAATTCATCATCTAAGAAGATTGTGGGTTCAACTGGATTGATGTTCACATTCATTGGAGATGATTTCATGGTTTGCTTGGCCAGATGTAAGAGATTCGGATAAAGTTATCTGGTATACATCTCCTTTGTCAGTTTAGGAACGACATCAAGAAGGAATTTGTGAGTGTATCCTTTCATCATCTCGTCCATTTTCCCTTGAAGATCATCTTTCATGAGCTTCTGGACATATTCCCTTTCAACTTGCATCTTATCGTTCTCATCATGAAGATACTGTATCTGATCAGCGTAGAAATTCATCTTCCTGTAGAGCATGTCTTTCTTTCTGACCTGTTTGACAGCATTAACGATTCGAGTTTTAGCTTGAGAAACCCAAGATGCAGTTGGCTTCTTCACTGATTTGGATGTTGATTTGGTTGATCTTTTTGATGGTGGTGGTGAAGAGTGAGAAGATGAGTCTGATGAAGATGAGATGTGAGGAGATTCAGGGTCCTTAGGAGGTTCAGAAGTTTTCTCCTTAGACCGTACGGGACTGTCAAGAAGAAACTTTTCATAATCAACATCTTCATCATTTCCAGACTTAGTTTCTTCATCAGCTTTATCTTTCTCAGACTTCTCAGTATCTGGTTCCTCAATGTCAAACTTAATAGACTCCTCCTGTTGCTTTTGTTGTTGCTCAAGAGTGGTGGCACCAGTTCCCTTATCGGGTCGATTAACCGCATCAGGATCTGGTGTAGGTTGAACTTCACCACTTGACCCTCCGGGGCCACCCATTTGATCTTTGGCAAATTTCTCCGCAACTTGTTGGAGTCTAACAAATTTGAACTTCCTCCTGTAATCAGTTTCCAGTGGCTCTTCTTCTGATCTTTCCTCTTCATAAGGCACAAGTACTGGAGTCTTGCCTTTTCTTTGGATAGCTGGTGGACTGGGAGGTTTTGCTACTGAAGGAGGTGCTTCGGTTGCAGATTCAGAGTAGAAGACCTCTTCGTCTGATTGTGTATCTTCAAAGCTTTCGTCCACTAGCTTTCTTTGTGGTTCAAGCTTTGGAATGGGAATAGGAACAGCTTCCTTAGAAGAATCTTTCCTTTTGCATGGAGGATTCCTCTTGGGGAACTTCCTCTGACTCTCAGTGCTTATAGCACTTCCTGCACTTCCTCTTCTGGTTCTCCTTGTAGGTGTACCAGAAGATTTTTCATCAACAAAGCCAACTTTGTTCTCTTTCACAGCTACCATGTATCTTTTATAAGAGTAGAGCTGTTTGAGTTCATCTGAGAGAAGGAGATCTGGCAACACAGCACCTTGTTTCTTGGCAGTTGACTCCTTAAATCTGACTGTTAAAGTGGGTTCGGACAACACGTCAAGATTGTCGGGGTCATTGATTCTCTTGGGGATATCAGGGTTATATCCAAGTGCTCTTTGGATCAACAGTTTAGTATATCTGATATAAGGAATCTTTGAGCCAAGCTTTTTGAGGAATGTCATCATGTCATCCCATATCAGAGCTTCAATTTCGATGTGTTTCATGTTGATTAGAGCCCAAAAGATTTGCAGTTCCACGAGCTTGGGATGCTCATAGCCACAGTCATGACCAGAAATAGATTTTGTGATGATGATATAGAGGGTTCTCCAAGGCTGAGGAATGTTTTTAAGATCCACGTGAGAATGCTTATTAACAACCCCTAAAGCTTTGTCATACCCAATATCGATCAAAAATTGCAGAACAGTCTCTTCAGTAGGTGCAGCAGAGAATTTAGTTGGTATGATGTCAGGTATGAGGAGAACTGCCCGTAAGTCTGCAGGAGTGATGGTGATTTGCTTGTGATTGAGCGTCACCATCACAGCATTTTGACCTTTGACCATCTGCATTGTATTCCAGAATTGTTGTATGTAGATCTCTGGAACGGTGGCAGAGTGGGTGAGCATGTTCTGATAGGGATGATTCTTCAGAATATCCACTGCAATGAGACAAGAATATTCCGAGCAGGTGAGAGTTTCAAAGTCAACTCTAAGATTGTTCTTTCCAATCTTCATTGGATAGCCATGCGGGAAGATATCAGCAATGGTGAGAACATTTGGTGCATCCACATTCATTTGAGCTTCCATGTCGTGATCTGAAACACATTTAGCCAAAAGAACCAACATATCGAAAGACATAATGTTAGTCAACAGATGGTTTTAAAGTCTATTTATTGAATGTGCAATGTCAATGATTGTTACGAGTCCAAAGTCACTTGTTTGTTCAATAGTCCAATGACGTCGTGATAAGTTTCGTGAGTTAGTTAACTTTTAAGTTTTAAAGTTTATGTTATCACTTATTTTTCACAACATATCAAACGTTTAAGCTTATTAGTGACATTATTGGTTTCGTGACGTTATGATTCATTTATTTACAAGTTTGCACGCGTAACAATTCATAACGAAGGTTTGATCAAGGCTTAGGCGTAGAAATTGTAGCTTATGCGTAAACAGGATAAGTATACGCGTAGACGCAAGCTTATGCGTAGGATCCTTACTTACACGTAAGAAATATTACGAGTAGAAAAGGGGACCTTATGCGTAAAGCTTACGCGCAGGCGTATATTGAACCTTACGCGTAAGGCTTACTCGTAAGAGTAGACCTTATGCGTAGAGGTCACTGTTTACGCATATCCTTCACAGGATACGCGTAGTCCCTTTGTAGAACCTTACGCGTAAGATTTCTCTTACGCATAACCTTCTACGCATAAGGTGATCCTTATGCGTAGATTGCTAATGACCTTGATTCTGAATTTTACGTGTAGCAGACCTGAAATAAAGTCATCATAGCAACAATATTAACACATACATCCATTCTAAGACAGATCATGGCATGAAAAATCATCATACAGTTTACGTGTAAGATTACTTACGCGTAGACTTAAACCCTAGTTTTAAGATTTACGCTTAAGATATCTAACCATGGAAATTGCATCAAACTCATTCTGGTGGTTCATAGATGTCATGTGAGTGTTATGGCCAAGTTTTAACATCCAACTATCAATGAATCAAAAATACCCAAACGTGAAGAACATAAACCCTAATATCTAATTATATCAAGCAATTAGTGTTTCTGGGTTAATTCTAAACACAAATATGATCAATTCACTATACTAACAACATCACACAACAATCTTTTTGTCCAGAAACATTCACATTTGAGAATACCCAAACCCACGCATAAACCCTAATTCCTCAAAAACAATCAATTAGTGTTTCTGGATGTGTTTAAGTGATGAAAACGTATTCATTGATATTGTACAAACGTTTTGACACAATCTTTTTCACCACAAACACATAAACACGATTAAGTGTTCATACGCTTATGCGTAGATCACTAAAATCACTATATCTCATGTTTTAACCGTTAGATTAATGAAAGATTCAAAACCATTGTTTAAAAACTTGTTAAGAACGCAAAAACACTTACGGATTGATGATCAGAAACACGGATTTGAAGAATGATTTTTGTGCGTAGGATATTTTAGATGAAGATAATAAATGTGAAAGGTTGAGTTAGGTGGAAGGTTTTATTCAAAATAACTTTAAGTTTTTGGCAGTTTTGGTCCCTCCACCTTTTCCATTTTCATCCAAAGCCTTTAAACTTCCATTTTGGTTACCAAACGAAGAATTCTTGGAAATAACTTTGACGAAACTCCCCCTCGACTTAAGAAATAATGAAAGGTTATAAATTTTAGTCCGAGGAGTGTCAGAAACCAGAAATGTGACTACCATTATTAAAGAAACAACCGGGATTAGGTAACATGCAAGTACAGTGATTATATGAAACAGTTAAGTATATATTTTCTCCCCCTCAACACTTGATCAAAAAAAAATAATGATTTTTGAAAGATTTGAGTGTTGACGGAAGAAATGTACTTGCAATGTTTGAAGAAATATAGATAGAAGAATATTTTTGTTGTTTTATCTGATTTTCTATTTTTGTATTTTGTTTTTGAAAAATTATTTACAAAAGAGATTTGGTGTTTGACAGGTTTTTAAGACTGTTTTAAGAGTTCATCCAGTTCCTCTTGAGTGAACAATCCGGTGGACCAACTCATTAAACCTAGCGGGAGGCAAGGCTTTGGTGAGTAGATCTGCCAATTGGTATTCTGTACCCACGAAGTATAATTCAACAGTACCCTGTTCCACGTGGTCCTTGATGAAATGATAGCGAAGATCGATGTGCTTTGATTTCGAGTGCTGAACTGAGTTGCACGAGATCGCAATGGCACTCCGATTGTCGCAGTACATCGGGATTCTGTCAAATACGTAACCATAGTCTTTGAGTTGTGTTCTCATCCAGGTGACTTGAGCACAACACGCCGACATGGCTACATATTCTGCTTCGGTTGATGACAGCGATGTACAATCCTGCTTCTTCGATTGTGTCACACCCCCAAATTACCTGTTTTGCGGCGGAATGGAATACCTTGGGGAGGACTGTCATAGCA